>JAUMHM010000085.1:10691370-10706889 GCA_032362435.1 Melikaiella ostensackeni | reverse complement strand
TCGTAGTTTTGCACACGATTGAAACCCGAAACACCACCTTTCATCATAATGAATCATCGTGAAAGCATTAAATCTATTAGAAAATACCGAGGTTTGTGAGAGGCCTGGGGAATCAGAATAAAAAAACACCCCGAATTGTGAGAGGCGAGGGGACTCACGATAAAAAAGCACCCTTAATTATGAGCGGCGAGGGGACTCACAATAATAAAGCACCACGAATTGTGAGGGGCAAGAGGACTCACAAAAAAAGCACCCCAAATTGTGAGAGGCGAGGGGACTCACAATAAAAAAGCACCTCGAATTGTAAGAGGCGAGGTGGCAACGTACTGGTTAACGAACGCAAGAGCGGATAACCACTATAAAAGTAAAGTGTACAAGTGTATATCTGCTTTTGAAGTATCATTGGAATATTTTGAATATTAAATTATTTCGGAATAGTATGCTGCAGATTTTTAAATTTTTTGACCATGGCCAGCCTCTTCAATTGATCTCAAACTTTCACATATTTTTTCACATAATTCAAGGTATTTTTAGGCAAAAAACGGTGATTGTGCCTCATGAATTTCCCATTTTAAAAAAATCAGAAAAATTTTGAAAATTTTTTTTTGGCCTTTTCTTCTTGTCTAAAATGTCCCATAATTGTTTCGAGACATCCCTCGACTAGGATCCATAACATATTTTCCCCCCATCGAAATCGGTCCAGCAGTTTCCGAGAAAAAGATGTTTTTCGATTTTTCTACTCACCCCCATAACTCCCATAAAAATGATTTCTCAGACATAATCTTCCGGGGGATTGAACCTCATATTAGTACCGACTGAGGATGAAAATGTCGAACAATTTCGGCCGGGGGCAACTTATACATGCTTATCCTGCTATGCCCTTTTTGACTTCGAGCATTATCGAGGACTTTCTAAAGCCACACTTTTTTAGAGCAAACTTCGAAAATATTTATTTGAAAACTTCAAAATTGATTCATTTTTAGGCTATTTATTTGGCCGCCACCTCGAATTTCTGATCGTAATTGTTGGATTCACCATTTTTAAAATTCTGAATATATCAAGTTTCTCAAAATTAGGATATTTTAAGCACAACATGGAGATGATTATCTTATATCAACGATTGATTTGAATGAATTACGTAAATTAAACGTTTTTGCACAATTTCCCCCGTGTTCATCTTATGGGAAACTTCCAGTGCCTAGACGATGGGTAAATATTAATCGACTTGGATAAAATTTGAAGGTTATTTTATTGTTTGGCGTTGCCAGAATTGCAACTAGGAGCAAGCGATTTTTTAAAAAAGTAAAATAAAGACCACCCTAATCAGTAGAATATGCTAATGAAAAAAAGACGATAGACTTTTATTTATTTATCATTGGTTCCTATTTACTGTTATTTCTCAAATTAAGAATTCTCATGTAATTATCTTGGATCTTGTCTTGGACCTCAGACCTTGAGGGCCTAAGGGCTTTGATGGAACACCCTAGTAGGTTGCACGGGAGGACCTCAGGGTTTGGGCTGTAAAGGGTATGGATGATATGAGACAATTCCTGATATGGGGGCGGTTCACAAACGGAAGTATCCTAATTTCAATTAGGAAAAGGTTGCCTCTGTTTGTTCAATAACATATATACTACTACGACATAAGACAAAAAATCCTTGGGCAGCAATATATTTGTGTTGATCGAACCGCATTCTCTGTTAAGTCTCTAATTTGAGAATTATTTAAATGAATTTATACTCCAATTCAATTTAATGGTACCATTTTTCAGTTTTCATTTGACTTGATTCGGTATGGAAATTTATCATTTACATGTCGATATCATGATAAGATTCTCATCATCAATAATAGAAGGATTTGGATTTATGTGAATTTGGACCTATCCAGTATTTACTTATTCGCCAGTAGAAAACAACTGATTGCTTAGTGAAAGTTTATGAATTTTTTTACGGGTTGTAGGTATAAATTGATAAAAAAGGGTGGTAGGAATGGAAAACATAACAAACAGAAAAGTTAAATAAAATGAAGCGATTGTATGACACTTACAACTTTAATGAAATAATGAGAAGGCAATATTGTGAAACTTGTAAATAGCCTACGTTACCTCTTCCAACAAAACGTATTTACAAATGACTGCTTCGGAATAGGAAAACAAGAATTACCATATATACACACTAAAACTATTTCACCGTACTTTATTTCCGATAAAAGTATAATAAGTACACTGTTAAAAATGTTTGTGATTTTACAATATTTTACAATACAAATTGTAATGTAAAATTCCCAGCACTGTTTTGTTGAGTAAAACTTCAATAAATTTGTGGTAAAATTACAATACAAGAATTGTAATTTTCAGATATATTTTTCCGTCATTATAGTTTAAGCATTCTATAAATTCTTACCAAAGAAATTTAAATGGATTAAGCGGAAAGTACTATTTACTTAATGTGCTAATTGTAAAAAGAATCATCGTTAGTGGACGAATCATAAAGAAATTAAATAAATTACATACCTAACCTGAGAAAAATTGAGGGTCCCGATAAAAAATGGGTCACGCGCTCGAAAACGCGGAAAATTTTTGTCCGTCCGATGAATATTTTTAATAATAAAAATGAAAAAGTGAAGAAAAAATTTCCCAAAGTCAATTATTTTCTAAAACATAAATCGTCAAAACTCTGCCAAATATGTTTGAAACTATTTGAAATTTAGTACATGTACGCTGTATACCCTAAAAATGCATAAAAATGATAAAAACAATGAAAACTTCCTATTGTTTAATAATAATTAATTCCAAATTGAGACCGACTGATAAAACATTTTTTTAGTTTCGACGAAGAAAAATATCGAGGAAACTTCAGAGTTGAAAGAACTTCCAGTGAGACATTTGTTTCTCACTATTGAAGTGAGATTTCTGTAAATTTTTAGATTGATTCATTAAAAATTGACGGATATATCCATTATGTAAGAAAGGACGCGTCGCCGTCTTTGATTGAAAGCGCTTCTCAACGTTTGCCTGTACTCTCGCCGGTACTCGCCTATAAAGGACGCGACTTCTCAATTATTAAACATTTGAAATCCTGACCCTTACCCCCATTTAATATAGAATCAACTGCTTTATATTTTTTGACTTTTCTTTGTTATGAACAAATGCACATTTTGACCATTCTTTCATGCATAGGCTTGACTGGCTTTATGGAATCAACTCGGAATGTACAGTACACACTGACAGCAAGAATTGTTTGGCAAGACATTTATACTTTATTCAGCAAAAAAATGAACACTATCTTAAGAAAATAATCAATATGTGCATTTATTCATAATTCTTTCTTATGTAATTACATTTTTTAACACTCTGAAAAATATAACTGCAAAAAGTCTTTAGCAGACAATTCTAGTTCTTTCCGCAAAAAATTAAAACTTTGCAAGAAAAAATGGTCAAAGTGTGCGTTTGTTTACAAGAATTGTTCAAGTAGTTGCTGAATAGCAGCTATTCTTAACATATTGTAATCGCAAGTTAATATCTGCCATATCTTATTCAGAAGCTATGGATTTAAAATAGCTTTAATCATTGCGAATCACGAAAAAAATTACTCTTGTTCACTGATTTGTTTCTAACATTGAAAACAATTTTTGTTCTTACTCTAAGCCGCTGGAAATGCGTCCGGAGTCCTTTAATGAACTTCAATTTAGATGCGCAAAAAATTTTTAGATTTTATTGAATAATTTCACAGTACAAAATTCTAAAAATTATATAATTTAAATTGCTTGAATCAGATTAAGATATTCTTCTATTATTTTCTTCCTGCAATTTTTCGTCACATTTCTCTTGCACTTGTTCTCTTTTTCAGCCCACTTGAAATTGTGACGTATTTCACGAACATGAACATAACTAAAAATGTCCATCCATAATGTCACAGTATAATAGAACAAAAAATATGTATTAAATTTGGTCTAATAAATCAGAAAGCGTCCTGCACAGTCCGAAAAAATTTGAGACATCCAGGCCTTTTCATAGCGAAAATTTCAAAATAGAGGCACTAGACGGTTTGCTTAAATTCTTTATTACTGTGGAGAAAAAACAAGGTAAAGGGTGAAAAACTCGCGGAGGAAAAATTTCCCGCTTTTAAATTAAATTCTATTTCACTGAAAACAAAGAAAAGTCAAAGACATATGAAGCAGTCAATTTCCTATCAATTGAGGGCAGAGGGCAGGTTTTAAAATATTCAAATATCATTGAAAATTCGTGTCCTTTATAGGCAAGTACGGGCGAGAGTACAGGCGAACGCTGAGAAGCGCTTTCTATCGTAGACGGCAACGCGTGATTCCTTACATAATGGATATTTCCATCATTTTTCAATGAATCAATCTGAAAATTTCCAGAAATCTTACTTCACTAGTAAGGAACAAAAGTCTCACTGGAAGTTCTTTCAACTCTGAAGCTTCCTCGATACTTTGAAATTTGTAATGTTTCGAATTACAAATTCCATTCACCTAACTCTCCTTAGAATAGAACTTTATTTCATCGACGAAAAATTTTTCTAGCTTCTGCATATAGTTACTTTCATGGTGGCCTCAAAATTTTCATCCTCCTGGGTACAACAGACAATTCTTTCGAAAATTTTAAAGTTTGAGGTTGGGTGATGAGCATAAGAGAAAGTGATTCCTACAAATGTTGGCACGTTTTGTTTTCTTTTTCCTCTCTCCCCTTACTTATTTTGTCCATTTTTTCGCTCGTGAAACTATGAGTCTAGCAATAATTTCATGTGAAGAATACTGGTTTTAAACAAAAAATTATTAACGAAATTTTGAATTTTTTTTAATACTTGCGTATTGCTAATATCTTGTAAACAATCGTCAAATGGCAGACATATAAATGAATATGTACCTAATAGATTTTTCGAAAAAATGGGTAAAAGAAGTACTCGTTATAATTTTTTTGTGAATTAAAGTTTAATCCCTTCCTTAAGAATGCCAAAGAAATAATTTCCATCAAATAACTATTAATTTTGACTCTCCCAATCCTCTTTTAAATTGTGCCCGGAATATGCTTCAAAAATACAAAATAGCACTTTTGTGTAAAAATCCTAGTAAAAGCGGTATTTTTTATAATTTTTTTCAGCATAATATATTTTTATTTGATAAGTGACAAGTTTTTAAGTATTTCCTAACTAATTATAAATTGTTGAAGCAACTACTATTTGCTCAAGCAATTTTGTTCCTTGTGAGTCCTGAAGAGTTATTATTTTCTAGAATAAATAACACAATAAACTTATGCTCAGAGCAATATATTTTTTTGAGAATATTTGGCTAACCTTTCAACAATTTTCGATTGTTCAAACAATTCTTTCCCCTGTGAATCGTAAGAATTTTTTTTTTGAACCAATAACACAATTAACGAACGTTAAGAGTAGTATTATTTTCTGAGGATATTCAAAAACTATTTAAGCAAATTTCATCCGCTAAAAAAAAATTTTTTCACTGTTAATCGTAACAAGTTATGAATATCTGGAATTGAGGATGCAATTAACGATTGCTAAGAGTAATGTTCTTTGTTTGAGATATTCGGTAATTATTTGATCAATGAATACCAATTAACTCGAATTTTTTCATAGCGAAGGTGGAGAAAATTCTAGTTTTTTTTAAACTCTTACACTATGTCATTCATTATTTAGTATTTTCTTAGCTCAGAACTTATACCCAATTCTTTGAACAATAACACAGCCCCACAAAAAATTTTTTTTCTGAATCCCGAGCTAAATCCCCACACCTATACGTTTTTGGGGTCTCTGAATCCGATTCTGGGGTCAGCTTGACCCCATCAGGTCAGGATTAAGGTCAATTGAAGGTCAAAATGAAGAAAACCGTTGGATCGGAGAAAACCTCTATTCTCAGACGTTTTTTGGGTCGCTGAATCCGAATCCAGGGTCAGTTTGACCCTATCAGGTCGGGATAAAGATCAATTGAAGGTCAAAATGAGAAAAAACAATTGAATCGGCATGGAGCACTACTTTGAAACGTTTTTGGGGTCGCTAAATCCGAATCCGAGGTCATTTTGACTTCATCGGGTCGGCATGAAGGTCATCCCATGGTCAAAATTGAGAAAACCATGAAATTAGAGAAAAGCTCTACTCTTAGACGTTTTTGGGGTCGCTAAATCCGAATCCGGAGTGACTTCGGCCCAATGAGATCAGGATCAAGGTCATGTGAAGGTCAAAAAGAGAAAAAAAACATTTATTCGGAGGAAACCACTCTTCTAAGGCGTTTTTGGGGTCACTAAATACGAATCTGGTGCCCTTTTCACCCCATCAGGTAAGCACCAGAATCAAACGAATTTGTTCGAACAGAGTAACTTGAGGCTCATCAAACACCCTAGTTTTTTATAAATCGCTATCATTCGAGCCACTATTTCTTTGCACTCTTCACTTTTATGATTCCCAAAAAAATTCTTCACAACTTCTTTGAAACTGATCCAGGCTGCTTTTTCCTTGCCATTTATTATAAGAATGACATCACCATCTCTCAATAGTTTGCGGATTTGTGGTCCATCGAAGACACCTCCAGTTATTTTCGCGTTACTAAGAACAATTCCCTCATCTTAGTGACGCGGAAATAACTGAAAGTGTCTTCGATGGACGACAAATACACAAACTATTGAGAGATGGTGACTTCATTTCTAGAATGAATAGCAAGAAAAAAACAGCCTGGATCAGTTTCAAAGAAGATGTGAAGAATTTTCTTGGAAATCATAAAAGTGAAGAATGCAAAGGAATAGTGGCTCGAATGATAGTGAGAAAAATGAATGAAGGGATAATTCTCGATATTCAATGTAAGCATTCAGAAATTGTGACATAGCTCTGTTCGGAAGAATTTGTTCGACCCTGATTCTCACCTGATGGGGTGAAAATGACCCCAGATTCGGATTAAGTGACCCTAAAAACGCCTTAGAAAAGTGGTTTCCTACGATTCCATGGTTTTTTCCTCTTTTTGACCTTGGCATGACCTCAATCCCAACCGCATGGGGTCGAACTGACCCCGGATTCGGACTCAGCGACCCCAAAAACGTCTAAGAGTAGAGGTTTTCTTAAATTCAATGGTTTTCTCAATGTTGACCTTGGAATGACCTTCATTCCGACCCAGTGGAGTGAAAATGACCACGGATTCGGACTTAGCGACTCCAAAAACGTCTTAGAGTAGTGGTTTACGCCGATTTAATTGTTTTTCCCCATTTTGACCTTGATCTTGACCTGATGTGGCCAAACTGACCCTGGATTCGGATTCAGCGACCCAAAAAGGTCTGAGAATAGAGGTTTTCTCCGATCCAACGGTTTTCTTTATTTTGATCTTCAATTGACCTTGATCCTGACCTGATGGGGTCAAACAGACCCCGGAACCGGATTCAGTAACCCCAAAAACGTATAGGTATTGTGGTTTGGCTTGGGATTCAGAAAACTTTTTTTGTGGGGCTGTAAAATGGTCTGCCTTCAGATATAGGTGCTTCATTTTCAGTGGCCCTATTTCTTTACAATAAACTTGAACGACGCTTAGCGTCTAACTCAGTTGTAGGCCAAGAATATACTAAATTTTTAATTGATTATAAGCAGTTGAGACATATGAAATTAGTGTCTCCTCATAATCATTCAATGATAGGTCCTAAATTACACAATGATTTACTGTCATTGCTTATGCGATGGCGAGGAAATCAATTTGTTTATACCGCTAATATTGAAAAAATGTTCCGCTAGATCTTGGTCAACCCAATAGACAGTGATTTTCAACGCATTTAGTGGCATCCTGACTTTGGAATGCAGGTACAATCCTATCGGTTACTAACAGTAACATATAGAACAGCATGTGCTCTATATCTTTCACTTCAAGTCCTTAAGAAACTTTCTCAAGATAAAGGTACTCGCTCTTCACTTGCTGGCCATATCTCAAAAAATGATCTTCATGAAATAATGCTTTGTTTGGAACATACGACATTGAATCTGCTCGTGAGACGCGCCAGCAACTATCTGATTTTTTGGCGTCTGCTGGTTTCCATCTACATAAATGAGCCAGTAATCATAGCAAGTTACTGGAAGATATTCCATCAGGTAATTTTGAGCCAGCATTTGATCAATCTAGTGGTGAGCATAAAAATCTTGAAGTATTGGGTATTGTTAGCATCCGATATTGGACTGTTTTGAATTTGAAATGCAGCTTCCTGAGAAAATTATTCCGACCAAACGTATGGCCCTGTCCACTATAGCTAAACTCCTTGACTCCTTGGGTTGGGCCACTACTGTCATAATAACGTTAAGATCTTGATGCAGGAGTTATGTTTACATAAAATCGATTAGGATGCAGAAAACCGTTCCGACCTTTTGGATCACTGGCTCCAATATTCCCAGGAGCTTCAATCATTAAAGCATCCCAATATTCCTCGTTGGAGAGGTCTATATAAGTCAAATCTAGCCATAGAGTTGCATGGCTTCGCAGATGCTTCAAGTAGATCTTATGGCGCTGTAGTTTATGTACGCATATTAAATGACCTACATGGCGCTCACATTGCTTTACTATGTGCTAGAATCAAGGTAGCCCAAATCAAGACCCTTAGCATTCCTAAAATATAACTTAATGCAGTTGTTCTACAGGCTCATACAATTGTATATGGTATGTACAAGAAGCCATGAAAATTTTTGGTGTCCCTATTTATTGTTGGTTAGTTGCAACCATAGTCTTGGTATGGATATCTCGGCATCCCTCTGGTTACGAGGTCTTTATAGGTAACTGAGTCGCTGAAATACAGACTAATTTCTTTTAACTCAGCGGAGAAATGTACCTGCAGAGCAGAACCCTGCTGATTATACTTCGCGAGGTCTTCTGACTTCTGATTTACTTTCTCCTAAACTTTGGTGGAAAGGACCTCATTGGTTGAAAACTCATTCGACCACATTACCAGAACCACGTAAGTGTTCAAAAGAAGAGGTCAACTAAGGGCTTCATAAAGTTTCCGCTCATGTAGCCGTGAAAAAAACCACCTGAATAGCAGTTTTCTCCCGCAACCTCATCATGGCTACATCTGTTACGTATAACTTGTTATTGTTCACGCTTTATTCGTATTCGAATTATGAAATTATCTCCAGTAGTATTGCCTGATAATATGGCCACTGAGTTTAAATTACCTTGAGGAAGTAAGTTGAAAAATCTCAATCCGTTTTTGGATGAAGATGATATTCTTCGGGTGGTTGAACGCTTGCAAAACTCAGTTCTTAGTTACAATGAAAAATATACATTACTTCTGCCACAACATCGCACAAGAGATTTAATCATTGCCCATGACGCGTATTAGCAGGTCAACATACTAGAAAAGCCTATATAGCCTTATTTGTTTGTCTTTCGGCAAGAGCTGTGCATTCAAAGCAGGACAATGACTATTCAGCAGCGAGTTTTTTGGCGGCTTTTGAGCGATTTGCGCCCGACGAGGCAAACCTAGTGATTTTCACAGAGATAAAGGAACTAATTTCAAAGGCACTGACAGGGAATTGAGACACGCTTCTTAAGCGATTACTCGCGATCAAAGTGTAAAAGCTGGATTAGCCTCTGATAATAAATACCATTTGGCATTTAATACCGGTAACTGCTCCCCACTTGGGTGGATTATGGGAAGCAGGCGTAAAGAGCGTTAAACATCATCTCAAACGAGAGATAGGTAATCACACTCTTTCCATAGAGGAATTTACAACTCTTCTGTGACAAATTGAAGCAAATCCTAATTCTCTTGACAATTGTGAGTTATAGAAAGTGTCTCAATTAAAGACACATTGTTAATTACAAAATTGTTGTTTTCTCTGTGCATTTTCCTGACATCTTGTGTGCGAACAACCGGCAAAATTTCTTATTAGGAATCGGACAAAGTGAATTCTCCCTTTGATGAGAAATTTAATTACTTTGACTTTGAACAATCATAATATAATAAACGTTGATACGATTCATAACACCCACAGTGGGGCAAAAAAAGCGTCCGTGGACAAATTGATTTTCAGAAGACAGTTGTTATCCGAATTGAACTTTTTTTTGAAAATGGAACCTGATAAGATTCGGCATCGAATTGTCATGGCGGATTATTGGAATATTTTTTGTTGTTTATTATTTAACAACAAAAATAAAAAAATTGACTTTTGAGGTGTAATGTTTTTTAACAAATGCTTGGATTCATTCAAACATACCTAGATAGCATTAACTAACCGAAAAAGACGTCTCCATAGCAACGAAAAAGTGTTAAAATTGTTTGTATTTGTTATAAATGAATAAGTGAATAAAAATAGTTTCTTAGGAATTGGCAGCGATTCGTTACTTGATTCACACTAAATTTCAACAATCCATAAGCGAAAAGAGTTTTTTATTCGAATTATTGCAAGTTCATAAGTAATTTATTTTTTATGAGCAAGTTTCACAGACAATTATCCATATCAAGTATTTTCGATGTAATAAATGAAGTTTTCCTACAAATTCCATCACATATTACCTGGAAATGAAACCTTAGTATCATATTTGGTCATCCAATGAAAATGGATAATCGTTTAAACAATCTGAATTAACAAATGCATTATTTGGCTATTTTGAGAAGTAAAAACTTGGTTCTTTCGATGCAGTCAACTGTGAATAACTAACATCTGAATTTTTAAGGACATTTTGATGACAGTTAATAATTTTTATTGTAAACAACAATTGTTTAAGCAAATTTTCATCATGTTATATATTATATCGATACAGCATGTGATATATTTACATCTCGAAAAAAAAGAGTTCGAGAACTGATTTCCTGAAGCTAGAAAGACTATTGCTTCCAGAAGCCAGAAGAATGCTTCTGGAAACTACCTTAGCGGATTTGGCCTGAAGAATGTAGCCGAGCTTCAACAACTTTCCAGCTGTGTTCAAACGACCAACAAGCAAGTCATTCTGCCGGATTGTGTAAATTATGAAGCCACCGTAGGCTAGAGTAATCGGTGATCACCGTGAAATGAAGTCCTTCTAAATAGTGCCGGAATTTATAATCGACCAAATTAAGGCCAGGAACTCTTGTTCTGTCGTTGAATATATACGCTCCGCGTTCGTCAGCGTAAAACCCGAAAAAGCCATCATGCGTTCTTCGCCTCCAATTACCTGTGAGAACAGCGCCAAGGCCATAACTACTTGCGCCTATCTGTAGGACAAATATAACCTCAAAATCAGGACACGATAAGATTGGGACTATCGGTAATGCAAGTTCAATCGCCGCAAATGCTGCCTCTTGGTCGCCAGTCCACTCTTAACTGCGATCCTTTCTAAAAAGCCTAGTCAGAGGTTGCGAAAAAGTGGCAAGCTTCTGGATAAATCGTCGGTACCAACGAGCCATACCCAAAAATTTCCGCAATTGCTTAATATTGCCTGATGCTGGGTAATCCAGTACGGAGGCTACGCGTTCTGCATCTGGTTGTTAACCTTACTCATTAACTCGGTTCTCCAGATAGCGGACTTCAGATGTACATAACACACTTTTTCCGGGACCAATAGTCAACCCGGCACCAGTAATATTATCAGGAACTCTTTGCAACCAGAACGGATGCTCCTCAAAGCTTTCCGATACTACAACGATATCATCCAGATACGCAAAGCAGTATGGCCGCATTTATGGACCGATTAATTTGTCAATCAATAGCTGAGAAGTTGCTCGTGTGCCAAATAGCCCGAACGTCATTCTTTTATACTGAGAAAGGTCCCGACCCGGTACTAAAAAAGTCGTTATCGACCGACACTCATTTTCTAACGGAACCTGATGGTACGCTGACCTTGAATCGATTGTCGAAATATAGTTCATCTATCACAACTCATCGAGAATATCTCCCAAAAATGAAAGCGGGTATGTATCACTCTTGAAAACCCCGTTGACTTTTTAATAGCCGACGCACATCCAGTAAGCATCGTTGGAATTTTTGCCCATAACAGTGGGGCTTTACCATTCTGAGTTCGACTGCTCGATAAAGTCTTCAGCTAACGGGGGATCCACTTCGTCGTACATAGACTTCAGTACCACAGGTGACACTCGATAGTGTCTCTGTTTGAGTGATGGATGTCCCTGGACATCGACACAATGTTTGACGTGGGTGGTACGCCCGATTTTCGGTGCTCCGGAAGGTATGAAATTCGCTAAAAATTGTCCACGCTGCACTTCTTCGGCTTCCGAAAATTCGACTATACCGCGACACGTTTCTTGCTCAGCGACTTCTTCAGCACTTATCGTCACTATGCCACCATCACCATAGTCGGCGATATATTTTTTCTCTGCACGTTTGGTTAAGTACCATGAATGCCTGAAGCCATTTTGGATAAGGCCGATCTTTCTCAAAAAGTCCCAACCCAAAATGCAATCTTGTGTAGCTTCGCTTGCTATACGAAAAGCAATTTCTGTATCTACACTGTTTAGTTCCACTGGAAGAAAGACGTGGTCTAGTTTTGACAAAGTCATACCATTGCCCACACGCGTAACAAAATTTTCTCCTTGATCGGAACAATCGCTTGGAGACTGTCTCTCGCTACAGCTTCTTCTAATTTTACTTCTAAGACCTCGGTCTCCTTACGACAGCCGGCAAAGGCTCCTTCCATCCCCTCAACTATCAACGAGGGTTGATCAAAGTGACTTCTCTGAATTTCCGGGGGACCGTGAAGGCTAATTACCTATACTGCTTCCTCGATATTCGTGATTACCCCGAGTATTCTATCTAATCTTGAAATTTTGCTTCTTTACATAAATTGACCGCCATGAACCACGACATTATTGCAAATTTTCAAAAACAATAAATTGATTATTTAAATTAGTGGCCTAAAAGCGAGCTGCGTATTCGGTTTCGCACTACTAGTGCCCCTTTCAGCTTCGGGAAGAACTAGGGGTCCTGATTTTCCCTCCTCCTCCTCACTTCCCTTGGCCCTGCATTTGAACCACTTCCTTTTTACTACGCCTTCTGCTTCACAGCCAAAACAGAACAAGCTCCTCCTATCTTTGCACTGCCTAAAAGAACATCCCAGTTTTAAGCAATTAAAACATTACATATTTGACTTTTTTCTTCCGTTCTGTCGTTACTATTGTCTGTACTTCGATTTTCCCTGTTGTACGGTCTAAACTCTGTTTTCACATTCCTAGCTAACGTACAACCTGAACCCGAGTCTTTTAGACTTTTCATTTAATTGATCAAATCTGTAACCGAATTTATTACATGAGATTTGGTGTTATTGAATTTCATCCCAGAGTAGTTTTTAGTAATCAGCTCACTGACTTGAAATCCAGATATTACTGGTGGCACGATGGAATTTGAATTTGGCTGCGATTTTGGATATCAACATACATTAGCCGAAGTACCTACATTTAAATTTTTTGGAGGTACAATCGCATTTTGTGAACCCTCCTGTAAGAGCGTGAATTCTGAGCCACTATATTCAAAGACCCTACCCATTTCAACAAAAATGTACGAGTTAGAAGTCGCAACGTATATAGATTGATAAAATAACAGGTAATTACTCAGGTTTTTTTCTGCCCCTGGAAAAATGGGGCGCCACTCATCATACTCTGGACTCTATGCTGTGAGACGGCGTAATTCAGTAGAGAAAATGAGACAAGTGAAAGTAGAACAGTGAAACTCACAAAACGTGACTGATATCTGCAGTACTTCAAACTGCAGCAATTTAAACTGCTGCACTTTTGAGTGTCGCACTTTAAACTGCCGCACTTTAACCTTCAGCTCTTTAAACTGTAGAATTTTGAACTGTAGAACTTCAGATTGTAGCACTTCAGAATTCAACACTTCAGGATGTAGCACTTTAAAGTGCAGAACTTTCAACTGCATAAATTGGAACTACTGCGCTTGAAACTGCCGAGCTTCAAAGTGCTGTACTCCGAACTGCAGCACTTCAAACTGCTGCATTTACAACTGTTGCAATTCAAACTGCAGCACTTTAGACTATAGTTCTTCAAACTGCAGTACTTTATACTGCAGAAATTTGAACTGCTGTACTTCATACTTCTGCGGAAGAAACTGCTACACTTTCAAATGCTGTAATCTAAACTGCCGCACTTCAAACTTTAGCACTTTAAACTATAGCAGTTGAAACTGTAGGGCTTTAAACCGTAGCACTATAAACTTTATCACTTAAAGCTGTATCATTTTCAAACGTAGCACTTTGAATTTTAGCACTTTAAAATATAGCACTTTGAACTGCATAACTTCAAACAGCCGCACTTGAAACTAATGCACTTTCAAGAACTGTGCTTCAGATTGCTGCACTTCCAACTCCAGAACTTTGAACTATAGCGCTTTACACTGTAGGACTTTATACTGTAGCACCTAAAACTTTAGCACTTAAACCTGTATCATTTTTAACCGTAGCACTTTAAATTGTAGCACTTCAAACTGTAGGCTTCAAATTGCAGCACTTAAAACTGCAGAACTTTAAACTGCAGCACTTTGAACTGTAGCCCTTCAAACTATAGCACTTTCAACTGTCGCACTTCAAATTGCCGCAAATTGAATTTCAGCTCTTTAAAATGTAGCACTTCTAAACTTTAGAACTTTAGACTGTGACACTTTAAATTGTAGCACTTTAAATTGTAGCACGTTAAACTATAGCACTTTATACTGCTGAGGTTTAAACTGCTGCACTTCAAAATGCAGCACTTCAGGCTATAGATCTTTAAACTGAAGCACTTTAAACTGTAAAACTTCAAACTGCAACACTTCAAACTATAAAACTTTCAACTGTCGCACTTTAAACTGTAGCAATATGAACTTTAGCACCTTGAACTGTTGCACTTTTAATTGCCGCAATTTAAGCTCCAGCTCTTTACACTGTAGCACTTTAAACTGTAGCACTTTGAACTGTCGCCCTTTAAGTTGCCGCAATTTGAACTTCAACTCTTCAAACTGTAGCACTTCAAACTGTAGAACTTCAAACGGTAGCACTTTAAACTGTTTCTCTCTAGACTATAGCACTTCAAACTGTAGCACTTCAAACTGTAGCACTTCAAACTCTAGCAATTTAAACTGTAGCACTTTAAACTGTCGCGCTTCAAATTGCCACAATTTAAATTTCAGCTCTCCAAAGTGTAGCACTTCTAAACTGCAGAACTTTAGACTGTGACACTTTAAATTGAAGCACTTCAAATTGTAGCACATTAAACTATAGCCTTCGAAACCGCAGCACTTTAAACTGTAGCACTTCAAAATGTAGCACTTTAAACTGCATCACTTTGAACTGTAGCACTTTATATTGTAGTATTTTAAGCTGTAGCACTTTAAACTACAGCACTTCAAACTGTAAAACTTAAAACAGCTGAGTGAGAGAATCACTTATCCGAATAGAAAAGGGAATAATAATTACCCTAATTACTTCGGAAAATACAGGAATAAATAAAATTTTACCTTTTTTTAATTTTTACATTCTCATCAGAGAATGTATTATATTTGTGTAAAATTTGACCCCCCCCCCGTTTTTGTCAAATGTCCACG
>JAUMHM010000085.1:10661710-10682733 GCA_032362435.1 Melikaiella ostensackeni | reverse complement strand
TAAATCAATGATCAAGTGTTATTTTTTCGTGATTCGCAATGATTACTTGTTGAAATTCATAATTTTTGCATAAAATATGAAAGAAATTACGTACGATTACGATTAGTTGAAAAAAGTTGCTCTCTTGTTATTCCTTAAACAATTTTTGAAACAAATACACGGTTTGACAATGTCTTAATGAGTAGACTTAATTTTCTTTTCGCAGAATAAACTGGAAATGTCTTTTCAATGATTCTTTGTTGTCATATAATTATAATTATTATTATATTATATCATTATATTATCTTATCACATTATTATATTATTAATTATATAATTAATATAACATTATATTATTATATATTAACAATGACGGTCAATCACTTGAGCAATTCCTATAAACAAATGCACATTGCGGTCTTTTTTCCGAGAATGGTCTCTTTTTTTAAAGAATCAAATAAAAATGTATTACAAATGACTCCTTGTTGTCATATTTTTTCAATTGACAGCAAATGGTTATTATTTAAACAATTCTCATAAACAAGTGCTTTTTTTTACCTTTTTGACATGCACAGGAGAGCAACATTAATAGGAATAAGAATAAAAATCCACATAATAAATTGAATTTGCGAAAAGAGAAAATGATCAAGCAGCACAATAATCATTCACATTATTTACAAATAATTGAACAGAATGTGCTATGAAAAAAAATGTCTCCTATAATTGACAAGACATTCTTAGTTGATTCTCAGAAAAAAATGCCATTAATGGAAAAAAGATTAAAATATGCATATTTTTATAAGAATTGTTTTAATTATTAACAGTTATACTTAATAAGAAAAATATGACAACTGGAAGTCACTGGCGAGACTTTTTTCGTCGATTCCGTAAAAAAATTGAGCCTATTCATGGAAAAAGGTAAAAATAGGCATTTGTTTCTAAGAATTGTTTAAATAATTAACATTCGCTCTCAATTGGAAAGATATGACAAAAAAAAGTTATTTGTAAGACATTTTGAGTTGATTCGTTGAAAAAAAGAGACCATTTACGGAAAAAGGATCAAAATTAGCATTTGTTTAAAGAAATTGTTAATATAATTGACAGTTATTATTAGATAGAAAGATATGACAACGAGAAGTCACTGGCAAGATGTTTTCAGTCGATTCCGTAAAAAAATTAAGCCTGGTTATGGATGAATGTTACACATGGGAATTTACTCATAAGAATTATTTAAATAAATAATAAATTTTGTTGAATTACAAAATATGACAACAAACAGTGATATAAAAGATATTTTCAGTTTATGCTGCGAAAAAAATTGAGCCCATTCATTCAGACATTGTCAAACTGTGTATTTGTTCCAAAAAATTGTTTACAGAATAACAAAAGAGCAACTATATTCGACTAATCGTAATCGTACATAAATTTCTTTCATATTTTGTGCAAAAACTATGAATTTCAGCAACTTATCATTGCAAATTACGAAAAAATAATATTTTTTAATTTGTTTATAACATTATAAGCAATTTTCTCTCTCATTCCAACACGTAATAATTTATTTATGTATAGTTTTTATATTTAATAAGGGCCTGTTTTATTGAATTTGAGAATCTTTAGAGCAGTGGCACACTTGAAGAGTTATAAAAAAAATTCATTGCTTATCAAATAAAAATGTTGCTTTGAGAAAAGTAAAAAATTAGCAGTTGCATGTTTTAACTGGATGCCTTTGGGTCATTAAAAAAAAAATAGATCCAAATCCATTCAAAAATGAACTGTCGAGCGACTTTTGTCCAAAGAAAGTGCTTTTTGGCACACTGCGACATAGAGCGCGTATAATACTGCTATCATTACGGAATACCTTGTAATGTTGTAAAATGTTCTGTAATTGAATAATCTACGTTCTACAATCTGCAATGTTCTCCAAGAATATCGAATCTTTTGGAATAGCCTGAAATATTCTGGAATTTATTAGAATGGTTTAGAATCTTAAATGATGTCCTTTAAATTATCTTCAAATAACTCACAAACTTCTAGTCCTGCATATAGTGAACATCTAGATACCAATGCAAGTATAAATGTACTAATTACTCAATTGCAAAATTTAAGTATCTGCCTACCATAACAAGTTTACGAGTACAACCCTCACATCAGTTACCTCACAGGACTATATCTCCCAAGCCTTCAAGCGGACATTAAAGTAAATGCAGTTATTAGATTCGTCATAACGTTTTTATTTTCGAGTCGTAAAATTACAAACGGTACAAAAAGGTAATTATAAGTATAACGGAAGTAATTGAGTGTCTTAGTGTAGAGCATAGCAGTAAGAGTTAAAATTACAATATCTAAGATTCGACGCTAATTAAGGTAACTATGTACAATGCGGTTCATTAGACGCCCGTCTTTGCGCCTGGTCATAATGTCATATCAGCGGAGCAGTCAGGGATCCTCACGATCAAGAATATCTAATAAATTGTCGTTGTTAATGGCGCTTTATGACTGTTACGAGCAAATAATTTCGATAGACTGCTCCGAACATGGAATTCGCCTGCGTTAGATGGAAAAGTTTCACACGCGAGCAGCCTCCTTTCGACGACACGCTACTTAACGAGCACGTACGCGTTTCGTATCTATACCCACAAACATTACATTGGATACGTTCTCTCGATATAATTCCCTCCAAGAAACGCACGTGGAAAGCCAACTTATATACTTCACAGTTTTGCCCGACTCAAGTCATGCCAATGAAAGTACGATCCACTTTATCTAACAATTTACGAATATATGCATTTACATTAGATGCTATCGAATGTCTACAGGTACATCCAAACTCGTCTGTCGTCGTCGAATTTTGGGAAGGGATGTGAGCTAAAAGGGTATAATGTCTGACAATCTTCTGCGGGAGCGGGGATTTTAGAGATGTAAAAACCCGAAAAGGGTGTACATGTTGTAAAAATTTAATCCAATCTAGCAACAGGATTATCGTCTGATCATGAAAAATTGCTAGCACATCTTTCTGCTTGCAGATGATTTAAAAAATAACAAATAATATGCAAACTGAGGAAACTTATGCACTAGAAAATAGTGTACACTTGCTGCGAAACACTTTCACTCTTTTTTTTTAAAGTTTGAAAAAACATAAACTCAAGCAAAGCCATCTCATGTAACTGAAATTGCATAAAAAGCCTTTAAACGAGAAAAGTATGTTTTCAAAAATTAAGGTGATTTTTGGAAACATACTTCTCTCGTTTGAGGGCTTCTTGTGCAATTTCAGTTGCATAAGATGACTTTGTTCGAGTTTATGTTTTTTCAAATTTACGAAATATTGATTTTGTTTCCGTTACGTTGATATTCCGTTCTTGGCCGACTTTACAAACTTTTACTCTCTATCGCTGTACGCATTGCGTGTAAATTTTCCTAGGATCTACGTAACGCTGATCGAGATCCGATCGACATTTCCGTCAGCGGTTCTGGATCAATAACAGTAACCTTTACACAGATATGCAAATCGGAGACAATCAGATCGTTGGGAACGAACTTGCCTACCTTTCCTCAAAACGGATTCTAGATTCTTGATCCTTGAGTCTTGATTTTATTCTCGCAATTGGTGGAGGAAACGTGTCTCGGATCATTGAGTTCTCCGGAACCGAGCCATAGGTCACAAAGTTGGGTCATGGAATCGAAGTAAAATCAAGCTGAAATCCTCCTCCCCCTGATACTGTGTCTAACTTTAGTGCAGTAATCGTCCTTTCGTTGGTATGGCTTTGATTGGGAAAAAATTTCGAAAGAAGCAGTAATGACGATCAAGAGAATTAATCGTTTTGAAACATTCCTTGAAGCATACTCTCGTAATGTCATATGTTTAGAGTTGCAGAAAAGGAAAAGATTAAAAATTGTTTTTGTAGAAATATGTGTTATCCTTGGGGTCTTTTTTATCAGATCAAATTTGATTTAATAGATTCATGATCGTATTTGGTGATGGAGAAGATCTGATCCAGAATAAAAAACAGCCTACTGACACATTGAAGCTAATTTCCATAACCTTGAGTGCAACTTTTCAAAAACCTTGATTTCAAGGATGGAAGCATTCCGACCGGAAAAAGTAGCTAGTTTTTTTGTCTAATTAGTTTTGCTACTTTCTCTAGTCAAGAGGAGTAGACAGTTTTTTTTATATTCGGACGTGATCTGGAAGATGAGATTCTATCTGGGGCTCTCGCCTGGTAACGTGGAAGTAATTGTTGGAAAATTAATTGATCTCTTTAATATTAGGAAACTTATTCTTTGAAGATATCTTTATACTTCATTGTAATAAAATTATTAAGATTAGCCTATTGGGTGAAGGTCTCGGAAATTGATCTTTAGATCTAATTTCAATCTCAATTATTTTGATTACAATTTCACTGGTGGCCCAAGATATATATCCTACAACCAGATTAATGATTAGTAATTAGAAACTGAATAATTTAGATAGGCAATTCCGTAGCAATATACATGCAATCTATATAAAATTTCGATTCCTGCTTTAATGTGTGTCAATCCGATTGGTGGAGATTTCGCCACACCTTAGATATGTGTAATTATATGGGCCTTTCCTGAAAATCTAGTTTATTTACATAATATGGATACGAGCCCCAGGTGGTATAAATAATAATGAAATCAGGGAAATATTTTGTAATCCTTTCGATATTTGAAGATATCCACTTCGAAGGTTAAGAGCTTTTTAAAAATTTTATTTTCTTATGTATGATACAACCCTAGAACATTTTAGACTTTCAAAATATTCATGCTCTATAATACTACATGGTAGTATTTTTATACAAAAACTAGATTGACGACTGAACTGTGCAGACTTGCTTGGAATGTAAGAATTTTTGTGCATAAATTTTAAAAAAATTTTAATTTTTTAAAAATTGTCCAAGTCGTAAAATTTTCTAAATCTTTCAAAGTTGGAAAACTATACAAATTGAAGAAACTTAGCAAATTTGTCCAAATAGAAAAATTGAGGAATTTATGCTAATAGAAAAATGGACTAAATTGGAAAAATAAGTGAAATAGTAATATTGATCAAATGGTAAATATTGTCTGAATAATAAAATTCTTCAAAATTTATCATCTCAATGAGAAAAATGATAGCAATAGAAAATTGAAAAAAAAATTTAAAAGCTAAACAAAATGCACAAATTTGGAAATTATGCTTCCACTACACCAACTGTGGTTATTACAAACTTTCTTAATACTTTAGAAGTTCTATGAATTGGACAAATTGCGGAATTAGAAAAATTCTTCAAGTAGAAAAGCTCTTCAGATTAGATTGTTCGAAAAAAAATTCAGTTTGGAAAATTGTACAAATAGTTAAACTGTTCAATTTAGAGAAATATTCGAATTGCAGAATTCGCCAAATTGGAAAAGTTATCCAAACAATATGGTGCGATTCAAAACAAAATTATTAGCAAATTGGGAAAAATTGTCCAAATAGCCAAATTTTCAACTCTGAAAAACTATGCAAATTGAAAGAATAGAGCGAAGCTTTGTTGCAATAAGGTTAAAATTTTACAAGTTATATGAATAATTGTACAAATTTTGCTAGGTACCTGGGAAAATTGAAAGTTTTAATGAACCCAATAGATTACTAATTCCACAAACTGTACAGTCTAGGAATTTTCCAAATTCTCGAGAATGTAAAAAGTCCATGAAAAACACAAGCTGTAGCCGACACAATTTTCTTCACATTATAAAAATTATACAAGCTTTGAAAAACGAAACAAATGCAGGTGCCCAAATTACATAAATTACTCAAATTACTCAAATATGAAAATTGTATACATGGGACAAACTCTGAAAAATTCATGAATTATAAAATGTTCGAATAAATATTTGAATTAAAAAGAGGCTTTTGAGAAATTTTAAAAATAGAAAAATAGTACATAAATTGCATGATTCGCAAATTGTACAAATAGTAAAAATAATACAATTTTACTAAATATACACACTTTACAATCTAGAAAAATGTAGGACTGTGCAAACTGCAGATGTATAAACTTTAAAATCATAAAAGCTTCTGAAATAGTGAAAATAAAAAAATTATTAAACACCATAATTACTAATACTTCATCTTTGAGATCAATCTCTTCTTCATCTAAAATTCTGAACAAACTTTCCTCGTAATTTCTCATTCTGCCACAGAATCTCAAATCGCGTCCGCCGTCGTTAAGTATATTCTTCTGGTTTCTGAAACCTAACGTACAAATTACATACTCTGACAAAAAAAGTAATAAAAAATAAAAAAAAGAGAAACCAAGGAGTAGATGTTAGATTGCGTACACGTGTTCATCGAGTAGAGAACGAGTTGTTAATCGCCTCATCTTATGCCTTAGGATCGAAATTGAAAAATCGAATCAAAATCCATCGGTATGACCACGAAGGAACTGATCGATTTGCCCAGCCGAGATGGGAGCAGCGCCACCAGGCTGGCCCTGCGGCGACTGGATGTAGTAGAACGACTGTGCGTCCCTCTGTGGGTCTAGAAGTTGAAACCTCTGCGGCTGTTGCTGGCGCCGCTGTTGCTGCGCATAGAGTTGTTGCGACTGCTGCAAAAGCTCAGCCTGTTGCTTCCTATAAATAGCCTCCTGAGGTTGTCTACCAATCTGCGACGATGATGATGAAGGTTGACGGTAGATGGGACCCTGCCTCTGGGTGGGTACGAGCTGCTGGGCCTGAGCGTGCTGCTGGGACTGGGCCAACTGCTGGGACTGAATCAACTGCTGCTGCTGGGCTACGAATGGTTGGAGTTTGTGACTGAGGCTGAAATCTCCCACGGTCTGTGGTAAGGACTGATAAAGTTGAGTATTGTACTGACCAGTTGCTGGATCGTATACTAATTCGGACTGATAGATCGGCTCGGCAGATGGAGGGGCCTTAGCCCTGGGAACTGGCCTGGCAGTGGGAGAAGTCAGGGCCACAGAATTGACGTATCGCTCTAGTTCAGCAGCAAAGTCAAGGTTCTGAGGAGGTGGCGTGGAGGAGACGGCTCTGGGTGGAAGGCTCGTGGTGCCAGAAGTTGGATGATATGTCCGTGGAGTAAAAACAACTCCGGGCCGTTCGGTGCTGCTGGGACCGACGTACTGGGCTGCGACTTGGGCTACGTGGGGTCTGGGAGTGATTGCAACGGATTGGGGTCTTTGTCTTGCGATCGTGGTGGCACGAGTGCTGGACTCGATGGGCTGATAGATGGTTGAAGCAGAGGCGGGTGATGGGGACCTTTGGGGAGCAGCAGTAGTTTGAGCGGTTTGGTAGCGTGATCCAAGAGTACTGCTAGCAAGGCGATAGAGGGTGGGTTCGGAAGAGGGGGCAGGCTGGTAGTTTGAAGGTGTGGGTTCTGGGGAGACTCTAAGGTAGGCTGATTGAGGTCTCCTGAAGGCTGTGGGTCTAGATATAGGTCGGGCTTCTTCTTCGAGTTCCTGACTAGCGTTATCGTCTAGTTGATATTCGGTTTGGAATATCGTAGTGGGAACTCTAGGGGTGGTTGTTGGATAATTGGGCCTGAGAGGACGTTGGATGGGCCTTGTGGAAGGATAGTTGGCTGGTCCGGCGGCTTCTTCTTCCTTTTCGGTGAGCTCCTCATCGTCTTTGGGGGCGTTGGGGTCGCAGGGGTTGCCTGAGACATAGGTGAATTCTCTTTTGTTGCCATCTGGGTCGATGTAACCGTATTTTCCTCGAACTACACAGTCAGTGCCTCGGGTTTCTTCTTTAAAGGAGCCGTCTGCGGCCTCGTAGCCGAAAGTGAAAGAGCCGTCGTCATTGACCTTGTTGTAGTTGCGAATTGTCTGCACTGGAGGTGGTTTTGAGCCGTGAAGAGTGTCCTTGGAACGTGGTGAGGGTAGGGCTCGTGCTCGTGGTTGATAAACTGGAGCCTCGTATTCGTCTTCTGTTGGCTGGCTGTCCTCTTCCTCGTAATAGATTTGCGGTTCCTGAACTCGCGGTCGGATTTGTACTTTTCTTGCTCCCGTCGTCACCAGCAGACAGGCTGGGATTATCTACAAAAAAAGAAAAATAATCAGTTTGAAGTATATTCCAATTGGTAATATGTAGGAAGTAGTTTTTAGAGGAAGAATGAATAATTGTAATTATATGCTGGACTAGAATGTTCGACTTCTGGCACTCATGCGTTAGAAGTTAGATACGCTTTCTTTTTGTGTGGTTGAGTGCCAAGAGTTGAGCATACTAATGAGCAGTTTTGTCAACTAGAGTGCAGGACTTTGAAACTGTTTTAAAACATTTCATAATAGATACTTTAGTCAATAGTCATTATACGTTAAGCAAGTAATTCTGTTTTCATATTTTAGATGATAAATTATGCTGTGTTTTCTCTTCAACATTAGGTAATAAATACCAAAAAAGTATATCACGTACATGAGTAGTGAACCTTGCTTTCTTTTATTAACTGTTTTTTTGCTTCACAAAGTACTTTTTACTTAATAATTAAGTTGGCAACAATAAAAGGAATCTATTTTCAGAAAAATGCTCGAGATTAATTCATTATTCAGTGATTTCTAGATTGGCGCCTTATTAAGCATAAAAGGTATGTAAATGCTGATAGCTAGCGGCGCGTTGAAAGTTACCGCTATAATTCCGAGTCCCACCCGATGTCTGTTTAGATAATAGGAAGTAGCTAGAAGGCGACGAGTGAGAGAGTGAGAGTTTCGCGGATCGCTGAACCAAGTAAATCGTTCATAACACCGCCTTCGACACGCGGCCTAGAGTCCATTGAAATGAGCGAAGTTCAAGCCAGAAAAAACGTCTGCATTTGAGAAACGGAAGTACCATACGCGTAAAACGGAAGTAGCATTTCCTAGCGTAAGCGAATCGATTTCGGCTCATACTCCCAGTATACTATAATCATAATTATGGATAACAAACGTAGCATGCATGCCTTTTGAAGGAGATCTTTTCACAAATAATCGAAATCCGGAAGTTAATCTTAAGGATTGTATCCATACTGTACGAAAAAGGTTTTAGTATGCATAAAATTGCTTTTTCGAGTAGAGTTAGAGGTACCAAGTATTGAGACCTTACTCTACTTAGAAATGCTTACTTTCCTCGAAAATTAAGTGAAGCACTTTTTCTATGTAACTTTGTAAAGTTGATACAAAACTATTATACTTAGAAAAATGTATTTGGGCCTCTTCCTCTGATTATACTTTTTACAATGATTGTTTCCAGTAAATATTCTTAAGAATCTCAGGGGATGTTATGTAAGCGCTAGTATAAAATTCGTGAAAGTAATTTCAACATTGATATTATTAATATTAGTCATTTATTGAAAACTGTAAATGTGAGCCTGAAATTGGTAATTGCGAATGGGTTCGTTCAGAAGTATAATTTTCTAAAATTTATTTCAAGAACGATTAGTTTCGCAATAGCTGTTTTTGCATTTTGTATTCCAGAATGAGGCGTAATTTTGTCTTCCAAAAATCTCAAGGATAATTCATACCATGGCGATAAAATAGAATAAGAAATACGTTTAAAGAAAGTGTGGAAATAAAATAAAAATATGGAAAGTGAATCTGAGACAGATTTTTCGTAATAGTGCATAAATTGTTCGTCGAAACCTATCATCGTTATGCTCCGCTTGTGTTTTAAGCAGGTTGTATTTTAAAATTCCAGAATCGTACGAATTACGGGGCATAAAATATGGATAGTTGTGTCACGAGGCGAATTCAATAATAACTGTACACGTGTACTGTATGTAGCTAAAGGAACTTTGTTGCACACGTGTTGATCTCCTACATCGATAATGGGGGTGGCAGAATAGTTAGTGGTCCCACGCATTGGATATTATGTAATATAAAATATTGTATAGTTTTAAAAAATACCCCGGAGAGTTTTTCTTTGTAAACGGATTATAGCAATTAAACCAGACCTTATTCAATAAAAGTAGGGTAAACTGGATAAGTGTGGAAATTGTAAGAACTAAGAAAATAGAAAAATCCTAAAAACTGCTTTAGAAACTATAGATGTACATTTTGCAAAAGTCTATTTCAATTTAAATAGTCTTCTACTAGAATATGAAACAGAGAAGAATATCATGTATAAATTTTCGAGGATTAAGAAAAAAAAAAATTTTCAATGCTCTAACGATTGATCCAGACTTTATTTAGAAAACAATGTTGCGATGCATTGGTAACAGACTGCTACCCTCACCAAGCTTATTCTATGCAGTGGAACATATGAACTATTAAAGAAAAAAAGTATTAATATCAATGTCATGTATTATATGCTTAAAATTTTACGTTGAATGTTGTACACTGAATGATGTACATTGGATGTTTTAGATTATATAGTACACATTATAGTATGCACAGTGTGCATGTTTAAATCGATATTGATGTTTGTTCCTGCATCCTGGTCAGTTATCCTTGATCGGTCAAAGGATGCAAAGGACAAAGGACGTTAGTAGAACTATATCTGTCATAGTAACACCTTTGCTTTTATTCTTGGTCTTACAAACATGTCCCGACTTCCGGTAAAACGAACGGTGGGAATAGGCCGCGTTACGGTTACGTCACAACAGTACTCGGCTGACCCGAATACGGGCGAGGCACACGGCAGCCTACCGTGAGATTCAGATTCAGAGCGTCGTAACTCGGCACTGTTGGATCTCCTTGAACCGTCCCGTTGGCTTGAGTCTGAGCTGAGTAATGCTCGGCAATGCTCACCACGCCTCGTCGAAGTTGAATCGAGTACCGAGCCTAGCCGACAGCGGAGGACCCAAATTACAGTTTGCAGGACTTCATTAACCGTCACTTTTACTCAGTAGCAATTCTGGGTATAAAAGTGTACCAAATTTCAAAATTTAAGTTTCGGAACAAAAGCATAGAAAATCCTGGGGTTTTGCTTTCATCTTGTGACTGGATCAAAGTGATTTGCAGCAGACTGATACTCAGTTGAATAAATTGATCCAGATTTGGTATCAAAATTATAAGTGACAAGTGAACATTGTCATTTGATACATGCATCTAATGTCAAATTTGTGCATTCATATTTCACCCAATTCGATCGAGTCTTATTTCCATTTTCAAAACATAGAATTTTCACTGTCGTTTCTCATCGTAATGATAATGAATCATAGATCATTATTTCTCATCACATCGTTATCATCAACGCATGATATCATATTCAGAGAATATCATCGTTAATCATAGATCGCCATCATTATCAACACATTGCGTTATTTTCACATATCACCATCAATCACAGATCATCAACTCATAACGCTATATACACATCTTCAGATAGAATTATCATAAACAATATGTCAGCAGCTTCATCATCAACACAAAACACCATCTCCACGTCATCAATTACATCTCATCATTATATCATCATTAACTTATAATACCATCTTTAGATAATATCGGTAGTTAAGATGGTGAAGTTGGGCTAGTAGGTTTTTTGATTCACTATTTTAGATCATTTTGATATTAAATGGATGATTGAATTGAGCTGCAGCAGTTTTTATACCTCCGGATGTACTGTATAATAAGAACACTCATGAATCTTGCCGGCTATTGAAAATCCCTAAGAGTCTTCTGTTATTCATAATCTTGGTCGTTCGGTTGGATTTGGACCAAGTACATTCTATTTCTTGACGAAAGAAACTTTTTAACTGATTGGGATACTCTAAGGTAATTACTCGCCGGACTCAACAAATAAAATCAGTAATGTGATTTAGTTTAAGCATTTAATTTCAAATTTGCTTGATTTATTATTTCAAAAGAGAAATTTGTGTTTCTTTGAAAGCTTGCTAGTCTCCAATAACTATAAGGGTTTTAGTTTTTATGCTTTCCAGTTGAGTAGAAGGAGTTAAAAATAGATAAGATGCTCGTAGTTCCTTAGCCAAATCAATTAATATTTATAGGAAACAAATAAAAAATATTTGTTAGTTGAACTTCTGTGGAAACAACGGATGATTTACAGATAAAGAGAGAAAAAGTGAAGAATCGCATAAGCTTTTGT
Organism: Melikaiella ostensackeni; assembly: GCA_032362435.1. Classification (NCBI taxonomy): domain Eukaryota; kingdom Metazoa; phylum Arthropoda; class Insecta; order Hymenoptera; family Cynipidae; genus Melikaiella; species Melikaiella ostensackeni. The sequence goes on along the minus strand of JAUMHM010000085.1, from coordinate 10,670,742 downwards.
AAATTCAACTTAAAATCTCCATATCATACCATTTTTACTCATTTTATCACTTTTTGATAATTGAAATTTTTTTAGTCTTATGATATTCTCAGAGACAATGTGAAATTATTCAGAGACCCTGGTGCTCTGGACTTTAACAACTTCCGCACATGGAAATAAATCCGGGTTTATTTGCATACTAGAGACCAAGAGAATGTTATGCGTCATTAACTCATTACTTCTCAAACCTCCCTACAATCCTTTTCTTAACACTCCGAATTTGGATAGACAATTCCTAATGTCGAAACAATACCTCCACGTGTTCACTACCAAAATATACAATAGAAAATAGGTTTTCAGTAACAGATGCATTAATCTCTAAGCAAATGAGCTACTGCTTTTCTCAGCTCTTATAGAAGAATTTGTAACTACAAATCTTGAAATTGTACTGCAGGCGGTGCACCTGTTTTTCTAGTTCTCATATTGGCTTTAAAGAAACTAACAACATAATGAGACCTGAATGAAGAAAATAAGTTGCTCTATGAAAAAAATTGTGGAATGATAACGAGAACGAGTCTCTAATATGCAGTAGTGAACCAAAATTGTCGCACTTTCACACAAAAGCATAGGGTATGAAAACGTTGCAAACGGTTGACAACTACGTTATGTAACAAAGGCAAACTACCTATTGTGTAACGTTTTGATTGGATTTTGCAGCTGAATTCGATAATTGTGAATTTTGTGTGACACATATTCCTACAGAATATGCTTTGCAGTTATTAGAGTCCTTTTCTAGGGTCATTGTTCTAGTAATGATATGGCACACAATTGTGCCATTCTAATCGTTTTCCTGAAAATAATTTCATTTCACATTGAAAATAATACAACAGCTGAGATCAACAATTTTCACAATAATTTTAAATTGAGATTAGTGATCTACATTCCCACAAATGACATCCCTAATTTGATAAATATGTCACTTGTCGTGATAATGATTGATCGGATGTATGTGGTAACAGCTTTTAGTTACTATAATTAGTAGGATTATTAATCACACATCGCATTCGTTGGTTATAGTTTCCAAAACTTATTTATCCTCAATCCTGCTGCACTGTATTAAAAATAGAAATTTCTGACATTATATATTTGATTATTGAGTTACAACCTAGTCCACAAAGTGTAAGATAAAGTATATGAAAATATGCAACGTATACGTATCAATTAAAGATTTTCAGATCCCGTTAAGTTATCTGGAATATTCTATGAGAAGTGTGATTATAAATAAAAAATAATTTGCAGGAAATTTTTGTTTTGTTCCAGTTTGTATATAATTATGTTGAAATTCGTTTAATGGTATTGAAAGTGGTATTGATTGAATATATCACACTCGAATATGAACATAATGATTGCACTTGGCCGACTTTTCGTGAATGCTTCGGAATATTCGCCTCCAGGAATTGAGTGTCCTCGGCAGCGTCCGATCGACAATAATATTTCAAGGACCGGACATTTGACACAGTTTCTTCAAACATTTAAGAGGACACATAATTAATCGCCTCTGGGATTGATTATCTTCAATGATTACTATTATTTTCAGCTCTGTGATGTGTAATTTATTATCCATATCTTTTTGCATAAGATCCTTTGAATTTAAAACAAAGTCCTTCAAAGCAACTGCAATATTCGTAACACAGTCCAGAACTCTTTCGCGGATATGACATGACATTGAAACTCATGCAATATATCAGTAAGACTTTTTGATAGTTGTGCTACATGAATTTATGGAAATTAAGGGCGCTGTGATGTTTTCCGTAAATTATGACTGACATAAACGTCTGATGGGCACTGCGGAGAACCTATAAAATTCATCGTTAACAAAGGATGTTTCAGAATGTAATTCTACAACAGAAACCCATCAAGATATTTCCGCTTTGAAAAATATAGGGGGCAATATAACTTTTTTTTCAATTACAATTAAACTAGCAGTGGTATACGCGGGCTAGAGCGCGCAGAAAACATTGCATTCTCAATTAATAATATACAAATATAAAACAAGATTGCTATGATTAAAATTTTTAATTGTACGGTTTAATCACTTCAAGAAATAATAATTTGGGAGACGTTGAGTTTGAAATGTTCAATTCAGAATATTATCAAATTTAAAATAAGTTTTGAGGCAACAATTTTTTATTTTTTTTAAAGATTGATTTGGAAAGGGGCTTGGAAGATTATAAAGTGCCATATATGTGCAATATTTTTTTATTAACTTTTAAAATAATTGTGTATTATATTTTCATATATATAGCTTCAAGAGGATGAAAGTGATAAAGTTATTTTATTATAGATTTTAGCAATTTAATTATTTTTACTAAAACTTCTTTCCGGAGGCAAAAAGATGAGAGTCTTCTTCTTTATTCCAAGTATTTTAAGTATAGGCAAATAAAAAACTTTTTAACTGGAACAGAAAATTAAAGATGATTATTAGTAATTTCTATAAATATTTTATTACAGAGATTAAAAGTTGTTGAACGAATTAAATATTATTCTGCTTCGACGATGCAATTTAAATGCGTGAATGAAACGCATGTAATTGACCGAAAATGTAAGGAATGAATTTTTTTTCTGAGTGCATGGAAAATAATGAGATTTTTTATTTTTGTAGTGTTAGTACTATAAATACAGAGATATTTTCTAGACATAGATTATAACTCACACGTTCTATGGTTCGTCATTCGACAGATTCGCGACACGCACATCTTTATTTTACTGAAAAGCGTGCGACCCTATTTGATTCACAACTCAAAGTGAAAGCTGCCATACTTTTGGAATTGAATGTGCAACTCCTTTTTAATACGATCTCTTCATGTAAGGATCAATGACTTCTTTATTGCATTTCATTCTGCTTTTACGTTTCTTCAAAATTGGTGTGAAAATAATTTTTATTTTTATTGATAAGAAAATAAGATACAGGTTGATAATTTGAAAAATAGCATTCTCTTTTGAATTTAAATGGCTTGAAAAAAGTTAATTATTGAGCTGAAAATAATTTGACATTTTTTATACATCAATCTTTTCAATGTTACGAATTTTTTTGTCAATAATCGAATCACTAAAATTATATAACTGAAAATCCTAAGGTTTTACTCTTATCTTGAAGCTAGATCAAAGTGATTTGCAGCAGACTGATACTTAGTTGGTTAAAATGATCCAGATTTTGGATCAAAATTATAATTGACAAATGAACTTTGACACTTAATACATGTATTAAATGTATGTTTACTTTATAGCATCTTACGTTATATCATAAATTTCTTCTTTGGGTAAATTGGGAGATCTTACGTAAGAAAAATTGTTATTAAAAAAAAATAACGAATGCAAAGATATCACAACTTAGAGGGAAATCCAGAAGAAATTCCTGAAATTTCAAGTGAAGGTATTGCATTTTAAACAAAATAGATGAATTTTCAACCAAAGAAAATTAATTTTCAAACAAGAAGATAATTTTATACCAAAAAAGATGAACTGCCAACAAAATACATGAATTTTCAACAAAATAGTTGAATCCTCTATCAAAAAATATTAATTTCCAGAAGATTAATTTTCTACCAAAAATGACGAATTATCAAGAAAATACATACATTTTCAACCAAATAGTTGAATTTTCAACTAGAGAAGATTAATTTTCAAATTAAATGATGAATCTTCCACCAAAAAAATGGATTTTTAATAAAGTAGTTCCACTTTTCACCAGAAAGAGAAATTATGAACAAAAGACATTAATTTTTAATTTTAAAAAATCACTTTTAACAGAATAGTTGGATCTTTAACTGAAGCAAATTAATTTTCTATCAAAAGGATGAATTTTTCAAATGAAGAAGGTACATTTTCAAAAACAAAAAAGAACGAATTTTCAATAGAATAGTTATATTTGCAACCAAAGTAATGAATTTCTAACCAAAAAATGCATTTTTTACAAAGTAGTTCCACTTTCAACCAAGTACCTGAATTTTCAACCAAAAGAGATGAGTTCTAAACAAAAAAATGTAATACTTGATATCTCAAGAATTTTAACCAAAAAATATTTTTATTTTAAATCACAAAAAAGTTGAGTTCAACCAAAGAAGACGGAATTTCAACGAAACATTTGACCAAAAAGACTAATTTTCTAACAAAAAGGAAAATTTCCAACCAAATACATATATTTTTAACCAAATAATTTATTTTTCAACTATATAATTTAATTTTCAACTCAGAAATATTAATTTTCAAAAAAAAAAAATGAATTTTCAACTTAAATGATGAATAAGCATCCAAAAAATTAATTTTTGACAAAGCAGCTCCACTTTCAACCAAGTTGTTGAATTTTCAAGCAAAAAAGATAAATTCTAAACTAAAAATCTGTAAGTCGATATTTCAACCAAAAAAGATTTTAATTTTAAATCTAAAACAGTTGAATTCAACCAAAAAGGACTAATTATCAATAAAATATTCAAATCCGTAAATGAAAAAGATTGAGTTTCTACCAAAAAAGACGAATTTTCAACTAAATATATGAATTTTTAATCAAATAGTTGAAGTTTATACTGAATAAGATAAATTTTCAACAAAAGAATTAATTTCCAGCAATGAAACTATCTCAAAAATCCTCCTGTACCAAAATTTAGGCAAATCTGTAAAATTTAGAAATTTTGGCGGTCATATTGGATCCGTCATTTTAAATTTGTAAGTACTGACGTCAAAATCGAAATTAGCGACCTTATAATCCCTTTTGTACCAATTTTTTGGGAAACCCTATGAAAAAATTTAATTGTGGACACATTATTGAATCCGCCCTTCTGATTTTGTAACTTTTCACGTCAAAGTCGAAATGAGCGACCTTAAAAACCTTCTCATACCAAGTTTGAGGCAAATCTGTAAGGAAATTTAATAATTGCAGCCATACTGAATACGCCATTTTGAATTTGTAACTTTTGGCATCAAAATCGGTATCAGCAACCTCAAAAATACCCTTGTACCAAGTTTTAGGCAAATCTGATGAAAATTTTTTATTATCGTAGCCATATTGGATCTGCCATTTTGAATTTGTAATTTTGTAATTTTTGATATCAAAATCGAAATCAGCAACCTAAAAAAGCCTTTTGTGCTAAGTCTTAGGCAAATCTGTTAAAATTTTTTAATTTCGCCTACCATACTGGATCCGCTATTTTAATTTTGTAAGTCTTAACGTCAAAGTCGAAATAAGCGACCTCAAAAACCCCCTTGTACGAAATTTTCGGAAAATGTGTGAAAAGTTTAAAGTTTTGGCTGCCATATTGGATCCGTCATTCTGAAATTGTAATTTTTAACGTCAACATCGAAATTAACGACCTTATAAGCCTTCGTGTACCAAGTTTCAGGCTAATCTGTAAAAAAATAGCTTTAGCCACCATATTGGATCCGGTATTCTGAATTTCTAGCTTTGTGCATCAAACTCGAAATTATTGACCTTCAGAATCCCCTTGTACCTTGCCATATTCGATTCGTCATATTGAATTTATAACTTTGGGCGTCAAAATAGAAATTAGCGTCCTCAAAAACCCCCTTGTACCAAGTTTTAGGCAAAGCTATGAAAAGTTCAAAATTTTGGTTACTATATTGGATCTGCCATTTTGAAATTATAACTTTTGACGTCAAAATCGTGATTACCAACCTTATAAGCTCCCGTGTATCAAGTTTTAAGCTAATTAGTAGAAAACCAACTTCGGCCGCCATATCGGTTCCGCCATTTTGAGTTTGTAGATTTTGACGTCAAAATTAAAGTTAATGATCCTATAAACCTCCCCGTGTCAAGTGTTAGGCAAATCTGTAAAGAAAATCATAGTTTGTCATATTCGATCCACCATTTTGAATTTGTAACTTTTGACGTCAAAGTCCAAGTAAGCGATCTACAAAACTCCCGTGTACCAAGTTTTAGGCAAAGCTATGAGAAGTTTAGAATTTTGGTTGCTACATTGGATCCGTCATTTTGAAATTGTAACTTTTGACGTCAAAATCGAAATTAACGACCTTATAAGCCCCCATATACCAAGTTTTGGGAAAATCTGTAAAAAAATTAACTTTGGCCGTCATATTGGTTCCGCCATTCTGAATTTGTAACTTTAAACGTCAAAATCGAAATTATGGACTTTAAACATCCCCTTGTACAAAGTTTTAAGCAAAGCTGTGAAAAAATAACTCTGATCGCCACATTGGATCCGCCATTTTGAATTTGAAGCTTTTGACGTCAAAATCGAAATTAACGAGCCTATAAATCCCCTTGTGCCAAGTTATAGGCAAATCTGTAAAAAATTAACTTTGACCACCATATTGGACCCGCCACTTTGAATTCGTAACTTTTGATATAAAATTGAAATTAGCGACCTTAGAAACCCCATTGTACCAAGTTTTAGGCATATCTGTGAAAGGTTAAAAACTTTGGCTATCATACTGAATTCACCATTTTGAATTTGTAACTTTTGACGTCAAAATTGAAATCAGTGACCTCAAAAACCCTATTTAATACATATCCTGGGGGTCGTTGAGTAGAAAGTAGAAGCGGGCCAGATAGACAGATAGGTTTTTTAGTCGGTGAATCCGAAACTGTGCGTCGATTGTCTATAAATTAATGCAATAAAAAGTTATTAACAATTTAATTGTTTAAATCGCCATAACTCGGAAATTATCCATGGTAGTGGAAAAAGTTGTTTACAAAACTTGTGCAAAATAAAAAAATGCTTCAAACGTTTTTGGTCTAATTTTACTCTCTCTGTAATACTCACGGAGATAATCACCCGTAATTGACGCAAGTCATAATCGCGCTTCTAAAGAGCGTCGCGCCGCAAGTTCAAGTGCCTTTGGCGATTATGACTTGCGTCTATTACAGGTGATCATTTCCGTAAGTATTACAGATAGAGTAAAACTACATGAAACTTGTTTTTAAAGAATTTTTTTATTTTGCACAAGCTTTTTGAACAACTTTTTCCATTGGCATGGATAGTTTCCGAGTTATGGCGATTTGAACAATTAAATTGTTAATAACTTTTGATTGCACCAATTTATAGACAATCGACGCACAGTTTCGGATTCACCGACTAAAAAACCTTCAGAAAACACTGCGTCTATCCGGACTGCTTTTGGGGTAAAATTTGCCAAGTGTCCCCGCCTAAAATTTTGTTGCCGCCTATCTCATTCAAACCCTGTCAGATTGTAGTGCTAGTGGACTTCTTTAAATTTTGTAGAGGGGTCGCACCTAGTACAACGGGTTGTCAAGATACAGGGGCCTGAATTTTCAATGATTCACCCCGACCGCTAACTCTCAATTGTATATAACTCCTGATACAGTTATCCAATTTAACTTTGTTATCAGAGCTTTCAAAAGGTCATTTAACAAGGTTCACAATAAAAATAATTACTATAGAATAAAAAAATTTGTCTGTTTACGTGTAACAAATATTTTATTTCATTCTTACTTTTATGTAGCTTGGATATTTTAGGTTTGGATATTTTCTAAATTATATTTTCAACACAGTTCCATTGTAGAAAAACGGTAGTTAATTATATATAAGAAACGATTTTGGTGGACGGTTCTTCTCGTCTGTTACATAAATGTCGCATTTGGAGAAAAACTCAAAAACGCTTTTGAAAATGAAAAATCAAGGTGAAATAATTTTGTTATTTTGTAGTGATTGTGTTTATTGTGAACCTTGTTAAATGACCTTTCGAAAACCCAGATAAAAAAGTTAAATTGGATAACTGTATCAGGAGTTATGTACAAATGAAAGTTAGCGGTCGAGGTGAGTCATCGAAAATTCTGGCCCCTGTATCTTGACAACCCGTTGTACTAGGTACGCCCCCTTCACAGAATTTGAAGAAGTCCACTAGCACTACAATCTGGCAGGGTTTGAATAACAAAAGAGGCAACAAAATTTTAGGCGGGGACACTTGGCAAATTTTTCCCCTTTTTCTTCCTACTCCACGATCCCCAGCGGCGGACTGGGCGCCTAGGGTATGGGTGGACATAGGGTCTCAATAAACGAAAACTAATTAACAGAAGATAATAAAATAGCAGTTTCTTTTTCCCCGTCATTTATCAATGACATCTCATGTTTAGTTTACTTTCAATTAAATTTCAAAGCCAATTTTTTGAACTAAGTACCCTTAGTAGCGCCGCACCAAAGGGGGCGCGGACGGAATTCCACCCTGAAGCCCAGACCAGTCCGCCGCTGACGGCCCCCAGCGTATCAACTAGTTACACCAAGTTTCATACAATTCCGACGAAATCTTGAATTTTGGCTAGTTTTCGGTGTCTCTCAGTCGACTGTGCACTTGTACTTTCAATTTCTATAAATAACTAGACGGATCCTTTTACGGCCTTGGCTCCATCCGGGTTAAATAATCATGGAAATTCTCCAGGATCGAGGACCACTTTTAACTCATTGTCAGAATGACCAGTGCTTCAAATGATACAGCCTCTGGTTATGTTATGTCACGCTACGCCCAAATTTTATTGCTCAAGCTGACAGACATTGATGGATATTGAACCAAAACTCATTAAGATCAGAGGGCTTACTCGATTGGTCAATTGTTGTTGTAAAGAATAAGTTAGAGCTCCATTTTACGATTCATTTAAATTCTAACACGTTCCAAATCAATTACTCTATATAAATAACATACCTATACACTAGAACCTCGAGTAAACTTGAGTCTCGGGCATCGCCTACTTTGAGAGTGAGGCTCTTCCAAGAATTTCTACGATGTAAACAGTCAGGGCCGTATGAACCATTTCCAGTGGGAATACATGATATTAATTACTGCATTTTGTACAAATGTAGATTTTTGTTATCATAAAGGATGGCCCTTTTTTAATAATGAAGACCAATTAATGAGAAGAGAATTTTCCGCGTGTATTCAAAAATAAATGCAAAATACCACCTTGATCAAAAAGTTTTAGGACTTTACTTTTAAAATCAAAAATACAAGTTTATTCATCATAATCGATATTGTCCCCTTCAAAGTACTCCCCATCGACTGCAACG
>JAUMHM010000085.1:10643160-10659920 GCA_032362435.1 Melikaiella ostensackeni | reverse complement strand
TATTTGTATATATTATACGGCGAGCACAGAAAATCGTGCGCGAATATTATGATAAGAATGTATTCCTTAAGGCCGATGGAGCCTTAAGTGAACAAATTTCCTTTTTCATTTGAAATCAAAAACAAATTTAGTAATTTGTACATAAAAAACACATAACACCGAGCGCAAAGCGCGCGATAAGAATGTGCCCCCAAAGCGGGCAGATTTTTTTGTTGAGAATTCATCTTTTTGGTTAAATTCGACTGTTTCGATTTGAAATTAAAATCTTTCCTTGGTGGAAATATCAACTATCATATTTTTGTTGAGAATAAATCATTTTTGATTGAAAAATGAACTACTTGGTTGAAATTTTAGCTTCTTCGTAAAAAATTCATTTTTTGTTCTTGTAGATTCATCACTTAACTTGAAAATCTGACTGTTTTGTTGAAAATTTAATTATTTTGTTGAAAATTCAACTACTTTATTGAAAATTTAATTATGTTGCTGAAAATTTAATTAATTTTCTTGAAAGTTTAACTGTCTTGTTACATTGAACTATTTTGTTGGAAATTCGTCCCTTTTGCTTGAGAGTTTAAATAATTGGTTGCAAATGCTACTCTTTGATTGAAAATTAATTTTTGGTTTTGAAAATTCAACTGTTAGGTTGGAAATTCATTTTTTTTTTTGAAAATTAATATTTTTTGGTTTGAAATTCAAATATTTCGTTAGAATTTTAATAATTTCGTTGAAAATTCAACTATTTCGGTATAAAGTCATCTTTTTTGTTCGAAATTCTAACCTCTTTATTGCAAATTTGTCTCTGTAGTTTGAAAATTCAACTATTTGGTTGAAAGTTGAACTTCTTTGTTGAAAATTCTTTTTTTTGTTGTTGCAGATTTATCAGTTTAGTTGAAAATTGAACTGCCTGGTAGAATACTTGTATTTTTAGATAGAAAGTTCGTCCGTTTGGATGAAAATTCAACGGTCTTCTAAAAAATGTATCTTTTTGGCATGGAAATTCAATTATTGTGTTGGAAATGCAACCGTTTTTGGTTGAATTTTAATTGTTTTCGTTTAAAAATTCGACCATTTGGCTGCAAATTCATGTTTCAAAGACTTCTACAAAGAGAATTTGTAGAAGTTCTATTTCAGGATTGAATTTGCAACAACTTTAAATTACAATCTATTTTTCTAATCTTCTTTTATGATCTATTTTTCTGATCTATTTTACTTTGCAATTACATTCCACAATCAATCGAAAGTGTAACTAGCTATGCAATGAGTTTCGGAATTCAGTTATTCAATTGTAGGTCTGATTTAGAGAAACGCCTCAACGTTTCCTGCGCGACTACGAACGAAGGTCGCGGGAAAACGAAAGTAGGATTGTCTGGCGACTAGATCGGCCGTGCATGCTAAGTTGCTAAAGTATCCTGGTAGTTTTGTTAGGATTCTTAAATTGCACAGAATTTTTTATTTTAAACTAAAAAAGTTATTTTTATCTCACAGAAAAGCATGTAAAAGACATTATTGCTAGAAGAGATACACGCATGAGAAAAAAGAAAAAAATCCGCGGAAGTCAATTTTCACATAAAACCAATACATTCACATTGAAATAGCAAAGTAATAGAAATCTAAATGTGATAAAGAGATGAAATTAAAAAAGTTTAAGTGGCATCATCAAATGATTTAAAAAAATAAAATGCACTTATATTAAACAGCCGACTCTTGTCCAAATAAAGTTGATAAGAATGAAATAACGAGGCACATAGTCGGAATAAATTGAAATCATTACAAACAAACTTTCCCTAATAACTTTCAACTCATTTTCACCAACCTGAAATTTTTTATTTACTCTTCTATTCTTAATCAGACATTAAACTCTAAGTATGTATTTCTTACGCAAGAGTTTTTAAGAGAGACAATTACTCATATTTAAGTACTAAATGTTTTTTCTCAAGCTAAAAGTGACATGAACGAAAGACTAAACGATCAATTTTCCTCTTTATTACTGTACTTAAAGGATTAGAATGATTGGCTTCTTTGCTATCTGTAATTTGGGGCAAGTTTGTTAAAAAATGTAAATGGGGAAAGATTATGTTATTTTTACGGCGTGTAATGTATATGTGTAGCATAAAAGTACAGACTAGAGAGTAATTCTAGTAACCAAGGTCAGAATTTCATAAGATTATGATAAGTGTTAAAGATAAATATTTGGGAATCTATTGTGAAATATTATGTAATATCCTTTAGAAGTGATAATCTCTACATAATGCAAGTTACATAGTTTAACAATGAGCTCTAAGAATGCTTTTAGCCAACCAAATCCAAGTGGCGTAATCTTGCCTTTGAAATATTATTTATATGTTACTTTTGTAGTTCGTTTCGAAATTAGGACCGGGCAACGAAATGTTTAATCATTCTTGAAAAATATTTAGAAAAAACTTGCTATTTTATTCAAGTGCTTTTTCTGGAAGTTGCACTAAGTGTTTCAATTTTTTTTTCTCAGCAATAATTTGTCTTCTGGAAAAGATGTTCTTCTCAAAATGAAATAAGCATACATACATAATAAATAAGCATCATTTTTGAATTTTGATATGTTAAAATTTGGAAGTAATTACTTGTTACTTTTTACTAATACAACTGCTGGTTGGATTGGTTGGTTCATCTGTTACGCCCAAGATCTTTTTTTATAAACACTTCCAAAACAATTTCATTTAAAATGAAATTTGGACGATTTCATTACACTCTTATGAATGAGAATGCAAAAAATAGAAAAATCAATCTTGCTTTGAATAAACTCCTAAATAACAGATACAATTTTTTTGTTGGTATGGAATTTTTTTGAGTATTTTATGTGTTTCATTTCGAATATTTCAAAAGTAGAGCTATTAAAGTATTTTTGTACGATTCATTTCTCTTTCAGAATAATTCTTTTGCCTTCTCTCCTTGAGAATTATTCTCTTCTCTCGAAAAAAATGGTTTTGGTAGTGTTATTCCTGACTTTCAGATGCATAAAAAAGTTTCTTAATGTATTATTCAATTTTACATTGACATTCAATTTCGCCTTGCTGATTGCAGAATGATTCATGGTCTTTTTGAAGCGAAATCAAGACCGCGCATTGCCGATGATTCTTTGCAGAAACAAGATAGTCTGTTCTCTCAATTGCGGGAAACCGACCGATCAATCTTTCCTGAAAGCAAAACTAGAATCCAAGATCGATATCTGATTCCGAGCGAAGCCACACGCATATGACGTTAAACACACACGCAATTGCGGATATCTGTCGGACGTGCAGAAATAATACTCGCACCGGACACTTACTACCTGCAGGTGAAAGTGGTTTCAAGTCTTTCGTCTTTCGACTTTAGAGCGCAATTTCTTCACCTATAGAGATAACTTTATCGAATCTAGAATCTGAGGCCGCATCATAAAACATGATCGCGAGAAGAAGACATTGACTCGAGAAATTTGCATAAGACTTACATCTCAACCGTTGCTTATAAAAATGTGTTAGGTCTTTTTTCATGAATGGCCTCCATTCATGCTATGATTGTTTGTGGTCAAATATATATATTTCGAAATTAGAAATTTAAAAAAAGATGACATGGTATCGATGATTGAACTTGGAAAAAATGTTGGCCTTAATTGAAGTGACTAGGCACACCAAAAGTACACGAGATGATCGTCTACGAGGGTCACTTGATAAGTTTGGTAAACAAGCAAGTAAAATTTATTTTTTCAAAAGTTTGCCTATATTTCTCAATAGAGTCTCCTTCGAGGGCTACACAATCAGTCCAGCGAGATTCAAATTTTTTCATCCCTTCAGAAAAGTAACATTTCTCGAGGTCTGCAAAATACGCATTTACGGCATCGACTGCTTCTTCATTGGACGAAAATCTGTTTCTACTGAGCCAGGTCTTCAAGTTGGGAAACAGAAAGAAGTCGCATGGAGCCATATCTGGAAAATATGGTGGATAAGCAATTAATTCAAAGCCCTGTTCTTGTATTTTTAGAACTGCGATTGCGGAGGTGTGAGCCAGTGCGTTGTGGTGATGAAACAGCACTTTTTTGTGCGCCCATCGTGGCCGTTTTTTTCGTAGCTCGGCTTTTAAACAGTCCAGTAATGATGCATAGTACGTTCCTGCTATAGTTTTATCATTCTCTAAGTAACCAATGAGGATAATTCCTTGGGAATCCCAAAATACTGTGGCCATCACCTTCCCAGCTAACAAAACAGTCTTCGCCTTCTTTGGCGCGCTTTCAATGTTTCGGTTATGCATTACAAAAATGCCTGTAAATTTGCTAATTCTGTTTTCAATAAGTCATCAAACTCAATCTGCGATCCAATAACGAAATCTATAGGTTTCGATTCGTAATCATAAAACACATCAACGTGGCTGTTTGCATAGTACACGATCCTTTTTACGTACCTTATGCAAATGTTTTTTAGTGAACTTATTTTTTCTGAAATGAGCGCCTCAAATTCGTGCATTGCATAGTCAGACTTTCTAACAATGGTGAATGGTGGATTTCCAGCCTTTGCGATTATTTGATAATACTCGTCAGCAGTTTCAATAGTTTCAATTTTTTCTTTTTTTCCCGTATATCCCAAAATTGCGATCACAAGAGCAGTAAGAGTGACCGCGAACTGGATATATGTGCTGAATTTCTCTTTCCAATTTTTCAGATAATAGAGATAAAAAAAACTAAGGAGTGAATAGTTTTCATTCTGACCACCACAACCAACGGAAAACATATCAATTTTGTTGTATCAGCTAATATTATATTCCCGTTTTATCACATCGTAAAGCATGTTGTACATGGTGTTTGCCCCTTTTTTCAACTCTCCTTCCAAAGAAAAGTGGAATATCTGAGATTTGGAAGTTCAACTTTTAAGAAATGTCATCAAATCTTTGACAAAAATTGCATTTTTTGTAAGTCTAAACTAATCAAACTTCACAATTTGCAGTAATGAAAAAATATTGACGCCAACATTCCGAAGAGGGTTGAAGGGGGCCTTTCCCATACAGGGCCTAATAAAAAAACCCCAAACTAAGAAATCCCAATCGAGTATCTTCAATGTGCCGACAAAATAAAGGCCGCTTCTAGGGTCAAGTAAATTCGGTAAGTGTAGATAAAATATTTTCGGTAAGTCTAGGGAAACTGGAAAGGGCGGTAAGGTTCACCGCAATTTGGTGAGCATAGACCAAATACTTTCGGTGTGCCTAGACACTTCAAAAAATGAAACCAAGGAAAATTTAGTTGGTCTAATAAGGCAATATTGCAAACTCAGTCACTGTCATGTCAAGGAATGAAAAATATTAGTAGACGTAGAGTACTTCAAATAAAGTCGGATGCAGCCGCGGGTTATCATTGGGCGTGATAATGGTTCATACAGAGGTTTCTCCTTAGTGCTATGGGACTTAAATGTCCCTTCCTATCCGTAATGATAATAATAATAATAATAATAATAATAATTCTGGCATTAATTTGAAAAATTTATGTGCTGTACAGAAGTCTTAACACGAAGCGATGAAATATACGGAGATGTTGAAATCAAACGATACTCTAGCGGAAACTCAAGAAGAGAGAACATTAGAACATGTTGCTGTTGTAGTACTTGTAATTGCGCCTACGATTTGCGAAAAGGACGCGCGACGCCATTTCACTCTCGCGATGTGTCTCTCTGGGAATACGAGAGCGAGTGAAAAGTTCGAATTAGAGACGAGAGGACTTATATGCGTAGAAAGCGATCGATGGATAGTTTTTCGCGGGGTTTCTCAATCGATCTGCGTGATGTGCCTGATCGCTACAACCAACATTTTATATACCATCTACATTCTACACCGACGGAAACAGGCTAATGTACGATATATGTTCTGTATAAAGCTAACATAACCGCCGTATAATAGATGATGCAAATGAATTATTGCGACAATTATTTTCCCATGATGCTTGTTTCTCAGGCTATCTATACATTTTCAGGGTTGATACTTCACACTTTCGTATATTAAGAGCGCATTTTATTAGTCTAGAGAAAACTTTTTTATTTTGGATGTTCAATCATCTTGTAGTGTATTTATTATCATTGAGTAATATATTCGTCAAAAGTGGAAAAATTTCAACCCTAAGTCTGAAGTATTATGCTTTATGTCCTAAACACTCAACACACTAAATCAAAAACACCCAGAATCATAAGTCCAGTACCGTAAGTCTCAATTTGTAAGACCCAAAACTATAAGCCTGAAATCGCAAGACCCGAAAAATATCAGTCCTAAGCCGCAAGGCCCGAAATCATAAATTCCAATCTGTGAGGCGTCAAACTGTAAGTCTCAAGGCGTGAGGTCCAAAATACGTCAAGGTAACCATTAACATCATTCTTAACCATGTACAAATGAGTACCTCAAAAAGGACTTTAAATTTGATATAAGCTATTCTTTTGATGAGACGCATAATTTTTGTTTCAATGGTGAAGAATGTTCCTAAAATTTAAAAAATCCTTTTCCCGGTCAAACTATGCAAGATGAGGAAAAATTTTGCCCTAAGAAATTGTTTATCTTGAAAATAACTACAGATTCTTTTTTCCTCGACCATTCATCGATAAAACGCATGGTTTTCGTTCGAATCATGAAAAATAACATTAAAAATGAAAAATTTTAATTTTTGGAAGAACAACAGAAGATACAACTCAATGTTTTTTCCATAAAATGGGTATTTTTCGTTTTGATCGTGAAAAAATGCTATTGAAAATTAAAAAATCTGAATTTATAGAAAAACGGCACAAGATAATTAAGGTGTATAAATTAATAGAACATAAATTCATTATAATAAGTAGATTGAGCGAGAAGCTTCAAACATTTCCATGTGTCCAAGCGGACATCAAATAGAACTAATCTCTGCCCCGAAGAATACATTTCAATGAAATTTCAAGTTTCTAATTAAATTTTTGATCAAAGCAATGCAAATAATTAAATAAGCCATGTAGATTTGTATTTTTTTAAACCCTAATTTTGATTGTAATATAGACCAAGTATACACATTAAATCAGAATTTGCGAATGACTATTTATAGACTTCACGACTTTTAACATTAAACGAGAGATTAGATAAATTATGAGAACAAGTATGAGCATCTTTCAGTTGAAGATTAATATTTCAATCACTATTTTAATACATATCGTCCTTTTTGTAATTATGATTACTAAGCAGAATCATAATTATTCCGAAACCGGTTTATTTATGTACCTTTCTGTCTTGATTAATGAATTCACAAGATGAAATATTAAAAGACCTGAAAATTGTATTTTAGTAAACTTTATAGTTATTGAATCATAAAATCGATCATTAACTGCTCTTTGAGATGTTTAACCTTGCAAAATCATTGTACACATTATTATAGATAATTACGTCATTAAACTGACTGTATAATGCTGAGAATCACTATTTATAGACTCTGGTTCCATTTCTCAGATTCTACTTTTCTAATAATAATTTTGAGCACTATTTTAATTGTAACCACAAATCATAAAACACATACAGTTTGCTTATTCCAGATTATTAATTGATATTATACCATCAAGCTCAATTCCTTTCGGGATAACGATAAATCTTTTGACTCTAGCCTCGTAATACTACCCGGGATCAAGGACTTTATATGGTAAGGGTAAATAAGAGATGTGTAGAAGGAGGGATATGTTTTAGATTAATCTAGAAGTCATGTGTTGCTCATTCAAACGACAAATTCTTTCAACAACACCCTTTCGACACGGGTCGCTGATCAATCTCTCTAGAAATCACCCCAGGTGAAGAGCTTCATAGAGCCATAAACATCACGATACACACATAAACGCTCAGACTGACTGATTAGTCTATAGGAGATCCATACTTTTTATCCCATCCACATCCACTAAGCAAAACTCTACACGACGGAACATTAGAATCCAAAATCTTTCGTTTCGGGCGTCACTCTTCTTCTTGTAAATAACTGTCGTCCATACATCCCTGTTCTTAGTATCAAACCAATCAGTCAGTTTTCTATTTACTCTCATACTCGCTTTACTACCATTAAATATTGCCTTTATTGATTTTAGAAGCCAACAGTGAACTCCATACTTTTTCAGTACTTCACAAAGTTTAGTTCTATCCACCTTTTAGAAAGCTTTTTCTCAGATCAACAAATGCACATCAACCTTTTTTGTTTTCTCTCAAACATTCTTCTATGATCTGCTTCAAGCTAATATTTGATACGCACGTAATTTCCCTGGTATACAATGGACTTCCTAGATCCTTTCTTCAGTTATTCCCATGATCTTCACAATAAGTATTTTGGTAAATATTTGCCCTTGGTACTTAATAGGTTAATCGCTCTGTAATTAGTACAGTCACCTTCATCGCGCTCTTCGTTCTAGAGTAGAACGATAATTGCCTTTCTCCGTTCATTTGGGACTTCACTGTTTCTAGCACACGTATTCATATATTTGCTCAGCGAAATAAAAAAATGTCCGCCACCACTCCTAAGCATTTCAGTGGTGATACCAACCACACTAGCAGTCTTCCCATTCTTTAGTTTCTTAATTACGGATATAATGTCGCGGATATCAATTCCTCCTTCACCACCTACAACAGGATCATCTAACGTATCCTCTTTTGTGTCACAGTTATTATACTCCAGAGTTTGACTGCCGTACAATTTCTTGAAAAAGTCACTCATACAGTCTTTCACTTTGTCCGTCTCCCATACCTTTCCACCATCAGCATTCTCAATTCCGACTAACTCAGTGTTAGTACTTCCTTCCCTAATCTTCTTAAGTTATTTCCCAAATAATTTCTCATTTCCTTCAAAATCGATTTGCATTTTTTATCTTCTTCCACTTTTATTTTATCTCTGCTTTCTTTGACTAGCATCTTTGCTTTTCTGTTTTCATCCTTAAAATCGTTTTCTAGTCTAGTCATTTTCTTATTGCTAAGGCTATTATTATTCAGCTTTTTTGAGTAGGCTTGCTTTTTCTCGTGAACAACCACGTGGATTTCATCATTCC
Organism: Melikaiella ostensackeni; assembly: GCA_032362435.1. NCBI lineage: Eukaryota > Metazoa > Arthropoda > Insecta > Hymenoptera > Cynipidae > Melikaiella > Melikaiella ostensackeni. The sequence goes on along the minus strand of JAUMHM010000085.1, from coordinate 10,650,903 downwards.
ACCAAGCATCTCCAGTCTCTCTTCATACAGTTCAAGTGCCGCACACTTCAGGTGCACTTTTTAAGATGCTATTCTGTAATATTATCCATGCAACCTCGTCATTTTCATTACCTAGTTCCGTCTTCAGGTTTTCTTCATGATGCCCTAAATATTTATTTAGCCTTTTATGATATACTAATTGTACTCATGATCTCCTCAAATTCTCTACTCTACCTCGCGTCTACTTCGACTTATTATTAATTCTTCTTCTCCTCAATCCTTGACTCAGGTTCATTTTTGAAACTAAAAGGTAGTGATCCTTCCCGCATTCAGAACTTCACATAACCTTTGGTATCCCTTACAAGCCCTTTCAGTCTCCCGTCCGCTACAACAAAGTCAATCATACTATAGCCTTCACCTTTACACCAAGTATACATGTGGATCATTTTATGTCTGAAGCAACAATTTGTAATAAACAATCCCTTTTCTAAGCATAAGCTTATCAATTTCTCCCCGTTACCGTTCGTTTTTGAGTCTTCGAAATGACCAAGTACCCTGTATTGTACTTTCGCATTGCACACCAACTCAGCAATTCATAATTCCGGGTAGAATGATCCTTTCCTCAGGATCGAAAGTGCCTATAATATTATTCAACGAGTCCCAGAAGGCATTTCTTACATCACTACATTCTAACCAATGAGAATCTAGGAGATACACATTCATACTTTTCGACATGCTGTTTTGTTATCTCATTCATAATTAATCCGACTCCTTGGCTACCATGTAATTCATCATCTACTCCTGAGCACAGTTCGAGCACATTTTTAAGCTTTCTTATCTCACATCCCTTCTTGTTTGTTTCCAGTACACAGAAAATATCGAGCTTCCTTATGCGCATTGTATCCCGCAATTCCCTTTTCTTAAGATCATTTGCACCTCTAGCTTCCGAACACCCAGTCTCCATTCATCACCTGGAACGTTTCTGAGGGAATGCCTTTCGTCAACAGAAGTGTCAATCCTATCCGAGGCTACATTATCATTTGTAGTGTTCATTATTTAAAGTATATACTCAACCACCAACTTGATGCAAGAAATGTTTTCCATAAGTATGTAATCATGTCCAAACTAAACAGCTAAATCGTTATAAAGTGGTGTATCGATTCATGACGCCAGTCCCACCAAACTTTGCTCATTCAAAGGAATGTATGAAAACAAAGTCAGAATCAAAAGATTTAAGATCAGTATGTGTTGTACACTGAGGAGGGCACCGTCTCCTGCAGCTTGTTCTTTAACATAGGAAGAGACGATTCCATAACTTAAAAATGTGATAAGAATTCTCAAACCTGAATAAAACTTGGCAAGCTTACAAACTTCCACAAACCATTACTCTCCAAAAGTTTCCCAGATTTCCAAATGTTTCAAACATTCCACGGTTTCCTGGAAACTGTTTGGTTTACAGAAAACACATGTGTCTCTACTCAAAAAGGAATATGACACCTCTTTCACGAGCAGAATCTTTGTCAAATAAAGAAAACTTTTAAAATATTGTACGTAAATCAAAATCATTGAAAATATTGAAAAATAAACTCGTTAGAATCAACTGACATAACTTCCTGAAGAAAATATATGAAAAGGTGTTTACAAATACATTTTTTTAAAATAAACATATGCTGAGGGGAAAAAATTGAAAAGAATTATTCGTTTCAATAATAAGCTTTTGGTTTAGGTGAAAGTGTATCATGTATCATGTATATTTAAAGAAATATTCGCTATGAAAGTTGACAAACAAGCTTTATGAAATGTATACAAATTCACTTTTGAATTTTAAATACTACGAATTAATTTACATAGTTGGTTAACCAGAAGCATTGATTTCAATAGTTTCACCTTGTAAGCAAACTGCTTCCCAATTCATATCATTATTCCATTACTAACTTTTTAATGTTTGTTAACTATATGAATTAGAAGCCGAAAATTTAAATTCAAGAAGGTATATTGCTGGAGTAATTTTCTACAGAAATAAAAAAGCCTTGTTTGTTATTAGCTGCAGAGACATATTCTCAACAAACTGCATTCTTGCATTACAAAACCACAGGTCTCGCGTGGACACCTCACATAATCAACTTAGCAGTTATGTCTTATGTCACTTCACGTAAAACTAGGAGTCTTGCCCTTATAAGACGATCACTGGTTTTTTCCTAGTTTCTGGAGAACGTGCACTCTGAAAGGAGAAGTCTGACTCAATTTGTATTCAGAAAGTGAAAATCCCAATCAATACTAACACGAAATATTTCTAATTTGCGAAAAACACAATTTCGTGATCAAAGGAGCAAAGTGAGAAAAATTGTGCCAAGTACTGACATAATCTTTCACTTTTTACGACATATTTACTCAAGAGTGGCTATAAAATATAAATTTATATAGTTTATATAACGCATTTCCCTTGCTAATTATCACACTTGAAAAAAGTCGCATGTTAGACTTTCCATTAGGTTGAGGAGCACCAAAATCTCATTTAACGTTTATAATTACGTTTTAATGTAATAATACTGTAATTTAATAAAACACAGAAATAATATGAATCTGTTTTTGAGAAATGCTTTTATTTTTAATTTTTTGATTTTTGGGCATTAGAGGTAATTTGGGTCGATTTTAGAGAAATAGAGTTCCTATTTGTGCGTGATTTTCTCTCACGCTGGAGTCGGGCAAAGGACTAAAAAACAAGTACCTAATAGATTGTTTCCTTTCTCTTAACCCATTAAGTTCCGAGCCACAGAAATAATGCTTCGCTACAAAGTATTGGTCTTTGGTGGCATTCAACGAATTTATGTGTACGTGTAATAATAAAAAAATGTATAATATAATATTCTCAAGAGTCAAACTTGTCTAAAAGACCTTGAAGTATTTGCAAATTCAATAATTCTCACATTTTCTGATGTCGTAGAAAACATGAATGTAAAACTGGAATGTTTTCATATTCATGGTGTTTTTGAAACGGTCGTATGTAAAGTTTTAAAATCATTTGAGTGTTTCTCTGTTTTATCAATCATGCTTAGAATGCAACTGAAAAAGCAAAAGACTCCTCAATAATTATTCTAACACGCCCAAAGGAAGACTTCAATTTCCTGAAGTGCCTTATATAGCAGACCTAGAAATTTCTAGTTTTACAGCGCTATCTCGAGTTCTAGTATGAAAAAACTCTTACTTTATAGTTAATCCGACGTGAGTAGTAAACAGGATCATAAAGAGCGGAATTGATTGATAGAAAGGAAAAGAAAAATGCTGAAATATAATGTACTTGTCTGATTATGGCGTTGAACCATTTGCCAGGAATGCATGTAAAACTAAGCACTAAGAAACCGACAGCTCTTCAGTAAGTGCAGATGTAGGACTAAACAAACTTGAGATTGGATTTAATATTTATGGTAATCAGTGCAATATATTATATTCACATGCATTTTCTTGGAAATCTCGTTATTGGGATGAGAGGAATTGCAGAGAAGTTGTAAAACAAAGTGGAGAGCTCTACATATTATTATGTAAGCTTTGATGACTTAAAGATTAGAGAGATAAAGTTGAAATGGTTTTAAAATGGGAATCCTTACTAGCCTGATGGATTTATTTTGTATGTGTTATAGTCAATGTCGGAAATCAGTCATTGTCTACAATGTCCAGTCAATGTCGACAGTGCCCGCTTGCAACGGTTATTGTCGACAGTGCCCGAAGAAGAGCTGTCAATGTGACTTTGCTTCAATTTTTCAGAGTTGGGGGCAATTAGGCTGACAGATGGCGAAAAAATATTTATATGGCTAATTTTTGTTCTCTGAAAATTATTACTTTTCAGGGCTGGCAATATTTAGCTCATTGAACTCCATAGTTTTGGTGTTGAGTGTGAGAAAATTAATGTTTCATTACAACTGATTAAAAAGTATATGCTATTTGACAATCTTGTACACAATTTATATTTAAAAAATCAGAATATGACTAATTTTCAATATTGAACTCTTCTTCAGTCAATACGCTCTATTATTGTTTATGGAACCAGCTACAAATATCTTCCTGATGAAAAATTGACATATCGACAATGACTGATTTCCGACATTGACTGTGACATATAGATCAGGTTCAAATTACTATTTCGAAATTTTTCTTTTCAATGCTTATTTGAAATGAAAATTAAAAATCATTTTCCTTTAATACAAGTTTATTGGAGGATTTAGAATGTTTAGCTCGGGACAGAAGCTGAAGTGATCTAAATTACTATGTTTAATAAAATCTTTGGAAAATTTTGAAAATTTTGAGTTTAGAATACTACTAGCTTCACATTTTTTGTCAATAAAACCTTGATAAAATTGAGATTTCTTTCTTTAGAATTGTTGAATTTTATAAAAAGTTTCCAATTTATAGGATCAAAAAGTTTGTGATAAAGTAAGAAGACTTTCAAATTTGAAAAGTTCAGATTTGAAAATGTATTTTAACAACATTTGGAAGCAGACCATTTTTTGAACTTTTGACTTTAAAGGCACAAAAATTTAAACTTTTTTCAGTTGAACGTTTTTATCCTAGAATTTTTCAAAATTATTTCCTATGGTAATCATTGCACATTAAATAGCATATGAAATTTTGGAGGTACTGTCAGTTTAAAAATAATGAAATATTTATTTCCTGTTAAGCCAAAAATTTAAGATGATAAACTTTCCAACTAGGAGTTTTCTATTTTCAAGGCTTTTAATGTTGACAGTTTGCAAGATTTTAAGGCATGGAAATTGAAATATTTAAATAACTACTTTCCATTGGAACTTTTCAAATTCTAAATTCAAAAATCATGTCTTAATAAAAGCAGTTAAGAATATTAAGGAACAAGAGTTTGTAAAATTGAAATTTTTGATATATTCAAATTTAACGATTTCTGATAAGATATGATATTTCTGCAATCTTATGAAAGAAAATTATAAATTTTTAAAGCTCTTTAGTTTCTGAAAAACTGAAATTGAATTTTTTTTAAAATATAAATAAGATACAACTCAGAATTTTTCAAAATGTAATTTCTTTAAATTAAAAGCATTCAATTACAAATAGGAAAGTATTAAAAACTTCAGTTACAACAAATTATAACATGCTAAAAATTCAAAGATTCTTGGACTGAAAATTATCTGATTTGCATGTTTACAATTTTAGAATTTAGATTTGAGAAATTCGGTTTTAAATTGAAAAATAGAATTGTATTCCCAAGTATCACAATTTAAAAGCCTTAATTATGAAAACTGTTTTCTTTAATCTCGTTTGAAACTGACTTTCATTTTTATGAACATTTTTTTAAGATGCATGTTATTCTTTCACGTAATTGAAAGCCTTGACCAAATTACGCTCCACTGCTTGCCAATATTAATTAACCATTTGCTGCGAATGTTAATTTCACTGGTCACAGGAATGTGACTAAAATAGTTTTCTAAGAATAAAATACTTTCATTATAAACATTGCACAGAAATGGTATTTTTTGGATAAACAATCAAATTTTACAATGACATAAGTTTTTATTATGCTCTCTAACAATAAGGGATAAAAAAACTGGTTCTGGTTGCATACAAAATTTTCTGGCTTATAGTCAAAACAGAGTAAAAATTAGTCAGTATTGTAGGAAATAAACATTTTCTTTCACTTTTACATATTTACAATTTCATATGAATTGTAGATACTTGATAATTTAGGAAACATTTTCTTCAAAAATCCTCATTAAATCATTATCGAAAGTTTCGTCTAAATCTCCGACAAAGAAAACTATTATCTAATAATATAGATTTAAAAAAAAAACATTTCAAAAATTGACCTAGTAACGACTTCCACTTCTAGAAGATTGACAATATTCTAAGACTAACAGAAAATTTTTTAGAAGAAGTTAAATTTTCAATAAAATACATGAATTTCCATCTAAAAAGGATAAAGTTTCAACCAAAACAGACATATCTTCAACAAAATACATGAATTTTCAAAGAAAAAAAGAGAAATATCCAATCCAGAAGTTGAATCCTTAACTAAATGATATCAATCTTGAACCATGAATGGAATGGTTAAATTTTTATTTAAAAAAAATGAATGTTTAACCAAAAAATGTTAGCTAAATAGTTAATTTTTCAACGAAAGAGATGAATTTTCAAATGAAATGATGAATCTTCAACACGAAAAAAAAACATTTTTAACAATGAAGTTCAACTTTCATCCAAAAAAGATGAATTCTCAATTAAAAATGTATTAGTTGAAATTTCAACCAAAAAAGATTTTCATTTTGAATCAAATACAGTTGAACTCAAACAAAAAAGACGAATTCTCAACAAAATAGGTAAATTTGATAAAAAGAAGATGAGTTTTCAACCAAAAGGATAATTTCTTACCAAAAAAAGACAAATTTTTAACCAAACACATGAATTTTTTTCAATTGAAAGAATAATTTTGAACGAAAAAAGATGACTTCTTAAAGAAGAATGTAATAGTTGATATTTCAGTCATCAAATATTTTTATTTTGAATCAAAAACAGTTACATTCAAGCAAAAAATGATTCCTCGACGAAATAGTTGAATTTGCAGTTAAGGCAGATAAAAAATCAATCAGATTGTTGAAGGTTCAAACGAAGAAGGCGAATTTCTAACAGAAAAATTGATTTTCAACCAAATTTTGGAATTTCTTTCCGAAAAAGTTTAATTCTCAATGAAAAATGTAATATTTTAAATTCAAACCAAATTTTCAACAAAATAGTTAAATTTTAAACAAAACAAATAAATTTGTAACTCAAAAAGATCAATTTGCAACCAAAAATGGGACAGTTAAATTTTTCATTGAAAAAAAAAAAATTTTTAACGGAAAAGGATGAATCTTCAACGAAAAATGTAATTGTTGATATTTCAACCAAAGAACAATTTAATTTTTAATCAAAAACAGTTATATACAACCAAAAAAATTATTTTCATCAAAATATTTGAATTTTCAGTCAAGAGAGAAATGAAATCAACCAGATTGTTAAAATTTCAAGCCAAAAATGCAAGCTTTGAAGGAAAAAGTTGATTTTCAACCAAATAATAAAATTTTCATCGAAAAAGATGAGTTCTCAATGAAAAATGTCATAGATGAAATTTCAACCAAAAAAGACAAATTTCCAAGAAGAATGTTTAATTTGAAACCAAAGAGATGAATTTTTGACAAAATATATGAATTTTTAGCTATAAAAGATCAATTTTCAAGAAAATAGTGCAATTGGAAACCAAAGAGATGAATTTTCAACCAAAAAGATTAATTTTTTACCAAGAAGAAACGAATTTTAAACAAAATAAATGAATTTTCGACTAAAAAAGATCAATTTCAAACCAAATGTTCATATGTTTCGACCTAAAAATTAATTTTCAGCAAAACAGTTGAATTTTTAACCGAATGATATAATTTTCTTTCAAAATCGTTCAATTTCGAACAGAATAATTCAATTTTCAACCAAAGTGATAAAATTTTTAACCAAGAAAGATGAATTTACACTAAAATAATAAATAAAATAACTCGAGTAGTTAAATCTACGGTTAAAAAAATTCATTATCAACCAAAGAGAAATGAATATTTCAGTCTGAAATTATTTTTGTATTTCTTTCTGAGTGTTTGAATAGATTTTAAAAGATTTTAAATCCCAGGGTGGGAGAAAAATTTGAATTTTCCTATATTGGGCTATAAATCTCTATGGCTATCTGCCGCCACAATTTGAATAGTGAAAATGAAAAAATAGTTG
>JAUMHM010000085.1:10620483-10643060 GCA_032362435.1 Melikaiella ostensackeni | reverse complement strand
TTGTAGACATATTTAATATTAGAAACACCCCTACTTGTACTTTTTTCAGAAATAAAATTCACTGAAGAGGGCCACTACCATGTGCCGAAACGTCTGAAGCAATTGAAATTGTATTCAATTATTGGACCCTAAAGCCAATTCGATCACAAAAAATTCCAAAATAAAATAAAAGTTCTATGGTTAAAAAAAAAAAATTTGATACACCGAAAAAAAGAGGTAGGTAATGTAGGAATTTGACTGTGTCACATGCCCTTAAGGCGACGAGTGAGTAAACACTCAGGGCAACATATATAGTCTCTGAACCCGACACACGTACAAAAGTATATGCCCAGAGAATCGCGAAATAAATAACTTCTGATACGGCGTTGACTGTCCGAGCGAAGACCTTGAGTATAGGGCATCAAGGGACGCTGAGGGGGGGGGGAGGCAGAAGCATTCAAGCGTGATCAACCGTGAGGCCGGCCACAGATGGGACGGATAGTTAAAGCGAGATAAGTGTACTTCATTTTTTTTTAACAATTCGACGGTTATTATAGAATTTCAACAGGTATTTAAAAATTGGAGATATTACTGTCAAAGTTTAGAAAATGTACCTTTTTTCTGTCCAGCAGTGTTATTTTTAATAAAATAAATAAAAATATTTATTTCATATGATTTTCCTAACGAATGATGTATTATTTTCATTCATGAAACCAAGGAAAGCTAAACGGTATTAAGTCCATCGCCATTTCCATTAGATTATTACACACGCATTTAACACCATATTTTCTCACACAATGGCTATTAAACTGATCCATCCAACTACACAAAGAAAATTTACTCAATTGATTGTAAATTATTCCTGTAAAAAGGTGTTTTGTCTTTTCTGTAAAATTTGCTTGATTGGACTTAGCACCGTTTAGCATTTCCTGCTTCAATAAGAGATGAACTTTGTAGTTTTTATTCAATCATAACGAACAAAACCTCAATTTCTCAAATAAATTATTATAATACACTCATACCCCGTTAGTGTGCCACCCCTTTGTGTGCCGGCTTTTCGGTCGTTCACGCTTGAATGATTCTCTATGAGTGTTCCCCTGAGCGTCTCTTGACGGCCTATACTCAAGTTCTCCGCTCGGTCAGTCAGCGGGGTATCAGAAGTTATTTACATCGCGACTCTCTGCTCATATACTCTCGTACGTGCCGAATTCAGAGATTATATATGCGGTCCTAAGTGTTTACTAACTCGTCGCTCAAACCCCGGTTGAAACCAGATTTTAATAGCCCCCGTTACTGTGCCGACCAGACCCGAGGGCGGCATACTAACGGGGTATGAGTGTATAATATTTCGTAAACATTTCACACACACAAAATCTAAAAAATTGATCACTTTTGATCTTAAGTGTACAAACCGAACATCTTTAATATAATTTAGATCATGTAAAAAGCAGATGGTTTCGCTTTCGAAAGGATTTGTTCACAACAAAACGCGTTGGTTTTTATAAACAGTAGGTACGGTGTGTCTGAACCAACTTCAAACGAAAGGTTTTAACAGCCTAAAATTTGTTCTTGATTTCAATTTATGTTCTAAGAAATAGTGTACAAAATAAATTTTGGCATAACCTCCCGAGCCGTTTTTGAAAAAAGTGTTTTTGAGGGTTGAAAATTGATTTTTGGTTTTAAAAAATTAGATAAATTTGCATTTTTTTCAAAATATGGAATAGAATGTTGTAACTAAATATAATATCAGTCCTTATCAACGAGTTAACAAAAAATAAAATAAGTTTTACAGGTGTCGAGCATTGTATTCTTGTACTGCTTTTAGTAATTTACTCGAATAATGAGGATGTGTGCTTAAAACTTTGAACTTAGTCAAGTTGTTTTAAAATCCGAAAGTATAGATTCCATGGTCTATTCGCTGCAAAATCGAAGGCCTTTTTCTATTTACCGACAAAATTCAGGAATATGGTGAAAAAACTTGAATTTAAATTTTAGGGGCCATCCATAATCGACGTTCCCAATTTGAGGGGGAGGGCGGCGCGCCAAAAACGACGGTTAGCAGCATGGCCGGGGAGGGGAATCAGTGGAAGTAACGTAAGGAACTAAGAGAACGTTTAGTATGTTTCCTTATGAAAATTTTTTAATAAAATTTGCGAATTCTGCGAAAGATGGCCCTGCGACGGTACAGTTGAATAATAACTTAAAAAGTCTGAAAATCACTTTCATATTTCAGACTTCACACTATTTTCCTATTCCCCCCCCCCCCTTTTCCCTTCATAAAAATTTTTTCTTTTCTTCCCTGTTTTCAAGAAACTTCCCCTTCTTTCGTGTTTTTGCATAAATGCGAACTGATTAAGTAAAACCCAATAAGAAAATCAAAATAGTCTTTGGTGAAAAGCTAATTTTTTGCTTAAAAATTTAATAATTTTGTTGTAAGTGCAACTATTTTGTTAGAAAGTCATCTTTTTTAGTCAAAAATTCAACTACTTGGTTGAAAGTTGAGCTACTTTGTTGAAAATTCATGTATTTTGTTCAAAATTCGTCTTTTTGGTCAAGAATTCAACTATTTGCTTGTTAATATTCAAGTTTTTGGCTTTAAAATTTGACGGGTTTGGTCAAAAATAAAACTATTTTTTGAAAGTTCAACTATTCGGTAGAAAATTAACTATTTTTTTGGAAAAATTATATTTTTGAGTTGAAAATTTTATTATTCTATAGATAATTCGTCTTTATGGTTTCAAAATTCATCAATTTTGTTCAAAATTAATGTATCTTGTTGAAAAATCGTCATTTTTGGTAAAACATCAACCTTCTTGGTAGAAAATTCATTCTTTTTGTTCAGATTTTAACTGTTTGGTTCAAATTTCATCTTTCTTGGTTGAACATTCAACTACTTAGTTGAGAGTTGAACTACTGTGTTGGAAATTCATTTTTTTTTGTTTAAAGTTGAACTACTGTGTTAAAAATTAATTTTTTTAATATTCACCTCTTTGGTTGCTACTTTAATTATTTTCATGAAAATTCGTTATTTATTTGGTTGAAAACTATTTTTTTTTGGAAAATTTAACTATTTCATTTTTGGTTGAAAATTTATTATCTATGAGTTGAAAATTCAAGTATTTGCTACTATCTGATTGAAACTATTTGTTTGATAGTTCAACTACTCGGTAGAAAATTAACATTTTTATTGAAAAATTATATTTTTGGTTTGAAAATTCAACTGTTTCGTAGATAATTCGTCGTTATGGTTTCAAAATTCATCAATTTTGTTGAAAATTAATGTATTTTGTTGAAAGATCATTTTTTTGGTAAAACATTTAACCTTCTTGGTAGAAAATTCATTCTTTTTGTTGAGAATTTAACTGTTTGGCTACATCTCATCTTTCTTGATTGAAAATTTAACTACATACTTAGTTGAAAGTTGAACTACGCTGTAAAAATTCATTTTTTTAAGGTTCACCTCTTTGATTGCCAATTTAATTATTTTCATGAAAACTCGTTGTTTATATTGTTAAAGACTATTTTTTTCTGAAAATTTGAATATTCCATTTTTAGTTGAGAATTTCTCATTAATAAGTTGAAAATTCAACTATTTCGTATAAAAATCATGCGTTTTGTTGAAAATCCGTCTTTTTCGTGTAGAAAATTAATCTTGTTTGTTGAAACTTCACCTTTTTAGGTTGAGAATTCATCCATTTTGTAGATAATTCGTCTTTATGGTTTCAAAATTTATCAATTTTGTTGAAAATTAATGTATTTTGTTGGAAAATCGTCTTTTTTGGTAAAAAATCAACCTTCTTGGTAGAAAATTCTTACTTTTTGTTGAGAATTTAACTGTTCGGTTCAAATTTCATTTTTCTTGATTGAAAATTCAACTACTTATTTGAATGTTGAACTACGCTGTTAAAAATTCATTTTTATAAGATTCACGTCTTTGATGGCCAATTTAATTATTTTTTTGAAAATTCGTTGTTTATTTGGTTAAGAACTATTTTTTTTCTGAAAATTTAACTATTCCGTTTTTGGTTAAAATTCATCATTGATAAGTTGGAGATTCAACTATTTGGTACTACCTGTTTGAAACTCAAGTTTTGTTGAAAATTCGTCTTTTTTGTGTAGCAAATTAATCTTGTTTGTTCAAAATTCACCTTGCCTGGTTTAAAAGTCAACCGTTTTCTGAAACATTCGACATCTGAGCTTAAAAACTCTTTTGTTTCGTTTTTTCCGTTTAATTCAAGTGGTAGAAAATTCGTCTTTTTTTATTGAAAAGTGATTGTTGAAATTAAAAATGTAAGTATTTCATTTTTGGTTGAAGACTTATGTTTTTTATTTTTAAATTCAAATATTTGGTTGAAAATTCGTCTTTTGGTAGAAAATTAATCTTCTTGGTTGAAAATTCATCTTTGTAGGTCGAAAATTCAGCTATTTAGTTCAAAATTGAGCTATTTCGTAAATAGTTTAATTATTTTGTTGAAAATTCTACTATCATTCGTATGAAACATATATTTTTATTTATTTTATAAAAAGCAATACCATTAAACAGAAAAATGGTGTAAAATTTTTCGACTTTGATAATAATATCTTCAATTGTTCAATACTTGTTAAAATCCTATAATGAACGTCAAATTGTTAAAAAAATGGAATATTTCAGTATTCTTCATTCACTTAGTTTGAATTCTTTGAAATTTTTAAATATGTAAATTCCTTTAAATACTAAATTTTAGGGTGAAAACTACCAAGACGTTAATTTTTTTACTGAAATAGGTGTAAAAATACGAGAAAGTATGATTTTTGATCAAAACTCATTTCGTCAAAAAGTGGACTTAGCATCGTTTAGTTTCGTCCGCTTCAACTGTAATAAAAAAAATGCTGTGTGACATTAGGGTTCTCCATTTCATAAGGAAAGAAAAAATTATTTTCGGAACTAAATATGCACACTACCCTTTTATACGAACATCATTGTACATAATTTGATGACAATATCTAAACTCATTTTTAACGAAAATAATAATTGTATTTCACTTGTTTCACATCTTTCTATACGATCTGACATACGGTGTGCTAATTTCAAAATATGATAAGTGAATTATAGTAGAAAAGGTGCTTATACAAAAACGTGAAACAAGTATTGAAAAATTATTATTTTTCTTTAAAATAAGTTTAAAAAATGATAAAAGAAAAGTAATGTAAAAGGGGATAATTCTATATGTACAGAAATTCAATACATGCATTTTCGAGATGTTGGGAAAATGAAAACAACAAAAAAGACAAAACTTCAATGACAGACCTTTAAATCACGTCTGATTTTGAATTTTTTGTTGTTGAAAAATTTGTCGACTAAAAAGGTACAGTTTAAGCAAGAGTGCGCATTCAGTTTCGAAAATCGTTATTTTGTAATTACCTTAGTGTCATATACATATTTTCAAATAAATAGAATAAACATTATGGTTGCTGAACCCGCATTCATTATGAATAATAATGATGTCAGTTTGTGAAAAGTTTTTAATTATTATAAGGATTGATTAATTTTCTAATGGAGCGTACAATTTGAGCAGCCCTAATTGTACTTTTAAAATGTTTTTTTTTTAAATCTACATTATTAGATAATAGTTTTATTTGTCTGAGATTCACATGAAACTTCCGATAAAGATTTAATGAGGATTTTTGAATAAAAGTTTTCCTAAATTATTAAATATCTTCAATTTATGTTAAATTTGCTTCGACTATAAACCAAAAAATTTTGTATAGAACCAGGACTAATTATTTTTATCTCTTAATGTTAGAGAGCATACTGAAAACTTATACTAATATAAAATTTGTTTGTTTATCCAAAAAATACCATTTCTGTGCAATGTTAATAATGAAAGTATTTTATTTTCAGAAAACGATTTCAGTCACGTTTCTGTGACCTGTGCAATAATTATACGCAGCAAAAGGTTAATAAAATTGGCAAGTAGTGAAGCGTAATTTGGTCAAGGTTTTCATTTACGTGAATGAATAACATGCATCTTATAAAAATTAAAATCGGTTTCAAACGAGATTAAATAGAACTGTTTTCATATTTAAGGCTTTTAAATTATAATACTTGGGAATACAATTTTATATCTCAATTCAAAACCGAATTTTTAAAATGTGGAAATAATTTTTAATTGATATCATTCAAGTTGAAAAAAGTTTATTTTGTGGAAGTCCTACGTTCGCGGGCAATTATTGTAAAATGCTTTGAATAACATTGATATACAGCATGGAATTTGTAGCATTTGTTTAGGATTTGTTAGATGCTTCAAAAACTTGATTCTTGTTTTTCTACAAGACTAGAATTAACATACTTGAACTATATACCTGAGTTTCAGCAAAGTTACTGCGATTTGAACGTTTCAATTGCACCTAAAGTTCGAGCTGTTTTTTTTCATGTTCCTGATTTCTTCGAAAAATAGGAAAAAGCCTTGGATTTTTCAGCGAGCACACCATGGAATCTATACATTCGGATTTCATAACAACTTGGCTTAAGTACAAAGTTTCAAGCACACATTCTCATTATTTGAGTAAATTGCTAAAAACAGCACAAGAACACAGTGCTCGGCGCCTATAAATCTATTTTTTTTCGTTAACTCGTTGATAATAACTGACATTATACAGTGAAACCTCGATAATTCGAACCTCTGTAATACCAAATTTCGATAATTCGAACTTTTTTTCGACCCCGGCTGAAACTCTATGTGTCCCATGTTAATGTTTTTCCATAATTCGAAGAATATTATATGCTCCGCTGTGATGATAACCTCTAGAACTCGAATTACAGCCGTGAGTAACTAACATACATACTTCGAGAAACTCATATTTATAACCCAGGCGATGGCATGTGATTGGTCCCTTGTTTCTAAAGAACCAACAGACAGTGAGAAATTGGATATTATAAAGGAACCTTTGAAATTTGACGACGAAAATAACGCCTAGGATCAGGGTGTAACAACACCAACGAAATTCAGAGATGCTGAATTTGGTTCAGCAATTGTTCGTACGTTTGTTTCTAAACAAAGTGATGTACCAGGCACTATCTTCGCTGCTTTAGACTTGATTGAACACTTCTGTGAGGGAAAGAGTTGCATCAAACAGAAGAAAATGACTGACTTCATGAATTTATCGGTTATATGCAACATACCAAACGACCCTTGTTAGGTCCACCAAATTTATTTCACGTAGGATCACTTCTTTTTCATTTCATACTTCTTCATAATAGGCATCAATATAGTTACAGATAACCTCATATTCTCTTTTCCTTATTCTCTCGCCTTTTCGAAATGATAATGTTTAATTGTGCTTCTTTCGGCATTGAATATGCTCTGGAAAAAAATTTCATACAGCTCGCATCGGATGAAGTTTCACCTTCCGGGAAGTATCAAGAGCGCCAAAGTCATTATGTAATTTTTTTTTCAAAAGTGCCAAACAGAACCTATCAAAAAGCAAAATACCAACTGATTGTAAACACCATTATCATAAGAATGGACAATCTACAATTGAGAAAAGAATCGTGGACATGTGTAGAAAGTTCCGTCAATCAAAATCACTTTGCCGCGTTCTTCCAACATTTTCGAATTTGACATACATCTCACAATCACGATTTCGTCATAAACGTGACAAAAAAATTCCGAACGATTGGTCAAAATTTCCATCTCACGCAGCTGTGAAAATACTTCCTGGCGCGATTTTGGAATTGTCGGTAAAATTTTCCTTCGAGCTCTGTACATGGATAGGCAAATATTGTTCACATCGTTGTAGACCATATTGTTGTTAGGAGTCTGAACTATCTCGGCACAAATTATTTTCCGTGGCCATGAAGAAATATCGTCCTCCGCTTTTCGCTTGCAAGTATTTTTTACAATGCATTTTTCGATTGCGCTATCGGAACAAGCTTCGTGATTTCGATGGTCGTTTAAAGTGAGCATGACCTCTGAGATAGCTTGATTTGTATAAATTCTCGCAGCGCACTTTCGAGCCGTACATTGCCAAGAAATGGTTCCTTCCGTTGTATTACTGATTTTTCTATACTCATAATTTTCGTATATAAGACAATATTTCCCCTTGTTGGTCGTCGTAACAATTAAATCGGAGATTTTCACAATGAATTCGATGCCAGGAAGCACATTCGAAAACTTATACACAATTTTAGACAGATACATAAACCTGCTATCAACGTCAGTTTGTTTACAAACTCGAAAACTCCTTTTCCCCATGAGTTGATACTCAGTAAACACGTAATTTGTTAGTGGCATTTTTGAAAGGTTTTGTTTGACGCTTCTGATATGCCGCGTAAATGACCATTTGGTGCTTTTTATATGTAGCCTCACCTTCGAAGTGTATGCAACATATTGTAAACGTATAAACGTATTATGTACGTTTACACTCTTATTTTTGATGATTCGATTTCTCTATGATTTAAAAAAAAAAATCGAATTTCAGCCTTAAAAAACACTTTTTTTAAAGATGACTCGGGGGATTTTGTCCACTATTTTTGAGATCATGAATCGAAATCAAGAAAAAATTCAGACTGCTGTGACCTTTCATTTAAAATCGATTCAGACACACCGTGGTCGGCGTTGTCCGATTGAGGTGGTCAGTCTTGGGAAATAAATGGCCCCGTGGCCGCGGGTACAGTAGACGTGACTGTAGAATGGGCGTAGTGGTTGACCTAAGCCAAATTAAGCAAGAATTCAGCACGTATAAAAAAGCGGCTTGCATTCTAGCGAGAGTGAGCGTTGAGTCAGTACACAACACATAGGTGTTGAAAACTTTGAGCTATGCATTTCTGAGGGCTGAACACGTGCCCTTGTGCACGAACACCAATAGTGCGTACGACCACGTAATCTATTGTTAAAGAGTTAAAAAGTAAAAGAGTTGAAAGCGTTGTCACTCCTCTTATGCGTCTATCCTTTTTTCCCTCATTTCCCTTTCAAGTGAGTGAGAGTGCAGCCTTCAGGTAAAGACTGCAAAGGTTGGGGAAAAATTGATGTTACGACATTCTGAGACTATCATTGCTTTTTTTGGTTCCGCTCGGCCTTGAGTAGTTCCTTTTTTACAGAAAAAGGTTCTACGGCCTCTTACATCAGCGATATTGTGAGGATATAATGACTTTTTTTCTCAAATTGAGAACGCTGGTGTTGAGTATTTTTTATGGAGAATTCCATAACTTTTTAGTCATAACTTTAAATGTTTCAATTTTTGGTATAATGATTATGAATTATTGAGTTATCTTCAATTGGGCCAAATCCTTTCATCGACATTTGAGAGATAATTTTTATTCTCTGAATCCAAATGTCCATTTGTGTATCGATTTTTTGAAGAAGATTCGGAGTACGACCTATTTAAAATTCGCTGACTCTTCAAAATCCAAAAAAAGTAATAAACATGTTGAGAATTGTAATTCATATTTATATGAACGCCATGCTGAATTCGAAAAAAATCATTTAACAATGTATGATTATCTTGGAGCAGTTTGTAAATGAAATCTGTCTGTTCCAATGTGAAACGAATGACAAGTGACTTGCAATAAAAGCATGGAAAATCATACATCATCTATACTGTTTATTCTTGTTCATGAGAAATATTTGACATTGGCGCTTTTGATATTTTCTGTTTGGCGCTTTTAATAACTTTCGTTTCGCGCTTTTGATAACTTCCGTTTGACGCTTTCGAAAAAAAAATTAAGGACTTTGGAGCTTTTGATACCTTCCGGGTTGAACTAGTAAGAAATTTCCAAAACTATATATTTTTTCAGATTAAAAGATTGTATAAACTCATTTTTTAAAAATATTTTTGTTAGGAGCTGGATAACTTTCTTTATCACAGTTGCAATTATTAATATAAAAGAGCTTTATACTAATTAGGAACCTATTTCTAAACTTTAAAAATATTATTTAGATGTTGTCAATAATGAAACACATTTTTCAAAATTTGTAGGATTTTTTTAGGCATGATGCATTAAATGAATGAAGAAATTGTTGTTACAAATATTTTCTACCTGGAAAGAATTTCTGGTAGTAGAAAATGTTGTATTTCTTTGTGATATACCGAATGCTAGCTGAAAATTCATCACAGGTCTGAACAGAACATGTTTTTCTATTTGGGAAACCTCAAGCGGCTCACTAAAACTACTTATTTTACTCGTGAATTAGTTGAGTCACATTTTTCAAACAATAGACATTTTTCAAACAAATTCTTAATTTTAATTTTCAAAGTTCATATTCTTATAGGAAATTCAATTGCGCATCTTATTCCTTTGGATAAAAAAGTTGCAGCTTTTGCCATTTACGAAGTAAACCCGAAATATTCGTTTTTCAGAAAATAATTTTTTTTGTCCTTTTTACTTCAAATCCCCGTAATTCAGCTAATTCTTGGAATTTTTTGATAAAATTTACAGAAAATATTCTTGAAGATATACACGCCTGGCAGAGTAAATAGCTGATGAACATTTTTGTTTTAATATAAGTTATAAATTTTTACCTGAGACATTGCATTAATTATGCATTCATGTTATCAAGCTCATGAGGAGTCGAGTAGATTTTGAGCAACAAAAAGCTTCCAGCGAGAAAGTTGATCAAAAAGGTATAATAATGTTTTCTATAGAAAAAATTATTCAAAATAAGTCGACAAAATATTATTTATCATTCGGAATTGAAGGTATAAAAATATGAAATAATTTAATTCATTTAATTAAGATGCATCAGTAAATTTCCAAACATCAAGGTTGAACAAAAAAAAACAATAAGATGCACAACATAATACTGTATAGTTTAATAAACAATACTTCGTTTCGAGCGAAGTTTCATTTCCACGTGAACGCGTCGAGTTGGTACATACGTGCGAAAAACCAGCCGCGCGGTCGAAATAAAACCTTCATAATTTCTCAATGATGATTTATTTTGAATAATTCTTTTCACAGGAAACATATCTTATCTTTCTGATCAACTTTCTTGCTGGGAGTTTTTTGTCGCTCAAAATTCGATCGACTCCCGGTGAGCCTGAAGATATGAATACATGATTAACGCAATATCTCAAGTAAAAATTGGTAACTTTTGTTTTAACAAAAATATTCATCAGTTATTCACTCCAACAGCCGTAGAATATTATAAGCGATATTTCCTGTGAAATCAGACAAAAAATTCCATGAATCGGCTGAATTACGGCAAGTTGAAGTAAAAAAAGACAAAAAAAAATGTTTTACAAGAAACGTGTATTGAGGGTTTATTTCGAAAATGGCCACAACTATAACTTTCTCATCAAGAGAAAAAAGATGCATGATTAAATTTTTTATAAAAATATGTACTTTTGAAATTAAAATACTGAACTTGTTTGGAAAATGTCCAGGGGCCAACGCCCTTCAATGAGAAAAATTTATAAGCGGTTATAGAATTCGACCCCTCAATTGAAAAAGCTCGGAATCCGGCACCTCGCAATTGATTTCGCTGAAACCTTTTGCATTGTATTTCTAAGAGTAGTTACCAAAATTTTGAAAATCAGGCATTCCCACTAACTATTAAGCACTTATTGAAACAAAAAATTATTGATTATTTCATACATGTACATATTTTTAGCAGTGAAGTCGGAAACTTTTACTTTTTGTGAAATGGACATAAAAATAAGAAAAAAAACAATTTTAACAAAATGTTGCATTTTGAAGCATTTTTTTACGTATAAACCATCCCTCAAAAATGGTTTTTGACATTTATTTCGGAAAAGGTGCATCGGACGACAAAAATGTAATCATACAGAAAAATAGTGCATACAATCTTTAACAAGAACAATGATATAAATTTTTCCTGTGCGAGCCATATTTTCCTAATATCCCACCCTGGGAGTGAAGGGTGAATTTTACCGCGAGGCTCGCACGCTCTTTTCTTAGCTTGTATCTCAAAATGAATCGTTTTTGTATAAAAATTCTTAGGACTGAAATTGTTCAGAATTTCTCAATCAGTTACATACATTTATATCGAAAAACGACCCGATTTCGGGACACGAGCTAATAAAAGAGCGTGCGACCCTATAATTCTTGTTACAAATTTTATGCACTATTTTTATGTACTCATTTATTTTTCTCATCTGATGCACTTTTTGCGAATGAATCATCAAAAACCAATTTTGGGAGTAGTTTACTTGACGTAAGGCTGGTATCATCCGAAATCTCAATATAAACTCGTTTTATATTAACTCTCAATGCCCTAAGGAATCTTTATGCCAAATATCAACACTTTCCAACTTTTTTCTGGAAAAGAGTCTATGAATGTTCAAAACTTTTCGTCTGCCATTTTACTTTGTTTGACCTTACATTCATTAACAGCAACTCCAAAATCTATAAACAAGTATTTTTGTGGCTCTAAAACTTAATTTATTTATGTTATTTAACTTTCTAATCTATTTCCCAGAATTTTTTCATTTTTGGGAAAAAAATTTAGTTTTTCAAAAACAGCGGGTAAGTCTGATTTCTCAACTTTTTAGAACACACTCTTAGCAACACAAATCGAGAGGATTCATAAAAATTCATTGCGTGATGCCGGATTCTGAGGTTTAAACCATATTTGACTCCACTAAATGTATTCTATTCAATTTCTGAGTAATTATGCGAAATTTTAACTTTTCGTTGCATTACCGACATGAAAAAGTGTTCTGAATTTCAATTTCAATATGCCGTTCTTATTGAATTTTAAACATGAAATTCTAAAATGTTTTCTGTTCCCAAAATCTTTCCAAAGAAATGTTGTTTCCTTCTAATGAATTTTCACACTTTTTAAAAGTAAAACGTCATTAGACAATTTGAAATTTATTAGAGGATAAAAATTTTAGGAACATTACAGGGTAAATATTTGAGGTATGTAGCTCAGCACATAAATCTGACCTACTCTTTATCAATTTGGGTACCTCATTCTCTGAATTGTCAATGAACTTACAAAGCATTTCTATAATATTTTTCTGAAAATCTTTTATAGTAATTTTATAGATGCATTTTATGCAAATCGATTTGAAATTTTGTTGAAACTCCACAGAAGTTTTAGATTAATGCTAAGGTGTTGTGATGAAATATCAGTAAGTATCGATGAACAGAATATAATTTTCAAGCGAAAGTTAAAAGTGATTCAAGAAAAGTTACAAAAAAGATTCATTTTTTTTAAATTTCTATACAATTTCAAATAAACTTTAACATATTCTCCATATAAAGGGACCCCGCACAAAATGTCTGGAAGAAGTCTTTCGGTGAAATTTTCTTATTACGACTTTTGATAAGCGTCACTTAAAGCATCAGAAAAGTGAACTTGGCCGAAATTTGAGGGAAAGGCTTTCTCCATACATTCTGTGCGGGGTCATTTATAAAAATTCCGTGTTGAGATTCTAATAGTGAAAAATGCGATTCAAATAATGATGAATTTTCATGAAACTTCTATGAAATTTCCATAAAACTCTTATTGCAATTTCTTCAAACGATTCTCAGAAAATGATATGAAAATACTAAAGAAGACTTTTGTTGTATCAACAAACAAAATTAAAGTTCTGTAATAATTGTGTAAAAAGTTATATATAGAGTTTCCACAAATATTTTCTGAAATATTTATATTTCAGAACCATTCCAAGAAACTTTGTAATTTAATTCTAGTACAAGGTTAATAACTAAAAACAAACATTGTCCTAATAATATGTTGTCATCTAATGATTTATGGCAGTCTATAATGAAGATGCATTGTCTTTTAATTCAACACAAGTTTGCACTTAGTGTTTATTTCCCGTCACTGTAAATATACCTAATATCATATTAATAATAAATAACACTGTCAAACGAAAGCACAAAAACAAAAACAAATGAAAATTGTATGCACACAATACTAAATTGATCTTGCCATAAATGTAATTCTTACAAATAAAAACTATTTTATTTCTTAAAACCAAATATTTGAATAATATAATTAATCTTTAAGTCATTGTATAGAAATTATTCAGGGATGGGGAACTTTTGACAAGAGCAACTTTAAAAAAAATGTTTCAAGTTTGTCTTCATTTCTGCAGTTTATTGACACGAAAAAAGAATAATCTTGAAAATATATGAGCTTGAATATTATTTTTATGCCTCTCTTTAGAGAATACAATCATATCTACTTCCTTTAAACAGCTATTAAGTTTATATTGACTTGTATGCTAAATAGTGACCGATTGAACAATGGCCGGAGCTTACACATAATAAAAATGCGTAACACTTTTTCTTAGTTTATACTGGTTTAAAAAAAAGTCTTATGATTTTTACTTTGAAATCATGCAAAGATATACAATGTGGATCTAGTTATTCATGATTGGAGGTTTTATAAATTTAATAACTCAACAGAATATCTGTAAAGTCAACGAGTTTTTAATTATGTGTGGAATCAAAAACGTCTATTGCGGAATCAAATTTTTGGAGATAAGCTCTTAAAAAATAATGATTAAAATATTCTTTACATTCCTCCTATCTCTAATAAACTATCCTTAAGTTGGTCACTTATATGTACAGAAAAACAGTAGAATCATTTTTGTTGCAGCTCATTTGTTATGTTCTCAGAATTCTCATTCTTCGGTGTCTCATTTTTGTTGCAACTCAAAATAACACCGATTCGGCTTCTTTTTGAGGATTAGCGTTCAAATTTTATAAACTTTTACAGTACAATATATTATGTTTCGCTTGTGATTCAGGTAAATGTGTCAATGAAGAAGTTTGGGTAATAGAACATAAATAGAACCACTCTGGCTCTATCCTAAAAATCATATAAAAATGCACCGTCATTGCTCGAAAATTTAGTTCGGTATAACCAGATCGATTGCGCCCTAAGTTAATTACCGGACTAATGTTCACAAAAGATCTATGTTTCACCTTCTGCGATTACCGATCATGGATGATTCATCATGCCCTCTTGCGGAAAGTGAACCGATCGAACTCGCGACCCTATTAGCCTCTCTGGTACACGCCCATGTCGAAAAAATTGCGACTGTTTGCATCATGACATCATCTTTGCATCGTAAGTTGATGTAATATCAACTCTTGGCAAACTGGTCGGAAATCTGATCGAGCCTCGCAAGTCATTGTGTGCTTTTGCTTAAATCTTAAATTCGGCCTAACGATCGCGATTGGCCAATTAACAACCGAGCTCCAGCCTCAAATTATCCACCCACTAAGTCTGCCAATCAATTATGTTTACGATAATTAAATGCCAGTGCGTTCTTAAACTCTATTGTGCAACCGATCCAAAAAGTCAACGAACTGTGTCTAACTTGCCGATATAAATCTGGTTGAGAACAACTCAATTTTTAATCGGATCGTTTCTGTTTAGTTCGGATGGTTCTTTCCTCTCAGGATGGTCTCTTTTACCTCTTCGCGAATTTTTTATGCGAAATTTCTCTGAAAATACCTTTATCGGCACCAACGCCCGAAGAAAGTGCAACAGTCCCGTTTGAATCTCGCATTAGACTCGCTTTCGCAATTGAAAGATCCCGATTTTCTCCGTCATCGGTTTCGAAGACGAAACTAGGCCTCGACGTGGATGTATTGAAAATCGATGATCAATCGATATGACAGGCACGTTTCATCGCCTCGAAATCACATTAATCATCGTGACGGTTCGGAAGAAAAGAAAGTGCCACAGTTACTATGTTGAGATCGATTATATTACATCTTACGTGTGATATTAAATGCTTATTACTTTGTAATTCATCAAGGTGCAACTGCCCCAGAAATCGTTATCGCAATAGCATCTCAGAAATTTTGAAAAGTGGCTTATGCTTCTATGCTGGACTCGACATTATGTGCACTGTGTTGTGCATGAATAATCAAATAATAGAATAAAAAATTGTTGATAAAAAATAACTGTTTTGAGAGAAAATTTTGAAGATTTTTATTACTTATATGTATAAAAAATGCTGTATTGTCAATTCATTTTCTTGTTTGAGTGGTTCACGATGCAGAATTTCCAAATGGTGAAAAAAAAGTATAGGCACTTTTGACATATATTTGTTTCAAAAACATTCTGGCGAATGTATAATCAATAGCCAAGTGACTATCAAATTCCGATAAATTTAAACTATAGTACAAAGGTTTTAAAACACTATAAAAATTCAAATCGTTTTAATTGGGAAAATTATCAAATATTACATAACATTATGTAAACTGGAACTCTCGCAAATTTAATAAGTCTTCAATGCCGGTTCATTTACGATCCTAAATATGATATCAAAATAAATTTTTTTTTTGTATTTTAGGTTTGGCACATTTTATAATGTTTGCCTTTAAAAGAAAATTAGAACTATCCTTAAATTTTTCTTAACACTATTTAATAATATTGAAAACTTTCGATTTCATCCAAAATATACGCTTTTAAAATTTCAATAATACAAAATTTCAGATTCTGTGTAATTACTGCAAAGATGAATTAAATAAATTATGTAGATTATATACAATCATATATACTAATAGCGAGGTCACCTTTTTGTACAGGGTTTATCATACTATGAAAATTATCCGATTTTTTACGAACATGGTTCCAATTAAAACTTTTGCCATCTAGATGTGCAATGAAAAATTAAATTTTCTATGTCATAAAGATTTTTTTTTGTTATCAAGAATTGAAAAATAAGAAAAATGAGGAAATTTGGTTTTTTGACGACTATGCTGGAAGCTTCTCGATTATTTCGATTTCTTTTGGAAATGGTTCAAATTGAAGATGTTGGCATGTTGATGTATATTAACGTATAAAATTTGCGATGTTGGAGTGTCGCTTTTTTATTATCAGTGATTAAAAATAAGGAAATTTCGTTTATTAGACAACTATAATGTTGGAAACTTTACTTTTAATCCGACATTGAAAACAAATTTGCTGCCATAGTATTGCTTTTTCATCCGAGGCTTGAACATAAGAAAAATGAAGAAGTTTTTTTTAGATCACCATATGCTGTAAGCTTTTCTATTAATCCAATTTTTTCGGTGATGGTTCAAATTGAAGGTTTTGACATGAAATGTACATTAAAAAATAAACTTTTCTATGTCATAGTACTGCCTTTTTGTTATTAGCGTATAAAAAGTTCATTAGTTACCCGTATAATGATGTTTTTTTATCATAGGTTAAAAAATTAGAAAAATAAAGAAATTTTTTTTTTTTATCACTATGCTGGAATCTCCTGTTTTAGTTCCATTAATCAAACTATCTCTTATACATGTGCTTATTCCCTTTATCAATTAATATTTTTAGTTTTGTAATTATGACAAAAATTTTTTTCATATTCAAAAGAAAAGTTTTTCGATAAAAACATGAGAATTTACATGAAAAATATGTTTTAAAAAGTGAAGTGCTATAAAGATAAAAATGTTCTTTAGCTTAAAGTAAAAAAATGTAGTATTCTGATCGACATCCAACAAATTGCGGCTATCCAACTTCCTTCGAACGTTTTCGAAATTTGAAATTTAAAATTCTGAAATTTTAAATATTTTGATCGTTAAAAAATGTGGATGAAATTTTTGAAAGCTTGACAAATTAAACGAATTTAGTTGTCAAAAAACATGGGAAAATTGTTTAGATTTGGAAATTGTAACGAGAGGAGCACGAGGGAAAAGAATTTATTTGCCTTTTATAACATCAGCTGATATTGCATGATCATTTTTATATGCACTATTTTCGCGTGCAACTGGAAGCTAGTTATTTATATTTTATGAAAATTATACGCACTCGAATACTGCCAAAATGAATAATAAAGTGCTAATATTCCGATGAACAAAACTTCATAGATGCATATCAAAATTAGAAAAAAAATTGATATCGTTATTCAGGAGCTAAGCATCATGGCTAACAAGATAGTAAAATTTGGACTACGAGTTTAAAATATTATAAAAAGATAAATAAACAAACTTTGCTGCTTTTGAAACTTACAATAGCCTCCATAAATCTGCATATAAAAACAAGTATAAATTTCTACTAGATTTTGAACGACTGTAACTCACTTAACTAATTAATATTTTAATGAAGCAGGAACTGAAGGATGGAGTAAGTCTTTCATAAATTTTCGCGTCTCATCAATAACGCAAGACGTTCACATTATTGTCTCATAAAATGGATATATGTGGGAACTTTGTCTCTAATTATTCCAGATTTGTTGAATGGAGAATATTATTTTATGAACAGAAAGTGCCATGCAGCGTGAAAATTGTAAACATACGTAAGCCTTACATTTTACAATACAAAATACAAGGACTCGCTTTGCTGGACATTAATGGTTCGAGTCCATGTCTTTTACGTAGGCGTGTGCGACAAACCAAACGCCATTTATTTCTCGCAAGAATGCACTTGCATTTTTTTATGAACTGTCAATGAACTGCTACTTCATACGTAACAAGTTCGCTTTAGAAAACTTAAGGAAGGTCGACCAGAACTATTTTCTCCACATGGGTGCATCCCTTGACAAATTTGGTTAAT
This sequence comes from Melikaiella ostensackeni, assembly GCA_032362435.1. Lineage (NCBI taxonomy): Eukaryota > Metazoa > Arthropoda > Insecta > Hymenoptera > Cynipidae > Melikaiella > Melikaiella ostensackeni. The sequence goes on along the minus strand of JAUMHM010000085.1, from coordinate 10,624,611 downwards.
ATAATAGTAATTTTATTGCAAAACTTACATAAAAATTACTGAAGGAACATGGTGGGTGTCAACTGACTTCAACAAAAAAGGACTTGCATATCCCGGTTTTCTTCTGATTATACTTCCGGTATGTTCCACGGTCATTCTGAGACCAAGAAGAAGAAAGTCGCCTTAGCGTTTTTTGAGAAAACTCTATTTTTGATGTTTTTAAAGAGGTTAATTAACTTATTTTCATGAAAATAAGTTAAAAGTAGAATTTCGTTGCCTTAGACTATTCAGTTTATCATCCAAAGAAGTGCTGCAGGTACCGAATATCATACGCGAACTGAAACCCCTCAATATTTCTGAAAAATGGTAAAAAAAGTGAAGAAAAAATAGTTTTTTGAAAATTGCTTCTTTCCGATTCATCCCAAGTCCCAAGTACCTGTACCAGAATCAAAGTGTATAAAATTTTCTGTAAGACGAAAAAAGTCGAATGTTCTATCTCTAATAGTTTTGGAGTTATGGCCCTTAGAAGCCGATTTTGAGCGAATAATTCAGACAAAAAATTCTAGTTTTTGTGAAATTACTCATTTCCTATGCATATCTGGAAAAAATTTCTACCAAATTCTTTTTTAAAAAAAGTTTTGGAGTTATTGCCCTCAGGAGTCGGTTTTCAGCCAATAATTTAACTCTGAAAGTGCACCCTGGGTGTTTGACACTAAGAGACTTTTTTTAATGTCATTTTTACATTATTATTATTTTTATAATCTTTTAAACACACTATCAAAAACCTTAAAAGTTATGAATTTTAGACTGAAAGAATTCATTTTCTGAATTTGTTTTTAAACAGGATTTTTTGAACTACTTCAAATTTCGGAGATCGTTATGAAACCTTTTCGTCCTTAAAATAGACAGATTAAACATCATTAGTGATTTTTTTGTAAAAGAATAACAAAAATCGTCAGCACAGCACACACGTGAATACTTTTGGGTTTCAAAAACCAAGTGAGCTCTATATGTAATTATACGGAAGTGCGCTCTTTAAGGCTTAAACAAAAGAACAAAAAAATCTAGTTTTTGTAAAATAACTCAAATCCTATGCATCTTTGGTGAAAATTGTCACTAAAATAATGAAAGAAGACTCAATTTTTAGTAGATCTAAAAAAAACATTTCTCTAGCTCGAATAGCGACAAAATTATGGCCTTCTGAATATGACCCTTTTTACTCAAATTTTGTGTAACATAAATTTTTTAAATAAAATTTCTCGTTTTCTAAAATAACTCATTTACGGCTCATTCTAGGTGAAATTTTCTAGTAAATTAATTAAAGGAGACTCAGTTTTGAGTAGATAAAAGAAAAACATTGCTCTAGTTCAAATTGCACCGAAATTATGGCCTTCTGAATATGATCCTTTTCTATGAGATATGGTGTAACATTAATCTTTCAAATAAAATTTCTCATTTTCCAAAATGACTCATTTTCTGAGTATTGTAAGTGATTGTTGCCACCAAATAAATTAAAGAGGACTCAGTTTTCTTTGTCTTATGTCTACAAACATAAATAATTGAGACATGCTTAGAAAATGTGTTTTTTTTTTGGAAAACGATAAATTCAATTTAAAAAATGGATGTTATACAAAGTTTCATAAAAAAGGTTCATATTCAGAGAGTTATAATTTTGGTGCATTTAGAGCTAGAGGAATGTTTTTGTTCAGATCTAATCAAAATTGAATGTCTCAAATTAACTTACTAGCAATTTTCACCTACAATGTTCAGCAAACATGTTATTTTGGAAAACGAGAAATTTTATTTAAAAAATTGATGTTACACAAAATGTCATAAAAGAGGGTCAAATTCAGAAGACCATAATTTTGGTGCGATTTGAGCTAGAGCAATGTTTTTTTAGGTGTACTCAAAATTGAGTCTTATTTAAATAATTTAGTAGAAATGTTTACCAGGGATGCATAGAAAATCAGTTATTTCACAAGAAATACAAATTTTTGTTTAAATTATTCGCTCAGAATCAGCTTTGAGGGCCATAACTCCGAAGCTCTTAGAGATAGAATATTCGACTTTTTTTTGTTTTACAGGAAATTTCACACACTGTGACTCTTTTGCAGGTGCTTGGGACTCGGGATGAATTGGAAAGAAGCAATTTTTAAGCAACTAATTTTTTCCCAGCTTAAGAAACACAATTTTTCAAAAATATTGAAGGGATATAAGTTCTCGTAAGATACTCAGCTCCTACATCACTTTTTTGGATGATAAACTCAATTATTTAGGCCAATATAATTCCACTTTCTCATATTCTCATAAAAATATGTTGATTAATCTCTTAAAAAAATCAAAAATAGAATTTTCTAAAAAAGGGCTCAGGCGATTTTTCTCTTTTTGGGCTCATAACAAAGTTGGTTAGTTACGCGTAACTCGGGAGTTTTGACGTGAAATACATTTTCTACGTGCTATTCGTCAAAAACCATATAAAACTCAGTAAGATACGTTTCAAGATGGCGGACATGTCAAGTTATACGTGCACTTCACCTCATATCTCAAATTGATTTGTTTTTATGAATTAAATCATTCACAATAAAAAATAAACAAGGAAAAAAAAATTATGTCTGGACTGGGGAAAACTACGTAATATTGTGTAATCACAAGGAAAAACTTGAATTTCCAGATTCAAAATGACAGAAAACTGTCGCAAAATTTATGTTTTTCTACAAAAAGTTACAAAACTTGAATTTAAAGGGACTAGGAAGTGACATTTACTATAGTTACTATTTTCAGATAGTCTCTCAGGGAAAAATAAACTCTACGGCAAATGTCTCTTATTCGGTTTTTCTTTTGGAAGGCAGTATTTCAAAAACGACATGCATTTCGGCCAACTTCATGCGTCAAAATAACGTTCACTTCATGCTTAGTCCCTAAAAGCTATTGGTCAATTCAATTGGTCATTGATATCTAATGCAAGTCACAGTAGAATCAGCCAATCAGCTGTCGAGACTCAAGAGCAAGAATCGATAAGTCGATAATTTAAGTAGGCGCAAATTTCAAAATAGTTAATATTTTTTGCTTCATTATAATAAATCAATGCAATAGTCACAAAATTAAAAGTCTCTTTCAAGTTAGGTAAAATTCACTGTTTGTTTCTCTAAACATAAGGGAAAGGGGAGAAAAATATACAAATTTTGAGTTATCTCTAGAATGGTCCTCGACCACATGACCTACCCCAGTAAAGGGATTTTCAAAATTAAGAAAAAATATATAATTGTTGATATATCTCAAAAACGGTCGGAGACACGCGAAAACTTAAGAAATGTAGGGGCTTCTTAAAGGGTTATGGTTCTCAACGACTCTAAACTAATGCAGTATTAATATTGAAAAACTTTTATGGATTTTGAGATTTCAGGAAAACGTTGAAAGATACGCAAAAACCGTCAAAATTTGAAGGCTTTTCTAAAAAGAGACGGATTCGTTCGGATTGAAGAGAACTGAATTGCGGGTTCGCATCAATTGTAATTGAATCGGATGTAAGTTTATGTTAGCGCATGGATTCAGGAAAATTTAAAATTCAGTATGGAATCAAAAGGGTTAAAAAGTCTTTTCGGATGAGTCTCGGATTCATTTGGATTGAACTTACCGAGTGAAAAAAATTGAAAAGTAGTTTCGGATTCAATTGTCCTGAAGTTGGTGTTCATTCACGGATTGAAAAGGATCAAAGAGTCTTTTTGGACGAGTCTAGGACTCATTCAGATTGGGCTCACGGATTGAAAAGGATTCAATATAGTTCGGGATAAGTCTCAAACTCATTCGGATTGAGAAGGAATGGAAGTTTGTTTCGGATTGGTGTGGGATTCATTCGGATTGAATTTTCAGAGGGTCTACGTAATGAAAAGGGTTAAAAAGTCCTCTCGGACGAGTCCCGGATTCATTTGGATTGAACTCACGGAATGAAAGAAATTGAAAAGTCGTTTTGGACACAATAAGACTGAAGGAGGTGTTCATTCACGGATTGAAAAGAATTAAAAAGTCTTTTTGGATGAGCCTCGGATTGATTCAGATTGTGCTCACGGATTGTAAAGGATTCAATATAGTTCGGGATAAGTCTCAAACTCATTCGGATTGAGAAGGAATGGAAGTTTGTTTCGGATTGGT
>JAUMHM010000085.1:10599183-10618834 GCA_032362435.1 Melikaiella ostensackeni | reverse complement strand
AATTCATGGTCAGAATATGCAAATTTCCGTTTCGTAACAATTTCTCAATGGGCTGCAATTTGCCACATGGGCGTGGTCGTAAACGAAATATTTTTGAAGCCAAAAGGTCGCGTTTAATATGAACTGGTTCACATATCGAAAATGTCATACTGGAGGATTAATTTTCAGTAGATTACTATATATGACCAAATTGGGGCAAAGAACAAAATTACCGAAATTTGCTCTTCTGTTTTTTGAAGTGGTCCTACTAATTCTAGTTATTCCGTCAATAATAATATGTAATATGTAATACATTCCTTAGATGGTGGGGTACCTATATCGTTCCATACTTTCACCATGTAGGTCGGGAAAAACGAAACGTCTATTATTTATTTTCATTATTATATGCGCACTACAGGGCGCGGAAAAAATTACATTGAAAATTACTAATACAAATACAACAGAATGTTGCTGTGATTCTAAGTAAATATTGCACAATTTTAGGTCCCTCTAATTAAAATTGTTTTTATTCACGGAACACTGAGTTTGAAAAAAATTATTTCGAAATATTTTGTGACTAATAATTCAATTTTGAAGGCTTAGTTCTAGAATGCTGTAATTTTCAAGGCCTAAATTTTCCGCAATTGTTTCATTTTGCAAGGTATCAATTTCAAGTTATTGAATAGTAGGGTGGTTAAATACTGAATATGGTTTAGTATTAATTTACTAAAACTTCAAATTTTCAATGTTGGGGGGATCAAATAAAAAATTGTTCACACTCAAAACTTTCCGTTTTGAAATTGTAAAATTTTTGAAGAATGACTTTGCATCCATCAAATTTTGATTCACCTAAAGTTAAAATTGTTAACTTTAGATAGCATAAATTTCACATGCAGTTATTTAAGTTTGAACGACTGAAGTTAAAAACCTATCAACTCTGATGGCTTCTGCTTTTGCGTACTTTTTTAGGGTGAAAGTTAAGCCCGATAACCAATTTTAAATCTCAAACTTGTAACTTGCATTTATCATTGAAAACTGTCTATTAAAAGTGAAATAATGACCGTATAGAGATTTTTTAGACATTGTATACTATTTGTAGGATTTTCATAGAAATTGTGTGAAACGTTTATTATTGAATAATCAGACCTGTCAAGGTCAATAATCGACGCGGATTTTATTTGCAAATGGAAACCTTAGAGAGCCTAATGATGCATATCGCAGAGACATTATTAACAGACGAGAATTCTCATTGAGCATTTATGGTGTGCGATTAATAAATTAAGGGAAAGTTTATGTGAATTTCACGTGTGAAATCTGCTCTAAAGTGAAATTTCTTCAAGTGTGAAATTTCAAATTAAAGCGTGTTACCCTTGATCTTTCAGCATTTGTTTATTATCCCAAGCACATCATCGTTAACTGGCTTCCGCAATCAACAAACTTAAAACTGTAAAATGCTGATCCTCAAAAATACACCAAATTCGGTGTACTTTTCAGTTGCAACGTTTTTGAAGCAAGAGGACAAATAAAGGCGTAATGAAAATTTTCATTGTTTAAAATGCGATGCAACAAATTTCACACCAATGATTTTCTGTGAAGCCTCATTCTCGCTCAGTATTCCACTCTGTGGCTTAATTAATTGCCTTTCTAAATTAAGTTTTTAAACTAAATATATTCTGTACAAATTTAATGTTTTGAAGTTCAATTTTATATCTTAGATGTTTAAAATTGTATTTAGTTAATTAATTCACTCTAATGTTTCTAGTTTAGTGGTATAATTTTGAAATTGCTTGACTTGATTCACTCTTGAGGAGGAAAATAATCAGTTTCCGGAAGAAATGAAATAATCAGTGAGAATGTAACTTTCAAAAGCTCCTCGGGGGAAATCCGACAATAGGTAACGTCGATATTGATCATACAAATTCCACGAAGGCAAATGCGGAAAGAACTTCAACCAAATACATAGTTTACAATCTCATAATCAACACGAATTTCATGGTAATACGATTTTCAGGATTTATTGTCTTATTTATAATTCATGAGCTATGAATTGGACATGAATCTGATAACTTTTCCTAATTTAGATTGCTAGATCGTAGGAAATCATTCGTTATTGAATAATAATGATTCTTTGAAAATAAATCAAAAATACCCGAAGCATATGTATTTTTTATAAATTTAGAAGTGAAAAGAGAAGAAGAATAAATTTAAATTTCGCGCCACAATCACGCTTCAAAAACTCAAGTATCACACCTAGACATAACCTCTAAAACTGAAATATTCGTTTAAAATTAATAGTAGCCAATCTTTCTGGTTAGAAGTGGCGAGCAATATTGCAACAACAACAAAAATGAATTGAAAATATATACTACGAATCATGAGCGATAAATTGAACATAAACCTGATAACTTTTTCTAATTCAGATTGATGGGTTGTAGGCAATTATTCATTATCAAATAACAGTTATTCTTTGAAGTTGAATACAAAACACCCGGAGCATATGTATTTCTTATAACTTTGAAAGTGAAAACAGAAAAAAAATGAATCTAAATTTCGCGCCATAATCACGCATCAAAAACTCAGGTATCACACTTAGGCATAACCTCTAAAAGTGAAATATTTGTTAGAAATTTAAAGTGGCCAATCTTCCTGGTTAGAAGTGGTGAGCAGTGTTTAAAAAAAAAAGTTGAATCGAAAATATATGATATGATTGATGAGCGATGAATTGGACATGAATGTGATAACTTTTCCTAATTTAGATTTGTAGATTGTAGGCAATCATTCTTTATCAAATAATAATGATTGTATAAAAATAAGAAAAATATCTGAAGCATATGTGTTTCTTATAACTTGAAAAGTCAAAACACGAAAAAAAAATTAATTTAAATTTCGCGCCACAATCACAACTCGAAAACTTAAATACCGCACTTAGACATGACCTTTTAAACTGAAGTATTTGTTTGAAATTTATAGTAACCAATCTCGTTAGTTAGAAGTGGCGAGCAGTATTTAAAAAAAAATTAAATCAAAAATATATAATACTTCAAGATTTCTTAGTTAGAAAGAGTATGCAGACTATAAAGAAAATAATTAAGATTAGGTACGCAATTTCTAAATAATAATTGCAATCTCAAAGTGGATATAAATTATTTGATAATTGAGTCACAGAGATCCAACATTTTCTCTCACGTTTATCTATAACTACCTGACATTAATTACTTAACATCGATTTTGGTTCGCATAAAATATTGTAACATTTTCATCAAAGGTGGTTTGAATTCAGATCGCAGATCTGAAATCATTTTTTTTAATCGTCTTAGAATTTTTAAAATGTTTTATCCTCTTTAATATCAAGAAAATTTAAGGCTGAATTTTCAGTTTCATTTCTGATAAAACAATGTACATTTTGTTCACCTTCTTTAAAAAATATTGGTTTTAACTAAAGCATTGTTTGAGGAAAGTTCACATTCGTCTTTACATATCATCGAAATGATTGAAAAATGCTTTTGTTTGGAATTGTTGGTTATTTTTAAACTATTTGAAATTTAGTCAAAATTAACGATATAAATCTCGACACAAATTAACAAAGAAGAACTTCTGATATCGCAAATTGAAGAGTTAAACTATCAAGTTAGAAAATTTCACAATTGAAAAATTTACAGAATCTTAATATGCATACCGAATTATAAAGAGAATAGTCATTAGAAATTATTGAGTTATCTATAATGTATAAAAAGTATAAAATCATCAACAGGGAATGATGTAATTATTTCTTGAAATCATAAAAATACTCTTAAAGCATTAAACATGGAAATTGAATAAATCTGAAAATATTTTTAATGTTTCTCAAAATTGATATAATTCCGCATTTAATAGTCTCAGAATATTGTTATTATTTAAAACACAGTTGAATTATTTATTTCTTTGAGAATGCTGATGTTCGTTGTTGGCTTTGTTGGTAATTCAGAATTTCGGAAATGTTAAAATTCGTAAATCTTAAATCTATGTCAGCTAAGTCATAACTCGGTATTTTACTAATGAATAATGAAAAAATTTTTTGGTTTTTTAGTACAATTGCATCACTTTTCAATTTCATTTCCATTAGTTCCGTTACCTACAATTTTATTAATCTTTTTTTTTCAGTTTCCTTATAGTAAGATTCTAATTAATAACTTTGATTAATAACTGAGTTAAACCAAGTTGGGGTAATTTTTAATAAAATCCAGCTCGCATAAAACTTCATTATTTATGCATCTTGAATTAAGTTTTTTTTAAAAATTTTTGTTTGATGACATTTGTTCGTAAAAAGGCGGGAAAGCAGAATTTTTGTGAAAACTCAATTTCGTCAAACATGGACTTAGCACCGTTTAGCTTTCCCTGCTTCAATTTTTAGAATTGTGAAAATTTATGGGAAGAAAGCTTTAAATTGAAAATATTTTGAGAGGGGACCAAAATCTAAAAACCGCACATAAAAAAACTTCATAGCTATTATACACTGAAAATTGACTGTCTCCATAAGAACTTGAAACATAATTATTACTCGATCATAAGACTTAAAAATAGAGAAGAACCCTAATATTTTGTGACAAATTCTGAAATTCGTCTTTTCCAAAATGAAGAATGAAAAAATCATCTCACCAGTTTCTGGACAATTTAAAATAGAATCAGTTAAATCTCAACAACAACGATAATTTTCATTCATTCACTAACAGCTCTATAATTTCCTTCCTATAAATTTCACGCGCAGCAACACAAAGGACAGAATCAAGGCTGAAACAAGAACACCTTTTTATACTTTTTTGTTATGCACTCTTGGTATATGCAAATGATTTACTATATTTGATCCTCCCCTACCTTGAGAATTTCATTTATCCGGGTAATTTAGATCGAGGAAAGGAAATTCCTATTGAATATAAAAGCCACGGCAGCTTTCGTTAATGGGCTCGGTGCACTTTAAAGATAGATTGGAGTAACGTGTGTGTACACATATGGTGTTATGGGCGCTGTTTATATTTACGTGTGCACACTGTGAGTGATTCGAGTAGCGGTTCTTGTGAGAAAGTGTAATGCTTCAGCGACAGTAACTGCAGCAACTTCGCGGATTTTCATTTTCACACAATAGGGTTCACCATGACGAACACTTTTTGGTTGTCACATTAAATTATTTTTTTGGAGAAAAAATTAATTGAAAATTAACTCATGGGATCGGAAGAAAGGAAAGACGTTTACTTTTTACCTCGATTATGTCAGAGGCACATGAACTTCACTTTTACTCGGCAATCTATCCCAGACATAAGTAGATCGCATATATGACGAGTTTTAGTATTCATAAAAAAATGGGTGTATTATAATTATTTTTGTAATTTTTTTTAAACTAGAAATGATCGACTAGCTTTAATGGTGGAAGTCATTTCAGAAATGAGCTAATTCATAATTTAGTTAACTATAATTTAATTTGAAACCTTTATGCTTAGATCGATGAGATCTGAATGGAAATTCCCACGTTAGAGAGGAGCGAACAATCGAGAATTACGCGCAGTGGAAGAAACTGTGATTGGTCAGGCGCAGTTAAGCAAGATATAAATTGTTTTGAGAAGCTTTTTGTATTACCATTAGGGATTTATGAGTATGTATCATTACGTGCAGTAAATTGTATGAAATATGAATCTGACAAACGTTTCGGCCATGGTATACAGCCTATAAAATTAAGAATACATGTATCAACTTTATACCAAAGATTTAATTTTGTTTCTTAATTTATTAAGTACATATCTTGCACTAAGAAGGGACCCTATCCTCGGCTGAAACGTTGGCCAGATTCATATTTTATACAATTTACTGCATGTAATAATACATACCCATAAGAACCTAATGCCAATACAAAATGCTTCTAAAAACAATTTTGACACTAGAGGCAATTCAAATATCTTTCAAATACTCAGCAGAAATGTCACTGAACAAGCAGAATATAACTGATCAACTTTTAACATCTTTTTCCTGTAATATTTGGATGAAATTTGTCAGTATATAATAATGCCAGAAATCAAAATGGAAAAAGCAGAATTTCAATCGATTGCAAAAAATGAGGTCTATAACTTTATGAATTGTTGTCATCCCTGATAAGGTATTGGAGAGAGGCTCTTTCGATATGATTTAAAGGATGCAAAAGTGTGAGAAACGATCTGTGACATGAACAATTGAGTCTAAGGTCGCGTAACCTGAGAATCTCACATAAGGAGCCGCGGATTGAGTTCTATGTCGACATGCATCTATAGGTTTGCATTATTTTGCGCGGAATCGAACACGTGACGATTGAACTTTTAGTGAAGCACCGACTTAATATAGTTTATAACATGTAACATTTACGGAATGAATCCGATAAGCTGGAATTTATCACCTTCTAACTTTCACTGTTGCAACTTGTCTGCACGATATGAACTTCCGACTAGTGATTACTTTTTTGCTATTGAAGAGCTCGCCTTTTTGGTGAAGGGATATCGCATAGGCGAGCAATTTTCAAAATTGCACGGTAAATTCACAACCTAAACTACTATTAAATAAATTGAAGGCAACTATGACTATTAAATGCAACCCTATTCCGGGAGGATGAGATCCAATCGTTCTTTAAAAAGCGTCCAGTTTTCACTTTTGCACAGTTTTGGAAAATCACACTATAAACTGATTATGGAAATTGTGCACTATCGTAGGAAAGTTAAGAGAATCGCGGAAGTATATTGAGTGTGGTGTGGGGTAAATCGTAATTTCACATCACTATAGTTGAATTGCGAAACACGTACCAATAATATAATCCTCATGGTGCACGTGATGTGGGAGGTGATGGGGTTTCTTTTGTGGAAGAACGATCCTCCAAGAGTTTCACAGAGAGAGTGCAGCTGGATAGAATTGTCGACGGTCCTTTATAACCTTTACTGTTGCTTTAAGGTAAAAGTGGGGACTCGTTGGTTAGCAGCACGAGGTTAGAAAGAAGGTAAGACGCGACGAACGTAGGATACCTTATCCTACGTATATGTATGTATATATATGTATGTATATATGTATAGGTATGTATATAAACATATGTATATGTATGGTTTTATTTTCTATGTCTCTAATGCATATAAACATATGTGTATGTATGGTTTTACTTTCTACGTATAAACATATATGTTAGTGTGTGTAAGTATGAACAGTGTAACTTTTGAGCGTTCCCTCTCGTTTGCTACTTGGGCACACGACACTCGCGCGAGACGGGTTCCCATGAAGCCGGCATGGCCATTGCCAATCCAGATTATATTTCGTAAGAAGAGAGCAAAATTTGAAATTTTACTCTCACTGAATCGGGGGTGTAGATTTTACGAAATGGGAGAAATTTTTGGTTTTGTTTGGATGAAGCTGTAACGATGTTTTGGCCGGGCTCTATCTTGAACTTCTAACTAGGTTCTAACGGGAAAACCCTCCCACCGCCCGACTAAACCCTTTCTGTTTTTAGGTACGTTCAAAATTGAGACGTGATATAAATATATGGAAGAAAAGATTTGTAAACAAAGAAATGAATAATAATATTTAAATACATACAAATTTCGGATATATAATCTTAAATGCTTATATATTGTTGCTTGAAAATCGTTTTTTGCATACACTTGTATCACACAACATGTAAATGTTGAACATTTAAACTCAACTATGACAATTGATTATTTTCATTATTTTCCACTGGCTTTCACTTACACAGTACAAATTTAACATTTTACATGAATTATTTATGGCAAATAACTTGTACATGAAAATAATTATTTGTGTTTTTTGAGTATATTTGAAATAACTATAATTAATAGCGAGTTAACTCAGGCAATTTTATTTCAGATGAAGAATAATATTAGTAAAATTCCTAATTTTGTCACTATGGAGTAATGCCAATATTAATTTTTATGAAGTCATTTTTAATTTAGTTGTGTATATATATATATATATATATATATATATATATATATGTCATTTATTTAACACAAATATGCATATTTAAGTTATAAGAATAATCTCCTACTATACTAAATCAAAATATTCATCCATATTATGGTTGAATGATACTGAATAATACTTAACAAAATAAAATCTCTGTGTCGCAGCGAAGAAAAATTTCGGAGATGAAAAAGGCCTTGGAGATGACCAGGTGCATACATTTTCTAATGCTATTAACGACGCGATTAAGTTAAACAATTTTCTTACAGTATTTTCCAATATACAAACACTTTTCATGATGTATTATTGTCTTAGTATTTAAAATTATTTTGTTGTACTCTAGAAAACGGGGCTTTAGTGATGGATCAGAATTTTTACTCGCGACAAAATGATGACTTCAATCATGCATCATAAAAAAAAATTTGACATATGTAAGCCAACATGGGTGAGAAATAAATATATAGGTATGAACTTCAATCTCATGTATAAAAAAGCTTAATATACATACATTTAAGCACGCTGAAACAAGATAATGCAATGCTTTTCTATTTTGAGGAAAACCTGAGAAGTTCTAGCGCTCTTATCGTTGAGAAGGGTTTGTGCTGAGAATTTATTAAGTACCATAATTTTAGGTAAAACATTATACTTTCAGAGCATACTGCTTAGAAATTTGAAAATCAAGGATACTCTAATAAAAAAAACGCCGCGAATGGTAAAAATCATGTCAGGGACATAGCAAAAAGGCTTCGGAGATGACCGATTTGAAGCTCCCACATGCATTCAACTTATGGGAACCGGTTACAAAATTTTTTCTGTTATCACTTACAGAAAAAATTACCACTATGCGAATTTTTAACAACTGGAAGTAAATAGTGCCAAAAAAATGACCGCAACGTCGAAAAGGTCCCTTTGAGTAGAATGACCAATATAGTTCTGAACGTTCAAATAAACGATACAAATTGTTTAATAAAACGAAATTATTTATACTAAAAATGTTTGCGTCGACTTAAAAGTACATTTTAGACAATGTCCAACTTTTTAATTTAAGGGTAGGAAACAACCTTTAACATAATTTCCGTATGTGCAACTGTAGAACTGACAAAGTTAACATTTATTCAGCAAAATTATTACGCCAACCGATATGAATCATTGACTGAACAATACTCGCAGTGATTTGAATTCCGACTGCACCCTCAAAAACAACCCAATATTGAAAATGGTCAAAACGTCGAAAAAACAACCAAAATACACCGAAGTTTGTAATTTCTTGGAGATTTTTCACCACGCAAAATTCTCATTCGTAATCCATCAGGAAATGATGGTGTTGAGGAACCTTGCTACCCCTTGAAAACCACCCTTAATGATAAACGATTCTTTATTAATCAGAAAATCGTCAAAAAAATTTTAAAGTTTGTGAATATTTGCTGATCAGATCACGTGAAAAAATCTCTTTAATAATTATTTAAATCCCAAGGGGGATAATCAATTCCGCAAGACCTTTAAAAACCATTCATTCTTGAAAATAACCAATTTTTTTTTTAAAAACCACCACAATGCAACAAATTTTGTAATTTTTCGGTGTTCTTTTACCCATAAAAACTCCACCCCTATTGGAGGAGACTGAAAAATTGTTAACAAACGACCAAAAAATACCGAAGTTTTTAATTTTTATGGTGAATGCTCAGACCAACAAATTCTAATTTGTGATCTCCCGGAAAATGGCGGTGACAAGAAACCCCCAAAAACAGTGCATCATCAGGGATAATTTCAAAGGTTTCCGGAAATTTCTTACACCACATTTATTCGGGGGGTTATTGAAGAGATTTTTTCAGGATACATAATCAGGAAAAATTTACAAACTTTATGCTCTTTTGGGGATTTTTTTATTTATAATAAGTCGTTTATCAATAGGGGTGGCTTTTAGAAGCTTAGCGAGGTTTCTCACCTTTACCATTTTTCGAAGAATTTTGAAAGGGAATTTTTTAGGGTAAAGAACCACCGAAAAATTACAAAGTTCGGTGTCTTTTGGTCTGTTGTTACCAATTTTTTAGTCATTACCAATATGGATGGTTTTGCAAGGTATTGCGGGTCTTCTTACCCCCGATATTTTTCGAGGCATTATTAGAGAGATTTTTTCATGAGATAAGTTCAGCAAAAATTCAAGACTTTGATCTTTTCAATATGGGTGGTTTCGAAGGATCTTGCGGGACTTCTTACCTCCACTATTATTTAAAGGATTTATTGAGTGCTTTTGTCAGGAGATAAGATCAGCGAAAATTTACAAACTTCAAGATTTTTTTGACGATCTTCTGATTATTGAAAATTCGTTTATCGTTAGGGGTGGTTTTCATGGACTTTTCAGGATTTCTTACCATCACTATTTTCCAGAGAATTAGAAATGAGAATTATTTGGTGTACGAAATTCCACAAAACATTACAAACTTGGTGTCTTTTAGCCGCTTTTGACCAATTGTTTAGTTATTTTCAATATAAGTGGTTTTTCAGGGTTTTGCGGGACTTCTTACCCCTACTATTATTCGAGGAATTATTGAAGAGATTTTTTGGGGTAATGAGATCAGCGGAAATTTACAAACTCTAGGCTTTTTTTGACGATTTTTTGATAAATGAAGAATCGTTTTTCATTAGGGGTGGTTTAAGGGGTCTTGTAAGGTTTCTTTTCACCTTCATTCTCCGGGGGATTACAAATGATCATTTTTCAGTGTAAAAAATCTCCAAAAAATTACATCGGTATCTTTTTATTGTTTTCTCGATTTTTTTTGCCATTCTCAATAGGAGGTTGTTGCACCCCCTATATTTCCGCATATAATGTATTCTTGAGTCGCCGCAAACATTTTTGGCAAAAAAATTTCGTTATATGGTTTTGTTTTTCATGTTTCACTTGAGCGTTCAGAACCTTATGGTAATATGCTATATTTATTTTTCCAAACGGTAACAGTTGTATACTATAATGATATAAGTGCCTAAGTAGTATAGACTTCATCAAAAATTATTTTATGTGCGCAGACTCAAATTAAATTACCTAAAAATGGTAAAATCACGAAAAATTGTATTTTTCGCGTTATTATCAGGTCAATAACTGTTTTTTTTCTGATCTGGCTGATTTATATCAGCATAGTACACAACTTTTATCGTTGACCGGAAACAGAAAAAAAAATTATTGGCTTAAAAATAAGAATAAAAATGAAAATTATCGTGATTTTTGGTATTTTTAATACTTCAACGTGAGTGTGCGAACATATAATTTTTGATGATGTCTATACTGCATAGGGATCTATATAATCATAGTATACATCTTTTACGGTTCACCCGGATCAGAAGAAAACAGTAATTGACCTAACAATAACGAGAAAAGCACCATTTTTCGTAATTTTTACTATTTTTAGGTAAACTAATTTGAGTCCGCGAACATTAGATAATTTTTTATAAGGTCTATACTACATAGAGACTTATACCATCATAGTATGCAACATCTACTGTTCACCCGGATGAAAAAAAATATATTCGTTTGAAAATAACGATAAAAATTATATTTTTCGTGATTTTGATTTTTGACCGCGTTGTGCGAACCGAGAGAATTTTTTTTGCTCAAACTTTTAGAAAGTCATTTTGATACCCACTTAAAACTTTGCAGCCCCCAGAAAAGGAAAGACCAACATTTATTATTTTTGATACATCCTATTAGTAGAACCAGTTCCTTTTCGTTGCCGTTTTATTTTTCAAAGACATTAACAGCATGGCTTTTCTAACTTTGTTTGTACCAAATTTGTGATGAACATTTGCCGGCTTTTTTATAAATTTATAATTTGTAAACTCTTCGAAGTGAAAGCAATATTCCAGAAGGTTAAATTAACAACTTTGATGAATGAAGAAAAATGCTCCCATGAAACACAAACCATTCCTATGCTTATTAAATCGGCTGCGTTCAGTAGAATTTATCACAAATTTATAATTCTGAAGTATTAAAATGAAAAATCCATCAATGAAAGCCTTTGAATTTGAAACAAATGGAAAGTAAATTAATAAATTCCTAATCTTAAGACTTTAAAATTTGAATGGGAATAAATTCTTATTAGTTGGAATTTCAAAAAATCGGAAGTCAAAGGGTATGTAGTAATCTGAATTCAAATGAAAGTAAATTAATAATTGAAAAATCTTTGATTTAAGAAAGGTTAAAGGCTCTGAAATTACCATAAATAATAACAATCTTGTTAGAGAAGAATAAAAAAACAATTTTAGAAGAAAAAACTCCTTAAAAATAGATTTGAAAAAAATTTAGGTACAGGGCCTAAGGTGAAATACGTTTCGGCACACTTTGTGCGATAGCAGAAATTAATAGTTAGGAAGTCAAAAGTCTAATTGGGTAAAAGTGATTCCTTGATTAATATAAAAACGTATTCCTATCACTCAATACACACTTTTTATTGTTATTCTTATCAAAAAATAAATTAAAAATATGAAAAATGTTTTTTTTTTCAAATAAAAATGATTAAAGACTTAAAGTTTTATGTACTTCTATGCAAGTTTACTTGGATGGAAATAATCAGATACTAAATATTGACGGTTCATTTTGTTTATTAATCAATTGTTGAAAATTTTATTAAAATAGATTTTGAAATTTTCTAGTATATACATATCATTGGGGGAAGTATGACAGAAATGCTTAACTGTCAACCTGGGCCATTCTATTGTTACAAAAATCCAATGATACTTGGAAACTCAACTTGATAAAAATGTATGAAACATTGTACTTGAAAATCATTGTTGTTAAAGATGAGGATCACTTTCCTTTCTCACATACATATTAAGGCTATAAATTTTCTGGTCATAAATTTGCATTCAAAAGTACTCCTTGCAGGAACAGATACTTTTAAATTTTTGTGAATCAAAAAGTAGACCAAGGATAAATTTATAAATTGTAATAATTTATGGTAAAATCTGAATCGTATGAAAGCTAAGTTTTATAGGGCTTTATTTAGAGTAAGGTATCCGTACTTTCATTTTCTTCACTGATTGGATAATTGCTACCTTTTGTCATATATCAATTTAAAATCGACGCACCCACTAATTTAACTCAACGAGAAAACGAATTCTCTCCAAAATTATAAAGAAATATGAAATTATACAATGCAGTTTGTCATGTAATTATATACACACACGTAATAATTTAAGGCAGCCAAAATCTACTAAAAATTACAGTAATATTGAGGAAATTTATTTTCGAAGGATGTCTTTTTTTTGTTTTCCAAAATACAAACTAGATCATTAATTTCTGCGTACCATATAAATAAATGGCCAATACGTCTCAGGCATTATTGTTACATTATCAAGTACACATAGTATTTTTATCAAAGAAAAATTCTCAAGCAAAAATTTTGTTATGCTTACAACGTAGAAGTGTTCACTCGTTTTGAAAATTGAAAATCCATTAGTTTGTATTTACTGTCAATGTTTTCGAAAATAATGTAATTAAAGTTCTTATTAGAAGTTTAAAAATCAATATCTTTTAAGTCAAGTTGTAATAGCCTCTAATACAAGTGTGCAGTTTGTAAAAGAGAATATGATCTTTTAATCATACAATTAGTCATTTCGAAGTTTTTCTTACTTAAAAATTATAATTGAAATAATTAATTTTATATTATGGTATATAAATAATAGATCACGTAGCACTTGTCTCATAATTTGCTCACAGTTTGAAATGATTGCTTGAAATTAGTAGTTGATGTAAATTATTTTGTAGTACCACTCAGAATCTAATAACCGTTATTATAGTAATAGTTTTGTATTTGAAGCTACTAGGTTAGAATGAATTATTATTAAATGCCACACAAATGGATTATTTTGTATAGCACATGAGTTTAAAATAGATTTTTATTGAAATAATTATAATTCAAAACTCTTCTTTTTATCAGCCAGTCTGGAATATTTTTTGTTGTGGAATAATAATATTTTTTATTTCAAAATAGCTGTATACTTATCTTAAGTGAAAGTGGGTTTTGAAATTAATTTTTAGTGGATTACTTCTACGATACGTGGGAATCATATCTATATTAAAAGATATATGTTCTATTTTTCGATAAAATTTTAGAAATACTAAAATTGCATCATTGACACAGTTTTTGTCCAGACTTTTCATTGATCTCATTCGATCGGTATGCTGTACTATTGCTCAAAAATATATTTACATGTAGGTAGACAACTAGTTTACTGCCTGAGGCAAAGATCTAGAAGACAAAATTTGGAAAGTTGTTCACTCGTGCTAAAAAGAACCTTAGTAATAAAAACGAAATCATGGCCTAATGCTGTAATATGCTTTAATCTATCTGCATATTATTACATTTGACACCTTCCAAAAAAGTGATTTCATTTTTTCACTAATAAGCTATAGAAAACCTAGTGTCACTTGAATTTTGTTCAAAATCTTAAAATCTAAAAGAATTCTTTGATCGAAAAAAATCACTGAAAGGCTACATTTAATGATGAATAAAATACAATTCGTTCAACAAGAAAAGGATAGAAGAGAAGAGGGTAATGTGGCGCGCATAACATATATCAATCGATAGAGAGAAAAATACAGTCTATAATGCAATGGTAAAATATGTAGCACGTAGATTAATATTTTAGCTTTGCTTTACTCATGGGGAAAATTTAATCTATATTAATTGAAATGTGTAATTATTAAGTCTTCCGAAAAAGACCATGGGCGTCAACTTACCCTACCTGTTGGGTATTGCGGCGCGCACTATTTCTTTTATCTGTATGCAAATTAAAAAAAAAAATTTCTGAAGATCGAACGCACAATTTTTGTAAGAGCAGATATCTATATTCATTCGCAGTTTAAAAAAATATATTGGACGTTATATTTTTGGTGTGATTAGCATCCAAAGCTATGAACATACAATATTCAACATTCTGAAATTTTACAATTAAAATGACCGTCCGCGCCGCACTACCCGCTTGTGTGTAGTATTGAAATAAAACTTTTATTTGCAAATTTTAACGAACTTTACGTATTCGTGACACCTGACATCCTTAAAAAAGTCAGAAGATCAATATTTACAAAGTTTTAATACATTTGGAATATTATATTACAACCTTTAATGATCTTTCCGCAACTGTCATAATAGATGAGAAACACCCAAAACAAACTTTTAACCTTAAAAATTGAATAATTATCTTCATTAACCTAATTTTCTCACTATTTGATATTACATTCATGAATGTATGTACTAAATGTAACCTCACTCGTTCATCGTACACAGATTTTTGTAAAAACGACCGCACGGCATTTTCCGCCGCGCCACATTACCCGTTTCTCCTCTCACTCAGAAAGTCTCAAATTTTTCGAAAAAAATATCTGAATCTGAATGCATCTATTTCAAGATTTCAAGTTTTCCAAGCTTTCAGATTACAATTATGTAGTTTAATTTCACTTCGAATTGCTTATATAATATACAATTCTTACAGAACAAACATAGAAAAAAGAAAGGGATACAGATTTATAAAAAGAAAAATGAACAATTCAATTTTAAGCCATTCAATAGTTCATCTTGAACTAATAAAAGCTTGAAACTAGAGAAAGTATAATTTGCATTTCAAGTTTTGCATTTTAATTTCAAATGCTTTAAGATTAAAATTTTGTTGCTTCTTATTGCTCTTAAGCAACAAAACAAATTAGAATCAAAACTGAATAAATTCTGTAGAGATACTTTGGGGCGGATTTTAAAATTTTTGTTTTTATAAAAAACTGTATAAAGATGAAAAGTGAAAAAGGTATTTTCAACAAAATGAATTTTTGACTTCAATAAAATAAATTGTATAGATTTAGAATCGATCAAAATGAATACATATGCACTAAAGGAACATAAATATACGTTACGAAAATTCAAGCCAGTACTGCAGAATGCTGTAAATTAACAATTTATATTACAATAGATGAATTATATTAACATATACTCAATTACAACAATGTTTGTTTATGGCCTTTTTTACAACTAGTTAAAACTTACATAACGTATTGCAGTAATTTAAGCGAAAAAAAACATTTTTTCCTATGCTAGAATGTTATGATTGAGTATTTGTTAATATTATTTACTCATGATAGAATTATTATCAATTTACAGCGTTTCTTAGTAATGAGTACAATTTTCATGAAGTATTATTTATTTATGATTTTTTTGTTGCTAGATGTTCCTCAAATATTGAATAGCAACAATTATAGTCGACAAAAATTTGTTTTCTGTGCACAAATTTCAGATCTGTGTTACTATAAATGAAATTTGTTTATAACAATTAAGTTAATTATAACACATAAATTATTAATGATCTTTATGATTATTTATACTTATGATTACATGATTATGTTTATGATTATTTATGTTCCTCCAGTGCTTGTGCTTTAATTCTTTAACCTAAATCGGAAATCAGATGAGTGTCCATCCATGTTTTCAGAATTTTAGATAAAAAAAAAAGTAATATGATTCCAAAATAAAATCGAAAAAATGCGCTTTTGCTCCAAAATCGAATCACCAATTTTTTTGCAGTTTTCTTGGTGAAAATTTTGAACTTTTTCTTTTTTTTTTATCGAAAACAACATCGCTTTGAAAGCAAAATTTCAAATTTCATTAGAATCCGAAATAAAGTATCGGAAATATAACAATTTAAAAAAGAATTGCAATCAAATTTCAAATTGGTTCACAGTTCTGATATTCCTGATATGGAAAGCATCGGTTAAGATTTGAAATAAAATAGGATAAAATATAAAATTATCTTGGAAAATATGAATAATTTTCATCTCTAACTCTCTATTGAAAATCCTAGTAATTGAAAAACTTGTTTTGTGAAGCAAGTGCATTGATTTGTAAATTAAGTTTCAATTTGTTGGCAATTTAATTAGGCTATATATACAGAGTTGGAAGCGTTTAAATACCAAATAAGATAGAATAGCTATAAATTGTTTTCTAAGCCTATCCACCGCATATTATCTGTGATGGAAGGCAGCAATTCAACCATAACCGAGACAATCTTGAGTGTTGAATCCACGTTTGCTAGTGAAATGGAAAAGATGCATGACCTGGTGTGATGAGACTGACGTGATTCGACGCGTGCCGTCCGAGCTGAAAGGGAAACTTGTATACTTGAATAAATGTATAGTGTCTACTTGAAATGATTAATGTTCACTCAAATTCTCCCATCTAGTTTTTATATGTAATATTCACATTGAAATGTAAATAAACCGACAATTCAAGATCAAGAGCTTTTTTATAATCTAGCAAATTCAAATTTTATATTTCTAAAGTACATAGGTGTACAAAAATCGACTGTACTGAAAGAGAAATCTGCTTGCTTACTATTTTGAAACTCACTTCATTTTTTAGTGAAAGTTTTACCAAGCGATATGAATTGAATACAAAAATAATATTTCAATCCAGAAGGATCTGCTTTCATTTTAAAACTTATTTTTAATGCTGTATGATAGCAAGACCTGGACGTATCAAGAAAAGGATAGAAGTGAAGTGAAATGGTCGGCATGCGCTTCCTGCGGAACATGTGCTGTAAAACACTAATGGACAAAATCAGTAATTAGTGGGTTCTCAAAGAATGTTCTGTAGAAGAAACATTGTTTAACAAGGGTGGAAGAAATTTTGTGAGATGGTTTGCTCATGTTGAGAGAATAAATGAAGGATGTTTAACGAAGCATGTTTATTTAGGAAAGGTGAGTGGTAGCGTATTCAGAGGTAGGACGAAGAAAGAATTGTTGGAATGTGTGAATGAGACATTTTGATGACACTTCTATTACAGTGAGAAAAACTGATAAATTTGTAAAAATGACAAAACTTCCCTCTGAGTGCATTATAAGGGGTTTTTATACGTTTATCTGCAATACAGTCAGTTTTTGTAGAGTGATGAAGGTATTGAAAAAAAGCTGAAGCCCCAGCCCAAGACAAATTGTTTCAGCAAATCACATCAGCCTAAATTGAAATAGACGCTTTGAAAATTCGGAAAAAAAAGAATCTGTTGAATGAAGAAGAAGTGAAGTCCTTAAAAGCAAAAAAAATGAGCTGGATAATTTTAAAAAATCATTGAAAAAGGGCAAAAAAATACGAAGAGAAACAAAATTTACGAAGCAGAAAGAAGAATAGTGATTGAGTTAGCATGTTTTTAAAATTCTGAACTGAAAAAAAGATGAAACTGTGTGAGAAAGGTGGTCGTCCAAGAATCTAAGAGGAACCGCCCGAATTATTGAAAACTATCGTCGACATGTGTTCACATGACTCGTCGGCAGATGAAAAACGTCGAAGTGATAAAATTCGTTGCATTGAGTCTTTGAGCGAATTGACCAAAGCTTTACAAAATGATTTTGGATTCAAGATCAGTAGAAGTGGAGCATATTCGCGTTTGCTTCCTCGCAGATATGATTAGATAGAGGGAAAAAGACATGTCATAACTGTGCCCATCAAACTTGCCAAGCCACAAGCGGATCTTCGCAAAAATCATATTGTTGCTCATTTCGCATCAGCAACCATTTATAATTTGGAAGAACTTTTATCGATTCTAGGACCCAAAGAAATGCTTAAGAGCGGTTGCGATTAAGAGCGATTGATTGATTGGATATTTGTTTGTGTGGTTGAGCGAATTTATGAATATGTGACCTGCTCCAAAGAAAGGGGTCAAGTAGCTGAAAAATCGATTTTGAGGTTTTGTCGGTCTCAGTATGCTCAAATCTTATATTTTTACATGCAATTTATCCGAGATCTAATGATTGAAATTTTGCGATGCTAGAAAGTGTTGAACGAAACTACTCTTTCGACAAAATATAGATATAGGATAATCAAGTCAACATTATTACATGATATCAAGGAGAGTAACCTGATTATAAATATCCATCGTAATTCTTCGAAGAGTTGGTAGTTAATTCATTCGACGATTATCAAAAACAAATACAGTAATTATGAAAAAAATATTATGTACAATATTTTTTAGTCAAACATTTTCGAATTAACGATTCTGGATTTCAAATTTGGCATCAGCGAACCAAAAACCTCCTCAATCAGCATCTTGTCAGAAAAATCCAAGTATTGTACATTTTTGGAATTTCGGGTCCGCCATTTTGGGTCAGCTATTCCGAAATTGGCAATTTTGACTTCAAATTTGGATTTTGAGACCCAAAAACCCCTAAGTACAGATTGTCGACTAAAAATTGCGCTAAACAAGCATAGCACGACGGAACAGTGTTGTCAAACTTTGAACGCGTTTTTCTGGAAACCTGATTTTAGCCACTAGACCCCTTTTTCGGAGCCAGTCACATACGTGTGCTGAGAACGGTGAAGTTACAAATAATTGGAGAAAGGTGATTATTTTTTCATTGTACAAGGGAAATGGTGATAGAGGTGATTGTACTAATTGTAGAGCGATTAGCCTACTAAGTATTGTGGGCAAAATATTTACAAAAATACTTATTGGAAAGGTCATGGGAATAACTGAAGAAAGGATCTGGGAAGTTGAATGTGGATTTATGCCAGGGAGATTATTTGCGGATCAAATATTTAGCTTGAAACAGATCACAGAAGAAAGCTCGAGAGTAAACAAAAGCATTTTCTGTGCATTTGTTGTTCTGGAAAAAGCTTTCGATGAGGTAAATAGATCTAAACTTTGCTTTGGGAAGTCCTGAAAGTGTATGGAGTGAATGGCTTACTTT
>JAUMHM010000085.1:10585577-10599083 GCA_032362435.1 Melikaiella ostensackeni | reverse complement strand
TGTCCTGAAGAAATTCTAAAATTATGATTGGGGGGGGGGCTGGTGTAACTGACCTACTTTCCAAAACGTCTTCAATAAGTTTTGAAAATGTCTGGATTGCCTGTCATCAAGATGAAACCCAAGACGAAATATTTCGACAGGGGCTCCGCGAAGGCCTCCAGTAACATTTGCCCCCGCCCTTTGTATTATTCACTGTCTTATCTCTTCTGGCGATATTCGAAAGTTTCAGTACTCTTTCTATTATGCTTATATTGTGCGATATACGAGGTTTCAAAAATATGAAAGTATATAAATTTGTATTCAGAAATATCCTTATCTCTACCGAAGTCATTAGTTTGATGATTTTTAAAATTGCTGCGTCAGAGTTCAATGCATATGTCTTGTCATGTATACAATAAAATTATTCTCAAAAAAATTATAAGAAAAACAATTTATAACCAAAACATCGATATTGCTGGTTCATTAGAAACAATATATACTAAAGAAAAAAGAAGGAGAAAAAGAAAACTGAACGGAGTTAAAAGAAGGATACAAGGCATGCCCTTGCTGCTGGACGGAAATGAAGCAACACTCTGAAAAAATTTAGTTTTAATAAAAAATGAAGACTCACAAACAGTTTTTTCAAATTACTAATTTTTCATGAGCATAATATGATTCAGCAAACAATGGAAATACAACTTTATTAAAAAACATGAGTTATTAACATTGTATACCCTGATGAGAGTGAGAGCAAAACGTGTTTATAGTTTCTCTGCTAAATTCAAATATAATAAAGTTATTCAGCTTTTTCTGCGTCAGGTCCTCCGTCTTTCTGGGACTTGAGAATTTTTTTTATTCCTTCGACAAGGATTTTCTCTGAGATGGTTGTTTTTTCTTAAGCGCTGCGCCTTCGCGATTAAATGGAGCCTGATGATACGTCGAAAAGTTTTTTAGTTTTTCATTTGAAATTGAATGCGTTAAAGTCATACACTTTTCTGTGTCTCTTGTAAAATCCTTTTTAGACGAACAGACCTGGCGGGGCGGACAGATCCCCCTTCCTTTTCCAGCTCGATCAATCAACTTTGCAAGATTTTCGCTATTCGCTTTAAAAAGCTGAACGACTAGCCTCTGAAAAAAAACAAAGTTTTGAAACTATTATTACTTTGTTTTACAAAATGTATATCATTAAGGATAAGGAAATGTTTGCATTTTTATTTTTTTATTTCGTGTTTGTATCATGAAAACGTGATATCAAACCTTGAAAATATGCTCGTCACACACATATTCATTCTGCAGGTTATATGGATCAATTTCACTTAGTTTAAGATTTTGACTATGGTAACAATATTTATATTCTGCTCTATTCTATTCTATTTATAGAAAAAATAGCAATAGTGGGATTTAAAATAATAATTGTCAAAGGTTTCTGAATTGATAGTATTTTCCATATTATGGTGGACATGGCTGATATCCTCTCATATTTCGAACAATAACGCTTGATTTGTCATTATTTTAAGGAGTTTTATGCCAGAAATCAATACACTATTCTCAAGATATTGCACTTTTCATGAAAAAAATTGACTTTTTAGTATTATAGTGGACCTGGAGCCTAAGCTATTCAGTCTTGTATTGAATATTTTTTATGCAAGAAATTAGTATTTTACTGAATTAAAGTTTTTATTCCTAAAAAAATGTAAAATTCGATCCAAAACATCTACGTTGCAGAAACGATGTTAAATAAAAAGTTATCAGGAGAATCAACATTGTTTGTGAAATCGAAATTTTCTAAGTAATTCTGAAAGGAATATAACTTTAAATGTTATTGATTTGAAAAAATGAAAGAAACTTTGAAAATAGGTGTTCAATAGAGAAAAATTGTATAAACTTAGAGGATTTATTACTGGCCGCTGCTATGTGTACCAAAATTTCGGTAGGAATAGCCTATATCTTTTTGGTAGGAATAGCGAGACCTGGAAAAGGGACTATTGGTACCGAAATCTCTGTACAAATAGCGGCATTTCATAATTTTTTTTCTTCGTTCTTTATAAAGTTTCTATAATTTTTCCAATTTAATCAATCTAAAACGTTATACTTCTTTGAGAATTACTTGGAAAATTTTGACTTCATATACTATATTGATTATACTGATAACTTTCTACTTGGCGGAGCATTTTTGCATTACAAAAACTTATCGAACTTCTCAATCGATACTACATTTTGAATGAAATGGTAACATGAAAGTAAGTAGTTTCTATTAAAGATTCATGCAACCTAATTTTTGAAATAGGATTTCGTAGATAACATTCAAATATGACGTGTATGAAACATTTTAAAGTCTATTTAACGCTTACATTTTATGATATCTGCTAAAAACATAAAATCCTAAATTATGTGAAAATGTCCCATATACCTTACAATCGCAACATTCTCATCATGGCTTGAAACGCAGAACCAGAAAAGTTGTGTTCAACTTTTTTGATTTGGAAGTTAGCTTGCCATAAGGGCCTAGCCCACAAATTTTCAAATATAAGATTATTGGCTCAAGAAGTACAATAAAATTCTAACACGGATCCTGAAGGAAGGATTTTTTAAATGATTTCATTTGTTAATTTTTTTTTGTTAGCATGCTATAAGGGTCTATCTATGAATATGCGATTAGGCTCCTGTACCTATGCGCAGTCGCGTCAAGTTAAATAGCTGATGACGGATGACAAGTTTTAGAACAGAAAGCAATTCCCACTCTTTTTTGAAAAATTGAAAATTGAATTTTTCATCACTGTCCAAGATTTTCTTAATCACGTCCAAACGTGCGCCTCAAGCGAAAAAAGTTCACCCTCTATTTTCTCGAAACATGACAATATTTTGCAATCAAACTGTTTTGTAGCGATTCAGCAACTCAGTAGCTAAGAAGCGAACTTTCACTTTCTCCTCAATTTGAAAATTGAATTTTTTATCACAGTCCAAATTCAAGAAATTCGCTCCTTGAGCGAAAAACAAATTTTGTTTTCCATTTTCTTGAAATCTAATACTATCATTCAATCAAACCTTTTTTGTTTTGATTCAGCAGCTCAATAGCTAGAAAGTTATTCCTTACTTTTCTTAAAATTGAAAATAAGATTTCTTATCACCGTCCAAAGTTGAAGCAACGTGCGCCTCAAACTAAAAAAGAATGCTTTCTAAATTTACTCGGAACCTATTAACATTTTTTAATCAAGCCTTTAGGATTTTACTCAGCACTGATTCATCTCGGAAGTGCTTTCTTATTTTTTTTTTAAATTCGATTTTTGAAAACGTTTTTTGTCTTTCCTGTAAAATCGTAAAAATGTGGGTTAGGCCCTCATGGCATTCTACCTTTCAATTCGTTAACATGACGGGTTGAGTAATATTTTCGTTTTTGGGAAGGAAATAATCTTTATCAAATATACATTGATAATTTACTAACTTATTCAAAATATCTCATATCTAACAAAAAATGAATACCCGAAAATAATTTTTATATAATTTATTTTTAGAACAATTACTACGCGTTGGTTCCTAAAGTCCTGCCGTGAATTAATCTTGAAGTAATCTGCAGGTTTCTGCATTTGGAATGGAGCCTTGATAATATTTAGATAATTATTTTCCGAGTTATACTCTTATGTATCAAAATTTACCAAGTGAGCAAACCTTTTTTTGGATGGCTGAGCTTTTTTCGCGAAAATTACTTTATTCGGTCCACAAGGATAAACGTAAAATACAATTTGAGCGGTTAGGCGAAATTCGAAGTTTTACAAAAGTTATTGTTAATAACATTTTTCTGCATGAATTTGGTCATTATTCATTTGCTATCGATTCGTTTAATGTATTTTGAATTTTTTTGAATGGTAATTTCAAACTAGACACTCTTTCGATAGACATTTTTCATTTTCACAATAACCCTAATGTGTTGGAAATATAAACAATTCATTTAAACAAATGAAAATAATTATAATTTCTCTATCTAATTTTTCCTTTTTTATCATCCAATGTCAATCTTTATTTTATAACACATTACATGAAAAAAGAAAAACATGAAAACTTTCATCGAGTCGCAAGTTATTGCTTTTTTTCGCTCGGCACGTAACGCCCGTCGCCCCTGTCGCGCGTGCCGCAGACTCGGTAAGCGCGCTGCAACACGTCTGAACTGTCAATGTTCGGGTCTTAATTTTTTATAGTAGGCGATAGGCGTTTATTCGGTCGGTAGCGTCCGGTAAAGTTCGAAGCAAAGAACCGTGCTCTAATATGAAATTTTATATCGCCAATTTCGTGATGTGAATAAATGATAGTGTAAATCATTGACGTGTAATTCGAAATGCCGAAAGCTAATTGCTGTTGCAATTCTTTAAATAAAAAAGGGCACAGCTGTATTTACAAGAATGTCGCTAAAGTGGCTGCAAATTGGAATGCTAAATTTGCGAAATTCGTCGTAAAATTCATTTGTAGATCAGCAGTTGTTGAAGATTCTTTTGACAGTGATAGCGATTATAAAGATGATATCAAACGAGATCCACATTATAAAAACCTCAATATTTTCAACAAGAAACTTAAAGAAGTGAATAAATTTCTCACTGAACACGGTGAACCTCCCTTGAAAAACTGCGATCTGCAAATGATATTTTTGAAGAAAAGCCAACGGAAAATAGTGACTTAGATGAAAATTGAGTTGAGGATTCGAAAACAGCGCTCGGTAATGAGAATTCCGGCGTTGGAAAAATTAATCTTCTGGCAACAGCACACTATCATTTATTCACATCACGAAATTCGCGATATTTAATTTCATAATAGAGCACGGCATTTTGCTTCGAGCTGTACCGGACGCACTGACCGAATGAACGCCTATCGCCTTCTATAAAAAATAAAGATCCGAACATTGCCAGCTCAGACGTGTTGCAGCGCGCTTACCGAGTCCGCGGCACGCGCGACAGGAGCGACGGGCGTTGCGTGCCGAGCGAAAAAAAGCAATAACTTGCGACTCGATGAAAGTTTTCATGTTTTTCTTTTTCCATGTAATGTGTTATGAAATAAAGATTGATATTCGTTGATGCAGAAGAAAAAATTAGAGAATTTATCATTATTCTTATTTGTTTAAACAAATTGTTTATATTTTCAACAAATTAGGGTTATTGTAAAAATGAAAAATGTCTATCGAAAGAGTGTCTAGTTTACAATTACCATTTGAAAAAATTCAAAATACATGCAACGAATCGATAGCAAATAAATAATGACCAAATTCATGAAGAAAAATGTCATTAACAATAACTTTTGTAAAACTTCGAATTTCGCGAAAACGCTCAAATTGTATTTTTCATTTATCCTTGTGAAGCGTATAAAGTAATTTCCGCGAAAAAAGCTCGACCATCAAAAGATAGGTGGCTCACTTGGAAAATTTTGGCACTTATAATAGTAAAAAATAACTTTCTGCCTAATTATAAATGATAGAATTATGGAATGATTTCTTACATAATACTCCTGTCTTTTCGTTGATACATGAAACTTCTCTCCGCCTTCTTTTAGAATTCAGATTTAGAAAATGTATTTGTCTTAAGCGTATGGATTATATTCAAAGGAAAAGTTCGAAATCAGACTGTAAGCATTTGTATGCATGAAGTTTCATTTCAAGCGAATAATATTAACATGTTTATATTCCAATTTTCATTTTATAGATTTATTGTTCATTGGTCAACTTTGTATGAATATTTTGCAAAAATACACAATTTCATTAATTGTTTATACATGACTTACTTATGAAATAACGAATATTTCTTGAAGTTCCTTATCCTATTTTAAAGCCTGTCGAGAGTGGCTATAGGTGGACAAATTTTGGGAATTGAATATAAAATACATCACAGAGGAATATGAGATACTTTTTCTGTAAAAATTTCAGACTCTCTAACGACATTAGCTTACGAGAAATTCAAATTTGAAAAAGATGATTTTATTTGAATATTTCATCATTGCGTCCCACTTATCAGTCAGTGGAGCTAAAATCTCTCGTAGACGTATACCAAATTTTGAGATTGATGAAGTTGAATCATTGATTTAAACTTATCGTTATGGAATAGGGCCCACTTTAGCACGAATAAAGAAGTCTAAGGGAGTCTCTCGAACTAATAAAAGGGCCTTCTGAAGAACGAGTTAAAAATAAATTCAAGGGTCTCTACTCCAAAAATGGTTAATCCCTACAATTCCTATGACAGGGAAAAAATTATTTAGGGTTTTATCAAGAAGAATTTGTAATTGACAAATTTCATTATCGCTAGACACATATTGTGGGATTCTATTTTTTGTTTAATTTTTGACAAAAGTAGTTTTTATCGTAAAGAATTTTGAACAAAAATTTTCTCATGTTCATGATGCCCTAAGTTCCTAGAAATTTGTTAGTAGCTTTCAATTATTAAATTAATAAAAAGTAAAATTAGTGAGTCGAACTTATCGTCATGGAAAAGGGCCTACGAACGCATTAAAAAATTATTCCTAATCTTCCTGTAAAAAACACAATTATTCTTGTTTTTATGTTTGAAACTAAATGCAATTACCATAAGCTATGACTTGATCGTTCATATCAAGTGAATTCGTTTTAAGCCAAGCAATTTTTTAGTAATACAATTATTCTATTGAGTGTTGTTCTTTAGTTAGAGTGCCGATCATACCTCCTTTTACCATATTTTTTCGGTACCATGAACATTTTTTTGGGCGACTAAAATTCATAAACCAATTTTTTTGGGTAACCATAAACCAATCGCATATTACATGTACGCTATAACTTAATATACACGTTGTTTACCAAATCAAAAAAGCTATACATTTATACTTGATATATCATCATGCTTACCACTTTCCAATAAATTTGATTGGTTTTTCTTTCTCTCAGAGGAAGATTTGTAGTTACCTAAATTTTGAAATCTACTACTTTCACATATTTCGATATGATTCGACCCCAAGAACTCGAAAATGCAATATTTGTTTAATTTCTATGTGTGTGGATGTGCGTGTGCGTTTTATTTCTGTTTACCATATCTCGAAAAGTAAAAGAGCTATGATCATAAAATTTTTGTGAACTATAGCTCCAACTGGTGTTCAGATTTGATAAGATTTTGAGCTATATCGGCCAATTAGAAGTGGTTCTTTTTACGTTTGGAAATTTGAAAAAAAATGCACTTTCTTTATATGAGAAACACTTTTTTGATGTCCGAAATATATAGTAACGATACCATACGTAGTGTATTTGTTCGGGTCTTTGAGATGCATCGATCGACCTATTGCTGAACTTTTTGTGACCTACTAGTACCGATTTTTGAAGTTTCTAAAAAATAATTTATTCTGTTTATACGTGCAAAACTTTTTTGATATTTGGAATACCACAGCACCTCTCATGATCTAGCAATATTGATTCATAAATTTAGTAAATGTATTGTGTATCGTGTTTATACGAGGAAAACTTCTTCAATGTTACAAATACAACAGTACTGTGTATGATGTCTTTGTTGGTTTTGTTCGCGTCTTTGAAACGCATCGATTGACCTATCGAAAAACCTTTCATGACTTTCAATAGCTATTTATAAAATTTGAAAAAAATAACTTTGCTTATGCAAGAAAAAATATTAATTATTTGAAATGGAACACTACTGTAACTCAAAAAGTTGTTGGCTGCGACAAAACACACTGATTGACCATACGATGGTCTCTTTAATTTTCTGAAAATAAGATTTTTGGTACAAGATAGAAACATCAACTTGAATGAAATAAGTGTCGGTCTTCTTTTTATTGAAAATGAACCTCTCACTTTGAGGAAGCAAATTTATTTAATGCCTGTGAGGAAGGAAAGTGCTCATAAAGGGTGTAAAAATAAATACATCCATGGTGGAAAAATATTCTTTAGATTATTACTTTAGGCACCTGGTGCAACATCAGATGCACTAGGATCGTCCTGCCGCGAATATACCATAGTAGTTACATATTACCCTCAGTGTGAAAATGAAAAAAAATTCGTATAAAATTATGTCTTTTTCAACCTGCAACGGCCAGGATCTACCGGGTACTGTTTCCATATTCAAAACCCTATTTTTAAATACAGGAACTTTTTTACTGCATCGAAAATTGAGTCAGATCCTCGGAAAAGCATCCTGAACGAGATAATTAAATTGTCCTGGATATTTTTCTCTGGACCACCGATTTTCCCGGTTTCAAAACTCGCGAGTAACATATATGGCTTCCATCGCAGGGCCATGATTTAAAGCTCGGAGAAGTTGAGGAAATTTCTACTTGAAATTTTAAATAATTATTTTACAGCACTTAACATTCCAAATTTGTCCAGACCACTTTGAAATAAATTTGTAAATTTGTACCACAACACTCGAAATTCTTCAAATGAATAATTTTTTAACTGCCTAGTCATTATAAAGTAGGGAACAAGAGTTTCTATTCAAATTTGAACTCTGACCTTTCATTTCGAACCCGATTAGATTCCTCACAAGAAGAGTTAGAAGGATTTTTGATCACCCTGTATTATCTACCTATATATGGATGCTCCAGATAGATGAGTGGTCTGATATGAAATCGACTGGTTGGGTCTGTGTTCAGAGCGAGTAATGAGAGGCCCAAAGCCGCCTGTCTGCGTGAATAGCGCCCTCGCTTGTTTATGGGAATCATCAGATTCCCATCGAGACCATGACTGTGGGTGGACCCAAGCCGCCTGCTGACCGATTTGCTCTGAAGGTTTCGGGCTCGAAAATCGCCCGATTCACGATCTTACGGTGAACGCATTATTCACCTCATTAATCAACATTCGACCGTTTAAATAATTTTTTTTCTTACCGATCTCTCTTTTATCAAATCCTGATGATTTTTTTTACTTATTGCTACGGCACAAAGAATGAAAGAGCAACCTTGTATTCATTTATCATTTGTTTCATTAAAATGTTAGTACTTAGCACTATTTGAAGGGTTGCATTTCAGAAGTAGATAACCAGCATTTTTGCAGAGAATCTGTTTCTCGCATAGAAGATTCTTGACAAATCAAATACATATTGTGTTAAAAGGATTTGTTTGAAATCTCATTTTTGATATAGTAATAAAAAGATTGGCCATTTAAAACTATACAACTGTCTCTCTGCACTTGTCTCTCATCTTCTTCTTCTTTTTTTCTCAGTTGCCTAACCTCATACCTTTTCAAACTTTTTTCTGGCCATATTCTTCTTCCTAAAAGTTTTTAAATACAGACATATTAGAAAAAACTTCTTTTTTTTACAGAAGAAAGCCCTTAAATAAATTTGTGAAAAACCCCTTGTGAAAAGAACGGTGCATATCATAAACCGCCGATTTTTACTCAGAATGAGTTGTATAACTATTTTATTTTTTAGTTTAACTAAAAAAAAATTGCTTTTGAGCTATTATTTAGTTCCATTGAATCGCGAAAGGAGCACTTAAAAAAGCAACCATTTGCGAGAATACCCTTATCAAAGAACGGCTCATCACAAGAAAATGCCGAGCTAGACACGGAAAAAGATGCATAACTTTTCAATTTTTTGATTAGAAAAAAACGAGGAAGTACTTTTCAGCTGTTACTTAGCTTTATCAAACTGTGAGAGAAGCGTCATGTAAGGAAGCAACCATCTGCGAGAAAAGCCCTTGTCAAAGATACAGTGCGTCCCAAAAAACGAAAATATTGAC
This sequence comes from Melikaiella ostensackeni, assembly GCA_032362435.1. Classification (NCBI taxonomy): domain Eukaryota; kingdom Metazoa; phylum Arthropoda; class Insecta; order Hymenoptera; family Cynipidae; genus Melikaiella; species Melikaiella ostensackeni. The sequence goes on along the minus strand of JAUMHM010000085.1, from coordinate 10,589,417 downwards.
ACACAAAGGGTTGCATAACTTTTTTTTATCTTTTTATTTAAAAAAAAGCAAAAAAGTTCTCTTGAGGTTTCACTTAACTCTATTAAATTGTGAAAAGAAGCAACTGTTTTTTTTAAGTCACCAAACATGGAATTTCATCCACTTTTATGTCGAACTAGACAACAATCTTCTCCAGAGGCATGAGTAAGGTAAAAATATTTAGTTTAAGCCAATAAAACGCATTTCTGGAATCTGGCACTTACGCCCTTATGCACCGAGACCTTTTGTTTATTAAAATTATTATCGTTCATTCATAAAAAAACATAAACCTCTCTTTTTTTCATAGATCTTTCAGCGAAAAATCGTCTGTTGCAGTGCGCTACCGTCACACTATATCTTTATTTTCCCTGAGCTGAATAACTTTTTTGGATAAAAATTTCTTTATTCCTATTCAGCCTTCCCATATTTCGGAAGCAAGTGATTTTTATTTTTATAAATTGAAAAATAGATTTTGAATCGCTATCCAAAGACAATTTTCAAAACCCATGAAATTTGAGCCTCAAATTTCTTGAATGATTTACTCGGAACTGGTTAACTTCTTATAATCAAACTCAGTTCTTTCCAATCAGGCAATTCAGTGTCTCAAGTGTAAGTTTTTATTTTTTGTTCATATTAAAATTGCACTTTTTATCAGGATCCGCAGCCGAGTCTGTTCCAATTTTAGATTCCTATCACTTCGAAATTGTCAATTTCCACATTCTATTTTTCGGAACCGGATGATTCTTTTTAATCATACTTTTTTGGCCTCAATTCAGAAAAACTTCAGCTCGGATGTGAAATTTTGTTTTATCTTTAAATGGTGATTTCGATTTTGCAGAATGTTATTTCGCTTGCCTGAAAAATGGTATATTGTGCGACACGATACTTTTTCTGTACTTTGTTTAGAAAGTGCTAGTTTTTTTACCTGTTTTTTGTTTGAAAGGGAGGCGATTTGTTGTCGATTGACGCAACAATAACAATGGAAATTTTCAAAACCATGGCAATAATATGGCGGTAACAGTAAGTTGGTAGCAATGTTTGGTCAAGAAGGTTAGGAATGGTGGAATTAGATACAACGCAATAGTTGTGAGTTCACGTTCACTTCAGGGTTCGTTCAGTAGTTCGCACTTTATTTACTTTTTTCACTGTTGCCCGGAAAGGTCGACATTGCGCATGCGCCACGTCATCGGCAACAAATCAGTCACTTTTTACACAGAAAACAGGTGGAAAAATCAGCACTTTTTCGCGAATCACAGAAAAAATTCTATTTTGTTGGTTATCTATTTCTGTACTGCAACCCTTCATTTTTCAAATTCCGCTTTTATCATGTGACCACTCAAAGCGAAGTTTCAAAAAAAAAAAGATTCATAAGGTAAATGACCCAGTAATCGTGACCTTAGTCTTAGTAATAGAGAAGCTAATTTTTTTGCATTTGCTCTTATTTGAATTAATTGAAATTCCCTTTGATACTGAAATTCTAAGGAATAAATAGGTTTTATCATTAAGTGTAACTGTACAATATTTTGTAATAACATATTGAAATTATAACAATCTTTCACGATTACTTGGACCGTCACGATTATTGAGAGATTTACCTTAAACCTGCCTTTTCAAAACAAAGCTTTAAATAGTTTCAAGTTTCTAAAGTTTTTCAAATCTTTCAAGAATTTTTATCGTTGGATATACCCAAATTCAAATTGGAAATGCCATAATTATTGAAAAAATTGATTTTCACCTTGTTTGAAAAACTTGTGGTGAATTCACCTGAATTAAACAATTCAAAATGAACGAAGACACAATTTAAAGGAATCCAACCGAATAAAACCGCATTGAAAGTGGAATCTCAAAATTTTTTACACACCTTTATTTAATAGAATTATACTGAATCCAAGTTGGTTTTACTGCAATTAAGTAAATTTAAACAATTTTGCTTAAGTTCAGTAATTCAAAGCGTGACAATTTCAATTCGAGTCCACATAAAATTTGAAATTTTCCCATTTTTTCCACTTCGGAATTAAAATTGCTCAATTCAAAAAGTTTCAAATTTGCAATTGTTCCATTCTAATTGTTTTAACTTACAATAATTCATTTTCGGAGATTTCCAGTCTGAAAGTCTCTAATTTCTTAATTGAGAATCCGTTTAGAATTAAAGTTTGTATGTATACTTGAAACATGTGACAAAAGCATGCAAACTCGTTTTCAAACCATTTGCTGTTGAGAATATTCGAATAAAAAAAATTCAAAGGATTTTGTCTGCACTTAGAAAATATTTAGAAACATTCGTTTGAATGAACAATTATGTTCAAGTCATCTGCTCCTTTGTCGTTTTCCTTTCTATATTAAAAATTACATTTGGATCCATTTGTGTTTACCATGTATTGTTTATTGTTTGTTACATACTTAATTTATACTTTATTAATGAAAAGCAGATTATTCTTTTACTCATGATAATTTCTGTAAAAAGAATTAAAGGATGAAAGCATAAATTGAAAATATCAAGAAACATCTGCCACGTAAGAATTATTCGAAACTCTCAGTTATCGTGCGTGTTTGGGTTCCTAACGTCTAGTTTCTTGTTAAACAGGTTTGATACGACGCTCTAATTTAAATCAACGATATATCGTACCTGTCGGTAAAAAAGAAGCAATAGAAGTCGATCTCTCAAGTTCAATAGGCAGTTGTGTTGATCTTGAAGCTCTCGTTCTGTAATTTACGGCTAACAATTACAATAGATGCCCAAATATGCCTCATCATTACAAACATTAATGTTCTTGTAATTAATACAACACGTTTTTTGCCTTTAATTGAATGAAACGACTACGTCCAGATCAAATGGTATAGATTTCAAGAGAGGTATGTGAACTCATTTGTTATTATTTTCGGACGAAGTGAACGTGTTTACTGTCATTTTGCACTCTGGTAATGGTAATCACGGATATGTTTGTTTATTGAAGCGACTTGGCTACCAGACATTCTTGTGAGAAGAGAAATAATTTTGTACTTAGAGAATTTTAAAATTGACATTCTTTACCAATTTATAAGCATGTTTTGTTATATTTTAGTATTTCAGATGAGAGATTCATGCTTTTTTACCATAAGATTTCGTTCTGCGGATAATCAGATACGCTCTAATAAAACTGTTCAGAAGTCATTCGTCTTGTATCTAAAACAGAAAGAGCGATACATCAGTTTAGTCAGCGGTCTTGCTGGCCAGGATTTCGCTTCAAGAAAACTGATGCAAGAATTTCACAAAGGAATGCGACGAAAGAACACAAATATCCAAAAATAAGAACAATAGCCACTTGTCTGCGCATCTGGATTGTATCATTTACTACTTCTTCACCAAAATTTTTTGCGCTTATGGTATTTCAGTCAGGGATACGTGAGACTGCTTTCCCTTGGATTTGGATAATACTCACATTGCGAAAAGTCTCAATAAGATGTCTTTGAAGCGCTATAAAAACGGCGATGTTGCTTCCCAGGAAAAACCACTAACTATAGTCCTGCAAAATTCCCTTACAATTCTTAGCAAAGGAGAACCATCCTTGTCTTTTACATAGTTGACCAGCATCTGTGCCAAGTTTCCACGTACCAAACATGATACGCTCTTGTTCAAAATTAGTTCATCTAGACATTCTTCAGACGTAATATTTACTAAAATGGCTATCTCCAGTACTAAACGCGAACTTCCAACCGCAACATTGTACATGAAAGATAGACTCTAGGATTTATCATCAGTTGAAGCCTAACTATAGTCCTGCAAAATTCCCTTACAATTCTTAGCAAAGGAGAACCATCCTTGTCTTTTACATAGTTGACCAG
>JAUMHM010000085.1:10536450-10557066 GCA_032362435.1 Melikaiella ostensackeni | reverse complement strand
TCAATTTCACCTGACCCTAAAGCCAATAACGAACATCAACATTCCTCACGAATTTTACTATTGAGGGTCAATATAATTTCCCCACCGATTATTAAAATAGTTAAATTTTCAAACAAAATACACTAACAACCAAATAGTTAAATGTTGAAGCACAATAGACGAATCGTAATCGAAACAGTTAATTTTTCAAACAAATAGTTATATTTTCAAGCCAAGAAGGCGATTTTTTCAGAAGATAGTTGAATTTTTAACTGAAATGTTCATTTTTGAACAAGAAAAATGACTTTACTACCATAAAAGATAAATCATCAAATCTGAAAGGACGAATTTTGAACAGAGCAGTTCAATTTCCGACCAGAAAAGGAGATCTTAACAAAATAGATTAATTTTCAAAATAATGGTTAAATTTTTACCCAAATGGCAGAATTTTTGGAACAAGAAAGATCAGTTTTCAACGAACAATAAAATACTTTAATTTTCAGTTTGAAAAATTATTTTTCAACAAAATAAATTTTGAGAATGTGAGGTGAGCAATATTTCAATGTGATGAACTTTCTTTTCACGTAAAGAATAATCCATTTTCAATCAAAAATGTCATTGAAAGCAAGTTTGAAGATGCATTAATTAAATAATTAAGAATTTGAACGAACAAACCCGATGTGCCGGTTTGTAATCCCCAAAATTCCTCCTTGTGCCAGTTCGTAACGTAATGATGAGCCGGTTCCTAACCGGCTTATCAATGCAAGTGAATTCAGGATTATAGGCTATATACAAATAATTTTGAAATTGTTAAGCTTCCTTTTGAAGGAGTTGATTTTTTGAGACTCGTCGAAGTTGACACTAAATGTCGTAAACAGCAAATTACGGAAAGCTACTTACTCAAATGATTACACTCAAAACAAGACGAACGTTATCACTGTCCATTGGATTGCCACTCTTTTTACTCACAAAACGTCGAGCTGTCAAGTTTCGTGGAGTCATTTCAGCGCTGGTCTTCTAGTCAGCTGATCTGAAAATACATTGTGCCACGGTGGAGGGCAGAGCGCAACGTTTTTATTTTATTTTTTTTCGAATTGATAAAAGCAAAATAATGCTTATCATCTCATATCAGTTTTGCACTCTTCATGTTTACTTTGAAAAGAAATTCACATCAGACAACAATTTCTATTGTGTTATATAAAAAATCAATTCATACGCTTGCTGGGTTACGAATTGGTCGGGGGTTACAAACTGAGGCCTTTACCTTCACTGAGGAGAAAAACACGAATTTTTAGCGAAATAGTTTAATATTCAAACAAGTAGATGAATTTTCAGCAAAGAAAGTTTATTTTCTACCCACGAAGAAAGTCGACTCTTGAAACGCAAAAAATTAGTTCACAACAAGAAAGTTAATTTTCAATCAAGAAACATGAATTTTCAACGAAATATGCAGTTGAATTTCCAACTGAAAAGGATAAATTTTGGAACAAAAATAAAATTGTTGAATTTTCAGTCAAGAAAATTAATTTCCATGAAAATAGAAACTATTTATTAACCTGATGATTTTCACGAGAAAGACGAATTTTCAACAACATGGTTCAATTGCCAAACAGAAAGATGAATTTCCAACAAACATGAATTATTTTCTAACCCGAATACGAAATTTCAACAAAATACATGAATTTTCTACCAAATAGCTGAATTTTAACTTATAAAGGAAGAATTTTCAGCAAAAGATGGAATATATAGTCCAATCTTAAACCAAAGAGGTGAATCTTGAAAAAATAAATTTTTTAACAAAGTAGTTCAACTTTTACCCACGTAGTTGAATTTTCAACCAAGAGAAATTTCAGTTTGAAAAATTATTTTTCAACAAAAAAATTGTCAACCAGTTAAGTTAAGGGGAAAAACGAATTTCGACAAAATAGTTTGATCCTCAACCAAGTAGATGAATTTTCAATAAAGAGTTTCATGTACTTTCTACCCGAAAAAACAGTCGACTCTTTAATCGAAAAAGATTAGTTCACAACAAGAAAGTTAATTTTCAATCAAGAAACATAAATTTTCAACGAAATATGCAGTTGAATTTCCAACTGAAAAGGATAACTTTTGAAACAAAAATAAAATTGTAAAATTTTCAGTCAAGAAAATTAATTTCCAAGAAATTAGAAACTAATTATTAACCAGATGATTTTTACGAGAAAGACGAATTTTCAGCAATATAGTTTAATTGTCAAACAAAAAGATGAATTTTCAACAAACAAGATTATTCTTCTAACCGAAATACGAAATTTCAACAAAATATTTGAATTTTCTACCAAATAGCTGAATTTTAACTTATAAAGGAAGAGTTTTCAGCAAAAGATAGAATATACAGTCCAATCTTAAACCAAAGAGGTGAATCTTGAAAAAATAAATTTTTCAACAAAGTAGTTCAACTTTTACCCAAGTAGTTGAATTTTCAACCAAGAGAAATTTCAGTTTGAAAAATTATTTTTCAAGAAAAAAATTGTCAACCAGTTAAGTTAAGGGGAAAAAAACAAATTTTTAACAAAATAGTTTAATCGTCAACCAAGTAGATGAATTTTCAACAAAGAGGTTTATGTATTTTCTACTCAAAAAGACAGTCGACTCTTTAATCGGAAAAGATTAGTTTACAAGAAGAGAGTTAATTTTTAATCAAGAAAGATGAATTTCCAAACAAACAAGAATTATTTTCTAAACCGAATACGAAATTTCAACAAAATACATGAATTTTCACCAAATAGCTGAATTTTCAACTCGTAAAGGAAAAGTTTTCAGCAAAAGATGGAATATGTAGTTAAATCTTAAACCAAAGAGGTGAATCTTGAAAAAATAAATTTTTAACTAAGTAGTTCAACTTTTACCCAAGTAGTTGAATTTTCAACCAAGAAAAATTTCTGTTTCAAAAATTATTTTCATCAAAAAAATTTCCAACCAGTTAAATTAAGGGAAAAAAATGAATTTTTAACAAAATAGTTTATTCCACAACCAAGTAGATGAATTTTTGACAAAGAGGTTTATGTATTTTCTACCCAGAAAGGCAGTCAACTCTTTAATCGGAAAAGATTAGTTAACAACAAGAACGTTAATTTTTAATCAAGAAAGATGAATTTTCAACAAAATAGTTGAAGTTCAACAAAGAAGGATAACTTTTAAACAAAAAATGGAATTTTTAAATTTTCAGTTAAAAAAATTGATTTCCAACCAAATAAAAACTAATTTTCAACCAGATGAATTTCACAAAAAAGACAAATTTTCAACAAAATAGTTCAATCGCCGAATAAAAAGATAAATTTTCAACCAAAACGGTTAATTTTCTGCACGAATTTTATCCACAAGACAGTTGAATTTCCAGCCCGAAAATACGATTTTCAGATTAGTATGAAAAACAGAATCATTATCAAGCAAGAATGTTAACTTTCGAGCAACAATCACGAATTTTCAACAAAATTCATGAATTTTCAACCAAATGAATGGATTTTCAACTAGGAAAGATCAATTATCAATCAAAAGTACCAATTTTAAACAAAAAATGGAATAGTTACATTTTCAGTTTAAAAAATCAATTATCAACAGAAAAAAAGAGAAAACTTCAAACGAAAGAGTCTTTGACAGAAAAAAATGAAATTTCAACAAAAGAGTTCAACATTTAACCAAGCAATTGGAATAAATGTAAATTATTGTTTGTCTACTGGCCGTAGTCATTCATTACGTTTTTTGGAGAGAAACGAGGAAAAATCTACCTTGGCTCGGATTTGAACCTGGAACGCCACTTTTCATGAGCGAAGCGTTAACTGATTACGGCACCGGGTCTATAGTAGATCGTTTCTTATCTCTTCTATGTTACAGGAGAACGCAGGTCTGCACCACTTTCGTCCTGCGAAATTTTTATCATCATTCAAATTTTATATATATATATATATATATATATATATATATATACATTGATTTTATTGTGTTTGGTCAGATAGAGTAATAATTGAAGTTTGAATTGTAATTGGTTAACGCTCCGCTCATGAAAAGTAGCGTTCCCAGTTCAAATCCGGGCCGAAGTGAATTTTTTCTCGTTTCTTCAAAAAATCCAATAAATTACTACGTCCAGCAGATAAACAATAATTTTACATTTATTCCAATTAATACTTCATCTGGCCAAAAATAGTAACATCAATATATATTGAACCAAATAGTTGAAATTTCAACCAAAAAGATTATTTTGAACGAGAAGATTTATGTTCTACCAAAAAAGACAATTCGACAACAAAATGCATAACTTGTCAACCAAATAGTTGAATTTACAACTAGATAGTTGAATTTTTCACTGAAGAAGATCAATTTTCAATCAAAAATGGATTAGATAAATTTTCAATTAAAGAAGTGATTTTCAACAAAATCTGAAACGAATTTTCAATACAACAGTTACATTTTCAACCAAACAGTTGAATCTTCAACCAAAAAAAATGCAATTTTAACAAAGTAGCTCAACTCTTAACCAAGCAGTTGAATTTTTCACCAAAAAAGATGACTTTTAAGAAAATAATTAAAGCTTCAGCCAAAAAGTAAAATTTGTAACCCAACGAGATGAATTCCGAAACAAAAATATCATATTAGACATTTTACACAAAAGGAATCAACATTTAACCAAAAATTTCTGAATTTTTGAAATTGCGCTTATTGAATTCAGATCGCTTTCAAGCGAAAATATGAGGAACGAGGGAAGTGTCTTGAAAACGGGGAAAAACAGAAGAATTTTTGAAAAAAGGGGAAAAAGATGGGAATAGAGGAAAGAGCGTTAAGTCTGAAATATGAAAGAGATTTTCAAACTTATTAAGTTATCATTGAACTGTACCATTGCAGGGCCATCTTTCGCAAAATTCGCAAACTTTGTTAAAATTCATCATTAGAGAACGTATTAAATGTTATCTAAACTCGTAACATTATATCCGCTGATCCCCTCCCCCACTGCTCGCCCTATTGCCAACCATAATTTTTGACGCGACCCCATCCTCCCTCAAATTGGTAACGTAATTTTCTGGTAGGAATGAAATCTGATTCAAAGAAAATTTCCGAAGAGTAGTGCGGGAAAGGAAAAACCTGCAGCTGCTTCGAAACCCATAAACATCATCTCGAAGTCGAGAGAAAAAGTGTACCACTTACTAGAGAATACCGTGGCACATTGACACATGGAAAACCTCGACAATTTCTCATTCCATCCGACGTCATATGTTCGAAAGTCGAGATATCATAGTTAAAGGGTAGCACAACAGTTGTTGAAATATTTTTTTTCTGTTACAAAATTACACAAAAATTGGAGACATGTTACTCTGAAAGCATTTTGTTATTATTTTAATTTAAAAAAATTATTCCAAATCCTTTACCCATGCAGTAATCTTGATGTAGGCCTAGTAAGGTTTTGACCAATTTATTATACTTCTGGTGTGACCATGATCAGGTAATCTGACATAGGCCACACATGGCTTTTAACGCTTTTGCAGATGATTATCCTACTTAGGGAAAACATATCAGGGCCATCCCTGAAAAAAAAATTCCATTTTTGGTTTAAAAGTTATCCTTTTTTGTTGAACTTCAACTATTTTGTTGAAAATTCATCTTTCTTGATTAAAAATTAGCGCTCTTGTTGTTAACTAATCTTTTCCGATTAAAGAGTCGACTGTCTTTTTGGGTAGAAAATACATAAACCTCTTTGTCGAAAATTCATCTACTTGGTTGAGGAATAAACTATTTTGTTAAAAATTCATTTTTTTCCCTTAATTTAACTGGTAGGAAATTTTTTTGATGAAAATAATTTTCAAAACAGAAATTTTTCTTGGTTGAAAATTCAACTACGTGGGTAAAAGTTGAACTACTTAGTTAAAAATTTATTTTTTCAAGATTCACCTCTTTGGTTTAAGATTTAACTACATAATCCATCTTTTGCTGAAAACTTTTCCTTTATGAGTTGAAAATTCAGCTATTTGGTGAAAATTCATGTATTTTGTTGAAATTTCGCATTCGGGTTAGAAAATAATTCTTGTTTGTTTGAAAATCGATTTGAATGATTTTGTCTCCAGAGATAGCTTCTGAGATTTGAATTCTTTTTTACGACCTAATTTATGGCAGTTGAACCTTGAGGATACAGAAGTACGACAGGCAGTTAGGGCCTCGCTACCATAAAACCTTCATAAAACTAATCTCTTTTAACACTTCCAAAATTATTATTCATTTATTCACATGCCTGTATTTATGTGTGACAACCTATATATTTGTACACAGTATTCACCTGATGATAAATCTAAAAATGCTAAATATTTTTGCGATCACGTACAGTTTACGGGATACGTACAAAATATGATATATTTTTAATTTTTTTATGCAAATTTCAGTTATTTGTAATTATAAAAATTTGTGGATTCTGATTTCTTAACATTCGAATCTCTAATTTGGAAATTGAGAAAACAAATTTTAGTTGTGAAGCTCTTACACCTGGCGATTGCACCGCAGATTCACTACAAGAATCCTTTCTACCTGGTTCTCTACCCAGATGCTGAGCAGGGTCTCCTCTTTCAAGGCAGCCGCTGCAATCCCTTGCTATAGAGGAGAGTGGAACATAACGGGGACACAACCAGATTTTAATTTTTTTCGTCTATAAAAAAGGTTAATTATGTTTATTTTCAAACATTTTTAGTAAATCATAATCTAATGAAAAAAATTTTGTAAGATCATAATTTATGTGACTCAATAATTTTTCTTAATGATTTTGAAAAAAGTTCTTTTTGCCCCGTTATGCCCCTTGCATAGAGCGTAGTGGGATACTGTGTTCCCTCTGTTATTACTTTGATTTTCGTTGTGAATAATTGCATGAGAATCATTTATTATTGATAAATAACAAATTCAGCTGTTGCTAGAAGTACTTTAATCGATTTACAATACGAAAAAAGTTACATATGAAGAAGTTCCTTGAAAAAAACGATGATTAGCTTCCCTTTGACCGCTTCTGATATTTTAGATAGCTTTTTCTTATTCTTACTTTTTTTTGCCGTTCACACATTTCAGCTTTTTGTTTTCCAACAATTTTTCTTGAAGACCTGCAATAAGACGTGCCCCGTTTTGCCGCACCCCGTTTTGCCATATGAAAACTTCTTTTCATTTACACTCACCGTATCAACAATAATGTATATGGTATATATATATATATAGTATAGCTGGGTGTAAGTGCGATATTCATAAACATTCATAAATATTACTAACTTGCATGTGAAAAACCTCGAAAATTATAAAATGAGCGTTGAAGAGATCACAATTGCCGCAAGAAGAATGCTGACTTGACAATATAGCTGGCTTCACTTGCAAAATGTCCGACGCAATGTACAACTGAGTTCATGTGAATTTGGATAGATGGCGACACAATGTAGGAGAAATATGAATTTTACCCAGTTTTTCCTCTGTATCCGCCATGCCCCACTGTCCCCTGAAGGAAAATTCCGATTATATTTACAAAAAAAAGTTTATAAGCTTTTAGAAAATTCATGAGGGTTATTTGGATCTTTAAAAAGTGCTACCGGGGTACTCGTAGTGAAAATCTCAGAAGCTTAACTGGGCCTGAGAATATTTAGAGAATTTCGAGTGAATTTGTATCGGTGGGGAATAAGAATTATTTACTAATGAAAAAGTACTTTTATTACTTTTTTAACCAAAAATAAACTTCTTCTTAGAGTCTTTTGAAGACTGAAGATTTGGGAAAAGCCTTTTGCCATTCGATGCATGTTGATTATTGATCGATAAAGAAGCCGATCATCTCTTAGCACGTTATGGCACTTACTTTCCCGTCAACGAATCAAATTAATATAACTAATTTTTTTTCAACTTGAACAATGATATTTTCTCACATAAGCTAGAAAAATAACCAAAATCGCGTCGGAATGCATAATCATTCTTACTTTGTTTGGGCATTCCCTTAGCATTACGTCTTCACACTGTGCAACGCCATTTATAGAGCTGAATTTTGTTCACATCACGGTGGCGCTGATTTTACACGGCGCGCTTTTTCAAAATGCAAAAGTTGATCATATAAAATAATATCTAATATAATTACGATTTTTGTAACTGAGTTAGTAAAATGAATGAATAATATTGTTATATGAATGAATTTTTAATTTATTTGCAACTTTCTTTTAAGTGAGTTTTGTAATGCTGTTTCTTAAATTATATAGTTAGTTTTTTCATCTAAATATTAATTGAATGGGGATATTGGTTTAATATCAATGAAAATGAAAATAATTATCTCTAATGGAATCCAGACATGGGGCAAGCCTCGCCAAAACTCTACAAACGAAAATTTTAATATCATTTGCGTCTAAACCTTTTATTCAAAATAGAAATACTGGTCAGGGCTTTATTAGCGCCCCTTCTTAAATAGGGTTAAGTGGAGCAATTTCTGCACAAGTATGAAAGTTTTGTAAATTATAAAATATATTTAATAAATCAAGAGTTAACTGTACAAAACAGCTCAGACCCAAAATATAAACAAAACGAAAAATGTAATTTAATTTTACTGAAAAAAAATCGTATACTGTTTTTATTTATTCATTCCACTGTTCGCTGAAAGAAAAATTTTTTCTTGAATAGTTTTGAGAACAAATTGGTGCCGAACAAAAAAGTGCAACCCTATATCTAATATAATAGGGTGTAACTGGGATCCAATATCAAGAGTTTCAAGATTTTAATAAAGAAATCTGCTTTCTGAAACAGTCTTGAAAAAGATCTCTCTGTATATTCCTCTTTTATTATCCAAGTTTTCAAATTCATATTCCCACGCAACTTTTAGCTCTATCGCAGGAAGAAAAGTGGAAGAAAGTTGCAATCTTAATAAAGTTCTGATTATAGTACGAGGGTAGAGAATATTGAATTACCGAGGCAACTGTGTTCTCTATAAAACGAAATGAATATTGAAGATTCTGTGTAAACAAAGTCGAAAAAAAAGTGTCCAATAAGTTTTGACGAAAGTTATTAATGCAGCCAGCAAAAGTAGCGTGCTTCGCGCGTTTATAACATTTTTCTTATTTTAATTGCCTGATTATGAAATTAAAATATATACTTAAGTTTAAAGTACTATTATACATAAATGACAACAATAATAATTCGAAATAAATGATTAACTCGTTGCATCGGCTTTTATACTACCTTAATTTTAATTTTAATCGAAGAATTGTTTGATTTTGAATGCTTGTAGCTTGAAACCATGAAATTTTGAACGTCATTTTGAAATAGGACAGTTTCGAATTCTTGCAACTGAAGCTTATTCAATTTTGAATGTATCAAATAGAAAACGATGCGATTTTGAATGGTTCAATTTTTAAGAATTACAAATGAACAATCTTGAATTTTAAAAATGTATAAATGAAAATTCTTGGATTTTGGTGATTTTAAAGATCAAAGGTCAAGAGTTTTCAGTTTTAAATTACCAAATTGACGTGATTTCAAATGTAAATCATAAAAATTGCGAGGTATGTAATTTTCAGTGTTTTTCTTTTAATAATTCAATTTTGAACACTTCCAAAGAAAATTCTTCAATTTTAACAATTTTCCATTCAAAGTTCTTCAACTTTTATGATTTTCAATTGAAGATTTATTCATTTGAAATGTCTCCAGATCAAAATGACGTAATTTTTAGTGTTTTAAATTTTGGAACATGTACTTCAATGTTGAAATTTTACAATGAAAAATTTTTCAATCTTAAATATTTGCAACTGAAGACTCTTTATTATTTAATTTGTCAAATAGAAAACGATGCAATTTTAAATGCTTTTTTTGGGATGGTTCAATTTTGGATATTTACAATTGAAAAATCTTGAATTTCAAAAATGTATAAATGAAAACTCTTGAATTATGTAGATTTTGAAGATCAAAGGTCAAGAGTTTTCAGTTTTAAATCTTCCAAATTGATGTGCTTTCAAATGTAAATCATCAAAATTGCGAGGTCTGTAATTTTCAATGTTTTTCTTTTAATAGTTCAATTTTGAATACTTACAAAGAAAATTCTTGAATTTTAACAATTTGCAATTCAAATTTCTTCAACTTTTATGATTTTGAATTGAAGATTTATTCATTCCAGATGTCTCCAGATTAAAATGATGTAATTTTTAGAGTTTTTTTGGAACATGTACTTCAATGTTGAAAATTTACAATTAAAAATTTTTCAATTTTGAATATTTGAAACTGAAGACTCTTCAATATTTAATGCGTCAAATAGAAAACGATGCGATTTTGAATGCTTTTTTTGGAATGGTTCAATTTCGAAGATTTACAATTTTAAAATCTTGAATTTTGTTGATTTTGAAGATCAAATGTCAAGAGTTTTCAGTTTTAATTCTTCCAAATTGATGTGATTTCAAATGTAAATCATCAAAATTGCGAGGTTTGTAATGTAAAAATTCTTGAATTTTAACAATTTGCAATTCAAAGTTCTTCAACTTTTATGATTCTCAACTGAAGATTTATTCATTTGAAACGCCTCTAGATTGAAATGATGTAATTTTTAGCGTTTTTTTTGGAACATGTACTTCAATGTTGAAGATTTACAATTAAAAATTTTTCCATTTTGAATATTTGCAACTGGAGACTCTTCGATATTTAATGTGTCAAATAGGAAACGGTGCGATTTCAAATGCTTCTTCTTGGAATGGTTCAATTTTGAAGATTTAAAATTCAAAATTATTCAGATTTAACAATTTGCAATTCAAAGCTCATCAACTTTTATCATTTTCAATTGAGGATTTATTAATTTGAAATGTTTCCAGATTAAACTGACGTAATTTTTTGCGTTTTTTTTTGAACATGTAGTTCAATGTTGAAAATTCACAATAAAAATTTTTTCAAATTATGAAAATTTGCAATTGGAGACTCTTCAATATTTATTGTGTCAAATAGAAAACGATGCGATTCTAAATGCTTTTTTCGGAATGGTTCAAAATTATAATTTTAATATTCAATTCTTAAGATTAAGAAATGAAGATTCATCATTTCGGAATTTTGATAGATTGGAATTGTGTAATTCTGAATACTATTTTTCGAAATAGTTCAATTTCAAAGATTCAAGGTTGGAAATTATTCAGTTCTGAAGACGTAAAGTTTAAATTTATTCAATTTTATATGCTTTCAATTTGAAATTCATCAATTTTTGTAATTTTTAATAAAAGATTCTTCAATATTTGATGTGCCAAATAGAAAATGATGCAATTTTGAATGTTTTTTTTACACAGTTCAATTTTGATGATTTAAAATTATAAATTATTCAATTTTAACAATTTGCAATTTAAAGCTCATCACCTTTTATCATTTTCAATTGAACATTTATTAATTTGAAATGTTTCCAGATGAAACTGACGTAATTTTTAGCGTTTTTCTTTAACATGTAGTTCAATGTTGAAAATTCACAATAAAAAATTCTTCAATTTTGAATGTTTGCAATTGAAGACTCTTCAATATTTATTGTGTTAAATAGAAAACGATGTGATTCTTAATGCTTTTTTTCGAATGGTTCAATTTTGAAGATTTAAAATTTCAATTCAAATTTCAATATTCAATTCTTAAGATTTACAAATGAAGATTCATCCATTCCGAATTTTGATAGATTGGAATAATGTAATTTTGAATACTATTTTTCGAAATAGTTCAATTTTAAAGATTCCAGGTTGAAAATTATTCAGTTCTGAAGAAGTAAAGTTTGAATTTATTCAATTTTATATGTTTGCAATTTGAAATTCATCAATTTTTGTGATTTTCGATTAGAGATTCTTCAATATTTTATGTGCAAAATAGAAAATGATGCAATTTAGAATGTTTTTTTTTCGCACAGTTCAATTTTGGTGATTCATAATTGAAAATTATTAAATTTCAAAGAATTAAAATTAAAGTTTATTCAATTTTATAGATTCGAAATTGAAAATTCTCTAATTTTTAAGATTTACAATTGAAGGTTTGTTAGTTTGAAATGTTTTTAGTTCAATAATATGTAATTTTGAACGTTTTCTTGGCATATGGGTCATTTCAAATTAACGGAATTCTATACCGGTGAACTTTGCATTTTAAACTTGTTAATTATGATATATGTACTTCTAAGGCAAAATGTTTAAGAATCCTTTTTAATGTGTAATAAAGGTAGTGATAACAAATGATGTCCAGCGATGGCCTTTTAAAGCCTGACCCTCGTTTTGAGGTGAGCATACATGACATGAAGAGTTACAAATTTTATAAAATAAATTAATTTCAATGGTTTCTTTTAAAAAATGTTGCATCACATTCTTTGAAGATATATTCATGAGATTTGTGCAACCCATAAATTTAACATGATAGTGCTAAGCAGAATAAAATTCAAACAGTAAATCGTTCTTAACTTGAATAAAAAATTAACAATGATACACATTTTTTGCTATACTTTTATTAGAACAAC
The DNA here is from genome assembly GCA_032362435.1 of Melikaiella ostensackeni. Classification (NCBI taxonomy): domain Eukaryota; kingdom Metazoa; phylum Arthropoda; class Insecta; order Hymenoptera; family Cynipidae; genus Melikaiella; species Melikaiella ostensackeni. The sequence continues at coordinate 10,544,618 of JAUMHM010000085.1, read as the reverse complement.
TACATTTGACGCTTTCAATTACCAGATGCTAAAGAAATACACCTACGATGAAGTTTCTTGGAAAAAAATAATAAATTCTATAGAGGTGGACATTGTTCAATGTGGACGTTGTTAAATTTTCACTACATTTCGTAAATAATATTTTTGTTATTGAAGGATTTAAATTCGCTTACGAAGAAAACTAAATCAAGTTGAGGTTTAGAGTGTAAAAAAAATAATAATTTGAAAAATATTAATTATCAAAGGGAGATTGGTTTATTTTATATGAGTTGGTAATATATTTTCTATTCAACAAAAATTATGAAGTAATTATTAATGTAAGATAAGTTTTTCACGTACCTTTCTGCGGTATTATCAGGTCAATGTTGAAAAAATGTCTTTCAACATCATCTTCTTGTCATAAATAAAAAATAAAATAAATTAAATTAAATTCTGTAAAAAATACCCACCTCCTGAAAGAAATAATCATCCATGTGTGAATTGCAAATTACTTTTCTTTATGAAACACCCAAACTTTTGTGTATGAATGTAACAGTCTCACAAATTATCTTACGACAATTCCTTTCAAAATCATTCGACAACTTCGAAAATCATTCTTTCGCACTTTTTGAAGAGATTTTATGTTAAAACCATATATAATATAACCTTGTATTTTCGAAATATGCGTAAAAAACTGCTGTGGACGTAGTTGACGCGAATTTCGGGGATATGGACAAATATATCTGCATACAATTATTTAAAGAATATAAATTATTAAAAACAATTCTTCCAAAATATGAATTAGTTTTTCAAGTAAGTAAGCCAAAAAAAAAACAATTTAATATATCTATGGAACGTTCAGGAAAACTAATCTAAGTCTTGAACTTGGACCGGGGGACAATGCACTTCATTAATCCACGATATGCTCAAATGAAGTAATTCTTAATAAAAATCGCTATTAATCTGGATTTTTTTCTGATTCTTATAGATGAGACACCATTTACTCAAAAGAATATAGAAAATATAATATTTGAAGCATTAAGACTCTGAAGTTAGCGAGGGACATGAATTCTGAAGTTAATTCGAAGTGACTCATATGTAATAAAATTTTTAAGATTTAAAATGGGAAATTCTTCAATTTCGAATATTTGCAATTGAAGACTCTCCAATATTTAACGTGTCTAATGAAAAGTGATAAAATTTTGAAAGCTTATTTCGGAATGGATCAATTTTAAAGATTTAAAATCGAAAACTATTCAATTTGATAAATTTGCAACTGTGAATTCTTTAGTTGTGAACAGTTAGAATGACAGCGGTGATTTATTTTTTGGAAATTTATATAATTTTTTCATATATGCAACCTATGTTTCCGCCGATAAGAATAAACTTTGCAGGAACTTCAAGTTACTTTAATCAGTGACTGGAAATAAATCAAGTTACTATTTTCAGTCCGGTAAAATGTATTGTTATGTCGATCTAGCATGATGAGAATTTGATATTTTAATTCAAACTGAAGAATTTCCATTTAATCAAAACAAAACAAGTGAAAACAGAATTTTATAAGATGTCAAACTGACGTGTACTAATAAACTGTCACATTACCACATATTTAGGGAAAAATCGCGAGACAAAAAACACGCCAAAAGCAAGCGCATACATAAAAGCTTCAATGTGGACAAAGTGAGTGAATTAACTTAATGATTATTTTTAGCAATTTCGCATGAATTTTCAGGGTTTATTCTTGACCAGGAAACTGGGAAGCCGAGAAATGACCAGGAATTTTGTTGACCGTATAAAAACCGAGAAATGACCGGGGATTTTATTCAATGACCAGGATTTTTCTCTCAAATGTACTAATGTGCAAATTGAAAGTGGTTTCATATATTTTATTACTCTAATTCTAAGTCAGAACATTGAATTTTCTAAAAGAATTATAATTTTGAGTTGAAAAAGGATATTTCTGTAAAAAATTATTATCGAGACTTCAAGACAGGGAATTTTCGGAAAAATTTATAATTCTAAGTTACGACATGAAATTTCAGTAAAAAAATACGATTTCCTAGTTTGGGACAGGGAATTTCCGTGAGGAATTATAACTTTCACTTTGGGACAGGGAATTTCAGTAAAGAATTATAATTTCGCGTTTGAGCCAGTGGATTTCAGTGAAGAAATATAATTTTGACTTTTGATTAATTAGAATTTCACTTAGAACAGGGAATTTTTGACGTGAAATGGAAATCGTTGAAGAGAATTTTAATTCTGATTTAAAAGAAAGGGATATTGAAAAATCCCTCTTCTAAGTCAGAATTCGTCACAATTTGAAACTTCCCTCTTCCAAATTTCGGAAAAAGGGACTTACTATATTCCGGAATTATAATAGAAAATTCTGTAAATAAATATAATTCTAACTTGGAAGGAGTAATTTTGAAAATTAATTTAATCGTGACTTGATATAGGGAATTTTCCAAAAGAATTCAAATTCTAAGTTTAGACGCAGCATAGATAAATGAAGTATGTATAAAAAAAATTCCCGTAAACAATTATAATTTCGTCTAGAAACAGGTGATTTTTGACAAGGAACGGGAAATTTTGGAAAATAATTTCAATTCTGATTTATAAAGAGGAAATTCACAAAAACAATCCCTTTTTTGAATAAGAATTGTCAAGATTTTAAGAATTCCTTGTTTAAAATCAGAATTTGTTTGAATTCAAAAACTCTTTTTTCTTTGCAAACGAAAATTTTTCAGAATTTGAAATCACCCTCTTACAAATTTTAGAAAAACAAAAGTTACTATATTTCTGAAAGAGAATAGAAAATGTTGTAAAAAAATGCAGTTTTGACTTGCAACAAAGAATTTTTGGAAATAAATGTACTTGTGACTTAAGACATGAAATTTCCGTAAATAATTATATTAGATTTTGGAACGGAGAATTTTCTTGAAAACTTATAATTTTCACTTTGGAAAAGGAGATTATCGTAAAGAACAATATTGAGACTTTAAGACAAGGAATTTTTGGAAATAAATGTATTTGTGACTTGGGACATGAAATTTCCGTAAATAATTATATTAGACTTTGGAACAGAGAATTTTCTTGAAAAGTTACAATTTTCACTTTGGAAAAGGAGATTATCGTAAAGAATTATATTGAGACTTTAAGACAAGGAATTTTTGGGAATAAATGTATTTGTGGCTTGGGACATGAAATTTCCGTAAATAATTATAATTTAGACTTTGGAACAGAGAATTTTCTTGGAAAGTTATAATTTTAACTTTGGAAGAGGGGTTTATCGTAAAGTATTATAATTGAGACTTTAGAAGATGGAATTTCAGCAAAATATAAATTATTTTTTGACATGAAATAGAAAATTTCTATAATATAACGGGAATTTTGGAAAATGATTTCAATTCTGATTTGCAAGAAGCGAGTTCAAAAAAATCCCTGTTCAAATTCAGAATTATAATTATTTTTCAAAATTCCCTATTCCAAATTAGAAATCGCTTGTAGTTTTTCAAATTTTCAGAAATTACTTGAAATCTTAAAAAATTGTTCGAAGTTATTCAAATCTTTTGAACTCTTTTAAAATTGACCGGGAAAAATTTACAATTGGCCGGTAGAAAACCATCAAATGACCAAGAATTTGAAATCATTCATTGGAAAGACATCCTAACGTATATTTTTTTTTGTTTTGATAATTAAAATTCTTTTTTGTGTTATTTAAGCATATTTTTTTAAATTTACGAATTCCTTACTGAGCGGCTTTAATTAATGGATATATTCTAGGAATAGAATTCTGTGAGTGTGGCTTCTCTATCATTATCTACTTTTCAAGAAGGGAACAAACTATAATAAACACAGTCGAGACGAGTGAAATTTTAGAGAGTAACTGCATGGACAGATATATAATTAAGTGCATTAAAGGATCGTGAAAGCATCGAAATTTTCATAAGAAGTGCAGTCGACAGGTGGCAGACGACTGAACGTCATTGATTAAAAGTTAGAGCATTACCTACGTGCTCTAAATTATTTGATGTTTGTAGTAAAAATTAAATTTGAAGATTTTACGTTTCTTTTATTAGAGCAAATTGCGGCCCATGAATTAGATATTAAGGTGCAATTTATGAATAAATTTTTACTTTATGACATCACAACTTTCAATTTCAGATCTCAACTAATAGATAGGCTATACAAAGTCACTATACTAAAATCCCAGATACATTATTCTGGTCAATTTCCGTTGAAAGTCGAACAAACTCAAATTTCAAGCTATAAAAATCAGATAACTTTCAAATAAGAAGCATTACAAGCTTTACAGTACCAAATTTTAAGCCGTAAAAATCGAATAAGTTTTAGTTTGAGGGCTTCAAACACAAACCATTTCAGTTTGGAATTCTTTTCCGAAAAATTTCGTTATTACCTCTGATACATTTAACTTTGAAAGATACACAATCTAAAAACTCAAAAATCAATTATTTTGAATTTGAAGTGTTGAAATAGTGAAAGGTCAAATTATAAACTTTTAATTACACAGTGACACAAAGAAATAAAAGGTCAAGAACTGTTTCTGAGGCCATTTTATTCCCATGTATTTTGTGGCGCTGAATACGAATTTAAGGTCAAAATAGCATCTTCTCTGGTAAATTTTGGACATAACCTCAAAAAACGTTTTTTTCGAGTATATGATGAAAAAATATGGTATCGTTATGGATTTTAAGCCGCTGAATTCAATAATGAAGCTAGATCAGTTAAATTATAAAAATCAAATTATAATGTATTTCGAGACATTGAATTCGATTCGTAAGTCCAGAAAGAATTAGTCTTCCACGGCTGTATGAAAGGACAACTAGTTTTTTTTACTATAATGCGTTCTCTTGCATTCGAAAGCCTTTGTAGTGGAATTTTCATTTTCGGACTTTTTTTTAGGTGTTTCTCTTTTCAACATCCAACAGTAGTTAGCCATCATATTTTCATCTGACCTTCTTTGATATCATTCTTCCATCACCTTAATATCTTAATGGAACCTTTCACACTGTTCTTCATTGTAGTCCCCAAGATTTTCAGGAAAGTATTCCACGTAAGCATCCATGAAATGTAACTTCAAACTCATTAAGCACTTAAATTTTTTGAATCTATCAACCATTCTCGAAACCTCTTTCTTCCAATCTGGACTTTTAACGTTCCCCAGGAATTGTTTAACAACATTTTCGAAATCAAGCCACGCTCTTTTTTCAGTACTAGTCATATTAGTAACAAAAAAGTCGTCTTTCTAAAGCTTTCGAAATTGAGGTCAATCGAATATTCCTTCTATCAATTGAGCATTGGACACCTGGGAAAACTGAGACACTATATACTCGAAACATTGTCACTCTTCATCTAATGCTCTTACGAATTGTTTCATGAGACTCAGCTTAATATAGAGAAGTAGAAGTTTGACTTTTAATGGCTCCACCAATGGCTCATTGATGAAGTTTCCCGATCCTCGTCTTTCTAGCGACATTCTTTCTCGTGAAACTTTTTTCTGATAATGATTCTCACGATCCCGGCTGTTCCATAAGCACAAGAAGCATGGATATTTCGTGTTTTCTGATTTCTGTTCCAGAAGCACTGAAAGAACTTTTAAATCTCTACAAATTCGCCATTCAGCTAAAGACAGTTCTTGATCAAGATGAAAATATTCCCGAAAACGCTGCTCTCCGTTCTGATAGACACTTGAATTTGTTCCTTTTGCTAAATTTCCTTTTTTTTCAAAGCTGAAGCAAGGTGTTCCGCGTTATCTTTAGGTAATCCCAAATCTCGAATCAAGTCATTCAATTCTTCTTGTGACCACGTCTCTGAACGTCTTGTTTTTGTGTCATATGGAGTGTATTCACTATCTGTTGCTTCACATTTAATATCACAATCTTCACTAATGCTTGTGCATTTATCATGTTTCTGCACTACATCTGTTTCTTTTTTGTTGGGATGAGATGTGTCAGCGGCAACTGAAACCTCTTCAGTTTTATTCATTTGGGGTTCTATTACCGAAGAGACTCTATTATAAGTAGTAAATTTTTTGTTGGAGATTCTCTATTTATTTGCAACGTTCATGTAGAAATAACAACGACTTCCATTATGCGGTCTTTTCCAGATTGCTGGTACAGTAAACTTTAAGCTCTCATTTTTTCCATTATCTTCGCATTTGTACAACATGGCATGACAAGCGGAGCATATACCTGTAATATGAGGAACCCAGCTTTCACCTCGGTTTGAAACCTTAACGTTGAAGTATTTTACATACATGTCCCCAATTTTTTCAGTTATCTTCTTCCGAAACTTTGGAACTTCGTATTTTGTACAAACGTAATAAAATTGATCAAGATTGATTATACAACTGTGCGTTTGTCTCGAGTTTTTATTTTTATTTTTAAAAGTTCTGATAGTTTCAATCCTCAAGCATTAAGAATCCTGGTCCAATTGCAGGCGAGTACACCGTCCGGGTGGTGATAACCCTCATACCTTCCCAGAGCTAAGCATGAGGGCTTTTCGGCTTTGGCAAGGACAATGTCAACTCATCGCCGGACACACTACGGGCTAGAAGGTAAATCATTCTACACATCCCTTTTCAGGGCAGTTGTCTTAACCTCTAGTACCCAATGCAGCAGCAGGTGTTGACACTGAATTGTTGAGTAAACTGGATTACTGCAAATAAAAAGACACTTAAGTCTGACATTTATGAATGTGTCATTAAACGATAGGCTCAGAACGCATAGTTTACACAAAGCGAAATAAGTTTTCTTACGAAAAATATCATGAGGAAGACTTTCCAAAGAAACGGCCGCTGTAGTGAGGTATGTTTTCGAAGTTAACGTCTGAGACTTGTTCGTTATTATGCTGATCTGACTTAAAAACTGTGTTCGACGCCTCAAAATCCATGAAAATACGCTGTTGGCCTACAAACTGCTGCTCAAATAATTTTGTTTTGAGGTTATGTTACGTTTTTTAAGGTGATGTCAAAAATTTACCGGATGAGGTGCTATTTTGACCTCAAATTCGGATTCAGTGTCTCAAAATACACAGGAATACAATGGTCTTCGACAAAGTTATTGAAATTTTTATTTTGCTTAGCTGTGTTGTATAAGTCTATAATTGAAGGTTCTTTGTGAATCCCTGGCAATTTCTCATTTTGATTCAAGCATTCAAAATTGGAAAATTTTAAATGTAAGGTCTTACATGTCAACAGACTTTAGCTTAATTATTTCATATGACACCATGACAACTAAACTGTCATTTTCGGTTTTTCCCGAATTGAAAAAATTTCAGGTTGTGAATGACAAGTCTTCCCGGTCTCCCTGAAATTATCGTAGAAAATATTGAAATTTTCAATATTTTTGCAATACCTTCATATAAAATTGACGAACTGATATTATCCTGAGCTTTTTTGAGACACAATTTTAATCAGCCTTGATTTTTAATAAAAAGAAATTTTGATTTTGTATTTTAAAGAGATGAAACAAATTTATTCAAAATTTCCTTACTTTTTCAAATGTTTCTCAAGAGATTTTTTCTCAAATTTTTTGGTATCGTAGCCCTATGCTAAAAGCACTTTTTTGGTAGATAAGTCCTTCAAGGACATGTGAACGATTTTGTGAAACATTTCATGGTTGTTTCAAATAATAAAAAATAATTTTTATCCGCAGGCGGATTCACAACCACATTCACAACTTTATATGCAGTTGTCAATTGTTTGCAGCGTTTTTATCCTACTTCAGATAAAAAATATCTCTGAGATTTAATGTGTATAGGTCAGAGTGTTATGCATTTTTTCAATGTGCAATAGTTAAATATCGCCCGACTTTTATGAACGAATACTCATTCATTCATTATTCAATTATCTATGTAGAAGGCCTCATCAACAAATAGTTCACCAGACTTCATTGCTTTGAAAATACAGCAATTTGTGTGAAAAAAAGAGGTTCTTTGCATTTCTTCAATGAGGAGAACTAACCCTCATTTATCAAAATGCTATAATTTTGAAAGATTAAACTTGGAAGAAAAGCGAAAAATTTTGTGTTCAGTAATTTAAATTCACGGAATCTAATTCAGAATAAATCAAAAGTTAAATTATTCTTCAGTGTCCACCATTCAAATTTTACAACGGAATTTTTGGAAATTGAAAAAACCAAGAATCCAACGACCAAATTTGGACAACA
>JAUMHM010000085.1:10522388-10536350 GCA_032362435.1 Melikaiella ostensackeni | reverse complement strand
TTATGTGATTCGAAAACTGTTTTTGCCTTTTTTGATTCAAATTCAAAGAAAGGTTCAAATTTATCACGTGTGAGACTCTTTTCTATAATTCTGCAATAACGAACATCAACATTCCTCACGAATTTAACTATTTTGTTGGAAATGCAATAAATTTCGATAGATATTTGGAACTCAAAGCGCTCCATATTACACGTTTTATATTTTAATATGCGCAGAATGAGCGTGAAATCCGTATTTAGTAAACGGCATCGTTACTGTCGGGTGAGGGTGACAAAACCACGGTCATCATTGAGGGGTGAAGGGGGGTTCAAAACTAGCCCAAAATTGATAACGTAGTTAAAATGGGCGGTCCCTCATCTCAAAGCCAATCCTTGAAAGAAATCCCCCCCCCCCCCGCAAAAAGTTCAAATTAGTTTTTGTTTAATTTAACAGCATTAGCTCAAGATTTTCCCTTAAACAAGAAGATGTAATTAAAAAAGAGCGAATAACAACATGATCCCTTTTTGGATAAGCCTAATTACTTTGGCCAACTACACTCGATATACGAGACTCGGGGTTTCAAAATTCATAATGATGGACACAAGTTTCGTCATTGTTAACATTCAATAACAATTTATCTACCTCGAAAGGAAATAAAAATGAAATGCAAATTTTATTGCAAAATTGGCTTAAGTTTACAGAAGCGATCCCTTGGTCTTGTGGAAATAAAATGGCTTATCTGATGAGCATTTATGAAGTAGCTGGAAGGCTTGTGGCCTCGATCCATGCAAAAATATTGGAGGTTATTATCGTATGCAAGGAACCGCTGTTAAGGGTACTGCTGATTGAAGACCTCTTACCCCCTCTTCTTTGTGACGACCATACACAAGACAAGTGCTAAAGTTTGATCGTAAATGCAAACACAAATTGGTCATAAACGGACTGCGCATCATAATATCAGCGCGCGGGTTTTTTGAAACTTGCATCATGTTTGCGACAAGAAAAAGAAAGCGAACGAAGAAAAATGGAAGGGAAAGGGATAAAGAAAAAGGTGATTCTCATTTGGACGTGAGCAATTTTATTCCATGTGGGAAGAGTCATTTATGTCGGAACAAAACGGACCAACAAATTCAAACTCCGAGATCCTTCTGCGGACGTGTGGCCGTATATCACGTCCTGCGGAGTAGCTGACCATTGAAAAAGTTCCGCGGTGCAATAAACGCCACGTTACAATGTTGGAACGAGCAACCTGCTATGCCGACAAGAAAATTTATCTTAAAGAAAAATAAATGATTCTCGATTTATATGAATTAAAACGTGTGTTAAATAACCTGATTGAAGTGCATACCTTAAATATAATGACGAATAATTAATAATTGATAATCCAAAAATAGACTCTATAGGTTTCTGTCAGGTGTTCTTTCATAGATATTTGCCGCTTCATTTTTTCATAAAGAAATTTCAATATCACTGTTGAGTAATATAGATCAAATTTTTATAAGTAGGACATGATTTAGGGCGGCTATAGGTCGGGGAATCCCAGAAAGTCCGGGAAAGGCAGGAAGTTTCAGGGAATACTTGAAAGAGTCAGGAAATTTTGAAAAAGCTGAAGCTAAAGTTTATAAAATTCAGTATGAATGTTGTCACTAAAAATGTTCAAGATAAATTTAAAAAAAAAATATTTTTTTGCATTCACATCACACAAAATATCCAAGTATCAAAATGAGCTAGAAAAACGAGGTAAACGTTGTACAATTGATAGTTTTGATTTGTTACATAATGTAGTGTTAAACTATTTGCAACGTTCTGATACCCTAGGTTTTTGTGTGATTATTAAGGTATTATCAGCTTAAATTCACACGAACAGCTAAACATATGAACAGAGAGCGGACGAGTCCAGTCTGGAGTTACGCACCGAGCCTAGGCTCGGCTCCCTCGTCGCGGAGAACCGCCGCATGGGGGGAAGTGATGGGAGAGCGCAGGCACGCCAGGCACATGTGACGCTCGTGTCGGGCACGCACGATCACTTGCGATTCCATTGAATTTCGACAATGATTGATAAAACATTGTTATCTGGCATTTAATGTGAAATGTCTTTTCGGCACAGTTTTATTTTATTTGCATTGATAATGACAACGTATCATTTGTCGCCTTTTTTTTGTTCTTCTACTCAGTGCTGTCCTCTAATCACAGTCACTGACATTCAAATGTCGCGCGCGCTTTCCCACCACTTCCCCCCATGCTGCGGTTTTCCGCAACGAGGGAGCCGAGCCTAGGCTCCGTGCGCATCTTTAGACTGGGCTTGTCCGCTATTTGCATATGAAGATCACACACAAGTCAAATGAAACTCTACAACTTCACGTCGATAAACTGAAAGCGAGTGTGTCTAGCCTATCGGACCTCATTATTCTTTCATACTTTCAGGGCAGTCAGGGCTCTCCTTCATAAACGAAAGAGCAGAAGATTCTGAAATTTTCCGAGAACCTCTGTGTTGTGCCCTTCTATGTTTTCTCAATTTTTGAAAAAAATCGTAAGAAAAGCTTAGCCGCTAAAGGACGTGGCATTTTATATACCCTGGGATAGGGCATACGTGCATAAGGTGCAAATTTCAATCACAATTATCCCAACTTCGGAATATTCAACCTGTTTCTAATTGCACATACAATTATATAGAACTTTAATTAACCTATATTCCTAACTTGAAAAAATTGCTGAGAAAACGACTTTATGCTGATAATACCATAATCTCCTAGGAAGGCTTCGTAGTTCCACAGTTTTTTACTTTTTTGATACTCTTTTAGGCAGAGATACTTATTTTTTACTTTTTTCAATGTAAAGCTACATTTCTGCTACTTTTTTCAGTAAAATGATATATAAAGTTGACCGCACTAACAAATTTCGATTTCTTTTTGAATAAAGAATAAAGAATAAAAGAAAGGTATGCCTGAGAAAACTACTCTACCCAAAAAAAAACAAACATAGAAATCAATGAAAATAAAGCAGTCGATGTATTTTTTTAAAAATCTCAAAATAAGAAGTCATAGTATGTAATCTTACATTTATCACTTATTTATCAGCTTTTTTCAAACACTTTTTCATGGACTGAAATGCTTATTCATTAAATTCTCATGCAAATTTATGTAAGCTCAACATTTTTGACACTCTTTTTAAATACAAAATTCAACCTTTTAAAATTCAACTGTCTTTATATTTTTATAAGTTGAATTTTCAACAGTTGAAAAATCGAGTAAAAAGCGCATTTTATATTAAAAAGAAGTGTTCAAAATCTTATATTCGCATAATTTTACATGAAAAATTGATAAATAAACATTTCAATTCATGAAATAAAAATGTTGAAATAAGTCAGTTTTTTCGAAAACGGGTCGCCATTTTTTTTCTTAAATTTTTAACAGCTAACAATCCATTTTTTCGTTAGAAGAATTCTTCATTTTTAGTTTTAGTTTTTAGTTGAATTTCGTTGAATTTCGTCTTTTGATTTGGAACTTTGTCTTTTCTGTTGAACTTTCAAATGTTTTGTTGAAAATTATTCTTTTTGGTTTGAAAGTTTGATTGTTATGTTGAAAATTTGATTTTATGGGATTGAAAATTCAACTATTTTGGTAAAAAATTAAACTGTTTGGTTGAAAATAACCTTTTTTGCCAAAAATCTCTATTTTCGTGCCGAAACTTCAACTTGCTTGTGAAAAATTTATCTTTTTGACTTGAAACTTTAACAATGTGGTTGAAATTGTTTTCCTTTCTTGACTCGAATATCTTTCTTCGTTGAAAATTCAACTCTCCGTTTGAAAATTCATCTATCTCGATTGAAAAATTAACTTTTTTTTTGTAAATTGATCTTCTCCGGTTAAAAAGTCGAATGGCTTTTTGGGTAGAAAATTAATCTTCCTTGATGAAAATTTATCTATTTTGTTAAGGATTGAACTACTTTGTTGAAAAATCTTCTTTTTTGGGTAAATTTAACTGGTTGAAAATTTTTAAAGTTTTCTTAAAATAATTTTTTGAACCGAAAAGAACCCCGCGCGCGTCTGTGGGAAATATGGTCTCGGTCAAATCGGCTGAAACTGTAGTATAATGTAGTTTATAATCTGTTGGTCAAAAAAGATGCTCAGCCACTAGGTTCGAAAAACGCCAGATTTCGAGACACCCAATCCCCCAGTCGATAATATACATAAATAAAGGTCGAGAAATGGATAATTCTTCATCAGTGTTGCATCAAAGATCGCTTCTCAAAAATGATAGAGAAGCTCCACCGACACTCGAAAACAGTTTGGCGCCACACTCAGGGATCATGCCCATCTCTCTGTTCCTTAAATATTGTTTAGTTTTGTAGTTTCATCTTCAGTTTTTGGATCATGCTAACATAAACTGAATTTAATTAAACATCACTGAGTTCGTTAGTACTCATTTCAACTCATTAATCATGTCTCATCAACCACGGTGTCAAGATTAAACTTTGAGGATGGTGCCTGTGAATAGCTTAACTACCGAAAAAAAAACAATCAGTGGTTTTTCGAAGAAGATTTTTCGAAGTTTTTCGAACAGATTCGAACCGGAATTTTTCGGTCCGGGTTTTTGAGAGATCCGAACCGAATAAATATCAGATCGGATCGGATCTGCCTGTCTCCATTGATTTACAAAATTGAAATCCGTTGTCCTTGGAATTTATGGTTGCGCACTAGAATCACGTCACACTGCCGAGTGCGCAGTGGAGTTATATGGCATTTAAGGTTGTGCACTATAGTCCTGTCGCACTGCCGGCTGCAACCGGAAATGCAATATACTTCTACTGAGCATCCAGAAGTACGACATAGCTGTACTGCGCAGGTTTGAATATCATGCAATTGTACCGTTCAGCTATGGACTCCATAGGAGTCCACTGCGCAGTTGAAAGTGCAACGTTACTCTACTACGGATGCGCAATTACGACATAACTCTATTGCGCGGCCGCAAGTGTCATGCAAATGTACTGCGCAATCATGAACCCTAAATGAGCCTACTGCGCACCCAAAATACAGCGTTGTTATACTGTGCATTTGCAGGTGAGATATTACTCTACTGCGCAGCCTTAAGTTCCATAGAGTTGAACTGCGCAACTATCAACCTTATAGAAGTCTACTGCACAGCCGAAAATGCCTTTAAACGTCATGCAATTGTACTGCATAACTATGAACCCCATAGGAGTTTACTGCGCAGCTTTAAGTGCAACATCACTCTACTGAGGATGCGCAATTACCACATAACTCTAGTGCGCAGCCTTCAGTGTCGTAGAGTTGAACTGCGCAACCATATATCTTACACAAGTCCACTGCGCAGCCGGAGATGCGATGTAATTCTATTGCATAACCATAAACGCAGCCGAATTTTACTACATAATCGGAAGTGCCACATGACTCTACAACGCAACTGGAACACTAAAGGCCTACCACATATTTATTGAAAATTATGAATACTATTTAAATTGGTAGCAGATCCGAATACTCATTTAGATGCAAATTTTCTGATCAGTTTTGACATGGGTAGATCCAAACCGATATTTTTCGGATCGGATCTCTAGAGGACTAGACCAACACTTTTCGGATTGGATCTCTGGTGGATCCGGACCGAAAGTTTCATGTTCGATCCTCCCGAGATACGATCAGAAAATTTTCGGTCCGGTTCTCCAGAGATCCAATCCGAAAAATATCGGGCCGAGTATTGCACAACTCTGCCCCTAATATAGAAGCCAATTTTCCAAAATAGTCCTACCCCCAAAAAGTTCACAATAATTTTTATTTAATTTAGTAGTCTTACCTTGAGATTTTTCCTTGAACAATAAAAAATGTACTTGAAGAAGAATGATTGGCAACATGAGCCCTTTTTGGATGAGCCTAATTATTCTAGTTCACTCATCCGACACATGGGATTCATTGCTCAAAAATTTATAATGTTGGGAACAAGTTTCACTAAATAATAAAAAAAGAAGTAAAACGAATGAAAGCAAGATACAAATTTTAGTGAAAAAATTGGCGTATGTTTACAGAAGCGGTCCATTGGTCTCGTGGAAATAAAATGTCTTATCTGATAAGCATTTATGAAGTATGTAGTTGGAAGGCTTGTGGCCTTGATCCATGCAAAAATGTTTGAGGTTATTATCGAATTCAAGGAACCGCTGTTGAGGGTACTGATGATTGAAGAACCCTAATCATCCCCCTTTCTGTATCGACCATACACGATACAAGTTTTGAAATTTGATCGTAAATGCCAACACAAATTGATCATAAACGGACTGCGCATCATTATATCAGCGCACGGGTATTTTGAAACTTGCATCATGCTTGCGACAAGAAAAAGAAAGCGAACGAAAAAATGGAAGGAAAAAATATGAAGAAAAAAGTGATTCTCATTTGGACGAAAGCAATTTTATTCCATGTGGGAAAAGTCATTTATGTCGGAACGGAACGGACCAACAAATTCAAACTCCGAGATCCTTCTGGGGACGTATGACCGTATATCACGTCCCGCGGAGTAGCTGACCAATAAAAAAGTTCTGCGGCGCAATAAACGCCACGTTGCAAAGTTGAAACGAGCAACCTGCTATGCTGACAAGAAACTTTGTGTTAAAAAAAAATAAATGATTCTCGATTTATATAATTCAAAATGTGTGTTAAATGAGCTAACTGGAGTGCACGTTGTTAATTTAATGTGGAATAATTAATAATTAATCATTTGAATCTAGCCTCTATGAGTTTCCATCAGGTGTTCTTTAATAGATGTTTGCAGCTTCATTCTCTTCATGCATAAATTTTAATATCACTGCTAAGTAATATAGATCAAATTTTTTTTCAAGTAAGACATGATTAAGGGTTGCTACAGGTCAGGGAATCCCAGAAAGTCGGGGAAAATCAGGAAATTTAAAAAGGGTCAGGGAAAGTCAGGACATTTCAGGGAAAACCTGAAAGAGTCAGGGAATTTTCGAATAACTGAAGTCGAAGTTTATAAAATGCAGTATGAATGTTGTCACTGAAAATGTTTAAGATAAATTTAAAAACGAATATTTCTTTCCATTATCATCACACAAAATGCTCAAGTATTAAAATGAGCTAGAAAATCGATTCAAACGTTGTACAATGGACAGTTTCCATTTGTCACATTTTTTAGATGTCAACTTCCTACAATGTTTTGACATCCTGGGTTCTTTTGTGATTATGAAAGTATTATCAGCATAAATTCATGTAAACATCTATACATACGAAAAACACACACAAGCCAACTGAAATGCTCCAACTTCATGTCAATCATCTGAAAGCGACTGAAAGTGTCTAGCCTACGGGACCTCTCTGTTCTTTTATACTTTCAGGGCTTTCCTTCATAAACGAAATATCAAAAGCTTCTGAAATTGTCACAGAACGTCTGTGTTGTGTCTTGTTTTTTCTCAGTTTTCAATAGAAATCGTGAGAAAACTTTAGCCGCCAAGGTAAGCTAAGTGGCATTATCTATACCCTGGGATAGGGCTTACGTGCATAAAGTACAAATTTCAATCTCAATTATCTCAACTTTGGAATTGTCAACTTCTTTCTAATTACACGTAACATTAGATAACATTTTAATGAATCCATAATCTCAATTTGAAAAAATTCCTAAGGAAACGACTTTGAGCTGATAATACCTCAATATCCTAAGGAGGCTTCGAAGTTCCTCATTTTCTTACTTTTTTCATACTTCTTTAGGCAAGGCTATTTTTTGTTACTTTTTCAAAGACAAGCTACTTTTTTGCTAATTTTTTCTGTAAAGTGATATAAAAAATGGATCGTTTTAACAAATTTCATTTTTCAAAATTAAAAAATGAAAGAAAGGTTTGCCTACTCTACACAAAAAAAAGGAAATCAATCGGAACAGTCAATGGGTTTTTGAAAAAATCTAAAAATGATAAAATAAAAACCAACTTTTGAGGAAAAATATTACCTTTGGAAAATCAATTAACTTTCTTATATGCAGGCAATGGGCAATTTTTTTATTCCTTAATGTAGAATGAAATGATAAAAAGCTATTCAGCATCTAAGGGTATATAACCCCGAAAATGAACCACAAGAACATTTTTTTGGCGATTGTTGGATTTGGTAGTAAAAAGCCCCAAAATCGTGTTTCACTTTGAAGAATACGTGAACTATGTAATCTGGCCGTAAGATAAAAAATTTCTGAAATAAACATTAAGTTACAAATTTATCACATGAAACAATCAAAGTGGCCTCTTTGTATAAAAATGCCCATGTAACATGTAAGCTATCGATTAAAATAGATGGATTTGTGTTTAATTGTACTGGAATTTGCAAAACAATGTAATTTTTTTTCGAAATTTCTCCTACACCCTATTTAGAGAAGAGGACAGGGAATGTGAACGGAATTCCAGGCGATACCGGACACACGTGTTGCACCAGAGAGAGAATCGATCACACGCTAAATCCAGCAAACGTTATATTTATTTCTATAGGCAATAGTCTAAAAAGTTGTCTAGCCATTTGTGACCAAGCGAACACGCTGGTTGCATCCTGCTATCGTATTCCAAGTTTTTCTTCTATGAGTAGTTTCACGCAGCATTTGAGCAGCTACTGTCCCACCTTTTCAGCCTTACTATTTACAATCAATCATAGTTTAAAGATCGTTCTATAATCTTTTTTATAAAAAGACCGAAAACACTTTATTCAGATAGTTTGTCGTATCTTGTCTGGCAATGTTGAATAAAAATAAATAGCTTTTCTTCTTGTGCCTTTTTGATCCGCAATAAACGCGATAAATATTACATCTTAATTTGCGAATATAATCCTTTTATTTCTCTTTGTTCTAAATAAAATTAAACAGATCGAACACGAGCACATCGTGGTAAAAATTTACGAACGAGCTCGCGCTCAACACAAGTTCCACCAATCAAAGTTTCGGTTTCACTCTGAGAACTCTCCTCAAAGTCGATTGACGCGATCGCGCTACTTCAATAGCCAATCGTGGGCCGCCCCCTCTCCGGCAGCTTCCTCTGACATGGACCCCAAGCCGATTGGCGCGCTCACGTCACTACGAGAATCTTTCTGCTATATTTTCTTTTCAAACTATTTAACGCTTGCTGTGCTTTGGGCATTCTCCTACTATCACACAAACTGCCTGCTTTCTCGTCTTGATCAATTTGCTAAATTCAGACTGAATATAGATATCAGATGGCGAATGAAAATGATTCAGAGAGTACATTGTTTCAAATGCTCTTAACTGCAAGCCTTTAAAAATAACAGATTAAGTAACATTGAAAACAAGTGAAGACAAATGTTGAAGGGTGGCGTTCCAAAGGGACATGGACATTGAGAGAACCATCCACATGAAAGTTCTTCTAACTGTAGAACTTTTGAGTTTAAAAATTATATTTTTAAATCACTTTTTTCACTCAGCATTCGGAAAATAGTATCAAAGGAAAAATGATCTTTAAAGTGCAATAAAAGTAAATATTAAGCATTTTCCATTTAATTTTCATATCTCTGTATGCCAGATTTCCATAAGTGGTTGAAGGGATAAATAAAAATTATGTCACAATTTGATTATACACTTTATTGATTTATTATGTGGAAAATTTTTAAGCTTTATTTTCGTCAATGATTCCTGATCGGGATGCAATCTCGCACAAATCGAATCGTCGCAGCAAGTGTCTCCAACATATTTTTCACGAAATATAGATCCTTTACACTTTTTTTGATAACAGTCGCAGGCGATTCCACAATAAATTAGTGCCAACATCAGAAGTATGATTGTCATAAAATTTGAAGATAGTTTAATCGTTTTCTGATAGAAATCAAGAATACAATTTTATTTGAGTTTACAATAAAGAACACTATAAAATATATACATTAAATAATTCTATGTTGTATAATGGTTCATTTATGCAGCCACATATCATGGATATTCGTATCATTACGCTCAATGAATATTGATTACTTAAATTATTTAATATTTTGCAAGGTTGTCCCATAATTTTTTTGATAAAACCTGTGAAATTTGTACCATGAGTTCAAAAAAAAAATACTTTTGCAACGAACTGAAGTTTTTTTTCATTGATTCAAATATAAAATAGTACGACAATGAGTGGAAATCAGTTTTTTTGTGTTTTTATTTGTCTCCACATTCACGATTTAATTTTTCTTTTATGACCATCTTCCAAAATTTGGTCACTGGCCAGACCTTGTTTTCAAATCATACGGTGCTCCATTTGCAGAACTCTTTTAACTTATGAGCAATTAACTTTCTTGTGCTTGACGAGTACGAAATAATAGATTACTGCTTTAAAACATTTTTCTAGATTCATCCTTAAATATGAGTATCACTGACGAGAAGTAATACTTCAGGGACGCACTTTGAAATATTAATTCATAAATACCTTTATGTCTACAGTATTTACCGATACTCATTGTTTTTAAATTCTTCAACTTAATACAAATGATTTGTGCGTGCACCATTTATTCATAAAATTTTTGAGACATTATTTCTCAATTTTATTTTATGAATTTGTATTTGGGGACATGCTAGAAGAGAGGAGGCTAAATTGACGCAGCGGATGAACTGGCGCATCCGCATTTATAACGAAACTACAATAGTTAGGCTTATGAAAAAAGTTCTATCGTATTTTCATGGGAGTTTTTCGGTCGGAAGACTTTCATGGAAATAGATGGAAAAATCATTGAGAGCATGTCTTGGAAAAGGCGATTTTAGGATTATAATACGCACTGGCAAAGTGACCATTTTCAAAAATTGAACGAATGGACGACATTAACACCGCAAATAATAAAAAAAAATCATTTATTATAGAAATTAATAAAATATTTTCTATGCACAACAAATTTATCACCCACAGCACCAGGGATTTGATTATCACTAGTTTACAAATTTTTGGTTCATCGCGTGTACCTAGGAGAAAAAGTGTTTTATAGACTAATTTTGGGTCCCAAAAAAAGAAAATCACACTATTTTATTCTTCCGAAAAAGCCTTGTCGAGACATTCGCAAAAAACAGCGGAAATCTCGAGAACGGTTGACTCAACTAAGATGAACTGTATATCATTCGAAAGGAATGTTGTTCTTCTTTTTCGACGATGTACTGTTTGTGTTAGTCGGATCAAATTTTACTGGGTTAGAAGCGATGAAATTCGAAAAAGTTGGACAACTGAAAGTGAGTTATTTTCAAATAAAGTCGGAAAATCCACTTTTTTTACTTTCATCGCCTGCGACCCAAAACATTTCAATCTGATTGACACAGAATGTATAGTCTTCATCATATCCTAAAATAAATAAGGAAAGAATAGGAATTTCTTTACTCATTT
Source organism: Melikaiella ostensackeni (assembly GCA_032362435.1). NCBI lineage: Eukaryota > Metazoa > Arthropoda > Insecta > Hymenoptera > Cynipidae > Melikaiella > Melikaiella ostensackeni. The sequence goes on along the minus strand of JAUMHM010000085.1, from coordinate 10,525,024 downwards.
TGGCGATAAGATACTATACATGCACAGAACTCTAACGCAATAATTTCAAAAATTATTATCAAACTCACGACTACAGTATAGAATAGGAATTTTTTCAACACAAGTTCATAAGTATTTAATATTTTAAGAAACTCGTATATTGAATAATGTAAGCATTATAAAAACATTACAGGAACTTCTTAGAAACGCTAGCAGAGATTAAGAAACATCCTTCAGTACATTCAATAAAAATTTGTAGACCCAAATAAATGTAGTCGAAAAAATACATTTCTTTGTGTCGAGGAATTTTTTTGTTCAATTTAATTAAATATTGTTATGATTCAAAGAAATTATTCCTTCAAGAGGCATTTCTTCAACACAAAGACATATTCCTCACAATGAATGTGACAGATAATTAATACACCGAACACTAAAATATTTTCTTCAAAGTGAAGAGATATTTTCCGACCATATTTAATATTTCCCTCTACCATTCTTTGAATCAAAGGAATATGGTATTGCTTGATTCAAACATGCACATTAACGCAGAAAATTCCAAATAGGATTAAACTCACGATTACGACAGAGTGCGGTAGAAATTGGGAATTTTTCAAAAATGAGTCCATAAATTGTTCATATTTTTGAAACCTCGGTTATTGAATAATGTAAACAAGATGAAATGATTACAGAAGTTTTCTTGAAATGCCAGAAGAGATTAGGAAATATTTTTTAGTACACTAACCAAAAATTTGTAGGTTGAAAAATATGTAGCTGTAGGAATAAATATCTTTGTGTCAAGAAATTCTTTTGTATGATTTAATTAAATACTGTTTAAAGGTCTCGTGCTTTGATTCAGAGACATTTTGGCTTTCAGAGGTATTTTTTTAATACAAAGAAATGTTGCTCACAATGAATGTGACAAACAACTAATTAATTTTTTCGAGCCTCTAAACCGAATTTTCTTCAACTTGTTTTCAGGAGCCGAAAAAATATTCTTTTAGTTCAGCGATTCGATTCGTTTCATTAAGAAAATCATACTAAAATCAAGTAATGTTTGTTTGAATCGTCATTGCGCTTTTTTGATACCACCAAAATATTTTCTTTGATCTGAAAAAATATTTTCCGAACATATTTAGTATTTATGTCTACCATTCTTTGAATCAAAGGAATATTCTTGGATTCGAGAATGTACTCTAACGCAGAAAATTTAAAAGATTATCAAACTCACGACTACGATAGAGTACGGTAGAGATAGGGAATTTTTCAAAAACAAGTTTATACATTTTTCATATTTTTGAAACCGCGTAAGCTGAATGATGTAAGCATAATAAAAATTGACAGAAATTTAAAAAAACGCTACACTAAATGTAAATTTGTAGATCCAAAGGAATGCAGCTGAAGAAGAGTTCTCGTGCTTCGATTCAAAAAAATTATTTCTTTGAAAGGTATTTCTCCAAAACAAATAAAAATTTCTCACAATGAATGTGACAGATAATTAACACAACGTGCTAGTTGCTTTAAATCTCCAAACCTAAATTTCCTTTATCTGATTGCAGGAGACGAAAAAATATTCTTTTAGTTCAGCGATTCGATTCGTTGAATTAAGAAAATCATATTTAAGTCAAGTAATGTTTATTTGACTCATCTTTGCGCTTCTTTGATATCACCAAAATATTTTTTTCAAACTGAAAAAATATTTATTGATCATATTTATTATTTACTTCTACCACTCTTTGAAGCGGAGGAATATTCTTTAATTCAAAAATGTACTCCAAAGCAGCAAATTTACAGTAGTATCGAACTCACGATTTCGATAAAGTGCGTTAGAGATACAGAATTTTTTTAAAAACAAGTTCATAAATTTTTATATTTTTGAAACCTTGTATATATACAATGGGTCAACCTAATCTACATGTATCTTGATGCTCTGATAACGAATACGGCGATGAGTATAACCGCAAATGCTATTGTCAAAAAGTAAGTTTAAACTTTTTCTTCAAATTTTACCTCACAAATGCAATTTGCGGATATTTCCATGTCTATATTCTTTTAAAAAAGGTAGTAGGGACGAAGAACACAACCTTACCTCCTTTTCAGCAGCCATTTTATATTTTAGCGACGTATTTCTACTCTCTAGGTGGATAGAAAAGGGGCACAACAAGTTTCAAGAAGAAATTGTAAAATCTTAAATTTTTCTTTGAAAACAGAGTTTATCCAGTTTTGACCTTGAAAATGAGTGACATTTTCGAATATTTTTCATGGACATATGTGTAATCAGCGCATGAAATCACACTGATATACGATGTTTCTAAGACATAAAGTATTTACAGAGTTATTTAAACAAAATTCCTATTCTCTAGCGTAGTCGTGAGTTTGATAATTTTTAGAATTGTGCATTGGAGTTCTGTGCATATTTCCGATTAAATGTAATACAAATTTAATTGGGGCAACAACTTTCGTCACTTCGGATATTTCTCAATCTTTCTTATTCAGGGATGAATAAAAATTTATAGCACTCCTCAATGTAAATTTAGATATGTGAAACTGCAAAGTTTATTTCCTAGGGATGTTGGAATATTATTTATATCGGCAATAGGGTCTTATAAATATGTGATATTACATGCAGTGAATTGAGTAAGTATTAGTTTGGCAAACGT
>JAUMHM010000085.1:10500395-10519695 GCA_032362435.1 Melikaiella ostensackeni | reverse complement strand
GAAAAACGAATTTAATACTTGGGTCAATAAAAAACGACGTCTTTCAAAAAACTAGTAAAGATGTCACTGAACGATTAGAATATTATTCCTCGGATCGCTGAGATTTGAGTCAGCTTTTTTATTGTTTACCTTTGAAAAATTGTGTCAACTGTAGTTGCGTTGCTGCATTGAATAATTGTAAGGGAATATGGGTACCACTAATTCGAATACGTCCCAGAGCTTGCTTCTTCGTTCGACTCGTTCTTTATCGTATTTCCTGAAAGTACTTCCTCAATGTAATTAAATAGTAGATACTTCAAACTAGAATATTGTTCGCTTCGCCCTTAACCCTAGTTTTCTTAGATGACAGCAACTAATTGGTTGATAGCTCAGTCAAGAGAGACATAAAAATAGGTTGAGCTTGCGAAGGGTCGGGACAAGACCATATACGGCAATTATCTTCATTTTAGGGTCCTAATGAAAATCCTAAATTTGCACAAAGTGCTCAGAATATTATGAATTTTTTATACTTTTGTTTGTCTTCATGTTGCTAAAATATCCGCAATGATTCTCCTCTCTGATGAAATTTAGTATTCCTATGAAAATAAAAAAGTAAAGTTGGACCAACTTAGCCCAATTTACAATTAGGTGCCAATTTGGCACCAACCGGGCAGCTCAGCTAGAGAAAATTGAAGTTAATTAACAAATGATTTTGATTATATGAGAGGCTGATTGCAATCTCAACCTGATACTGAAATGTTTTTAATTATTCTGAATTTTTAATTACTAAAGCTTCTGTTCATAAAGGCTATCAATGTTTTATTTTGGGCTGACCCTTGCGCCCATAGTGGAAAAACTAGTCTGGCCCCATCAAAATGTTTCCTGTGGTCTGCTGATACTTACATTGGTAAATTAATTGTAAGCTACATGCATAAGAAATAAATGCGGATCAGGATAACTTCGATGAAAAAAACGCCGTGTCAATAATAAATTACGTCTATGGGTTAGAAAATATCGAGCGATTGAAGCAGGGGCTGAAGAAACATTTGAAGAAAACTCTAATACTGATGACGATTGTGATTGATTTCAAATCGAAATAATAATAATAATAATCTTTAGAAGTTAAGCATGGAAATTCAATCATTTTTATGTGTACTACGACAAGGCCAGAATTTAAATAAGAAAAATATTTAATTACAGTAAGGAAAGCGAACATTTCTTTTTTCAATAAAGTTGTTGAAATATCTTATCATAATATATGAAGATATAATATTTTTTGACTTGATAATTGTTTATTTCAAAATATCTTCAGGACGTCAACACTGACGAAATTGTATAAATTCCTAAACAGGAGTGTTCCGAGGATGAAAATTATACCGAGCAGGATTCAGATTCAGCAAATGCTCCAAAAAATGTAGAAGCAGGTAATGTATAATTACACATTCAAGTTAATGAGTTAAAAAATATATGAAGATATGAGGAAGGCACTTTGAAATACAAAAATACTAACATTATTTTTTAGTCAACACCAACAAAAATATTTAATATTCTGGTGTTCCAAAGTGCCCGCCAAACATCTATTGGCTGCTCCAGTCTGAACGCACTGCGCGAACTCCGATGCGCAAACCTAATTTTCACCTATGGTTCTACAGTCAATCAGCTGTAAGATGTCAGCACTCACACGCGCCATTTTATGCTTGGCTTATATGATTTTGTGTCAACTGGATTTTCTGTGAAATAAAATGTAAGTAGGTGAAATTTACTATTTAATAATATGTTTGTCATTTCAGAAATAATTTTTGACGTATATCAACATTGAAGTTTATTTCTTCAAGATGAACTTGAATGCGAGTTATGAAGATGAAGATATGGAAGACCAAATTTCTTTCGGGCCCAAAGTAAATTACAGTTTGGAGGAAGAGAGAAATTCTTACTAGAATTCACTATATGAAGACTGGGGTGGTTCTTATTTATACTTCGTGAAACTTTTTTTCAGAATTTCCCTGGTCTCACCCCCCTCTCCCTCTTTTGAATATTTGTTTTTTTTCCACGTCCGTCGCAAAATGAACGTATTTTCTAGACGTTATGAGTTCCTTGATCAATAATAACAATAAAATGATTCATTAAAATAATTTCACAAATATTCAAATAATACGTGTTTGTTCAATTATATAGTTTACCTAAAACAAACAGGCGAAGCATTCTACTTCACCAAATTTTAGACAGATTTTAATATTTTTGAGTATAAGTTGTTTTTCAAGAATAATCGTAAGGATTTGAAGAAATTTAAATTGTTTAAACAACTTTATTTTGTTCAAATATTTTATTTTTCATTTTCTTCGGAAGACTGAAATATTTTTAGGAACGGCTCTGTTTTCTAAGAATACTCTTAAATGTTTAAACACATTTGAATTGTTTAAGAAATTATTATATTCTTCTGATTTTGTGTTTTTCTTAGAGAAAGAAATAAACAAATGAGAATGAGGTAAGAACACATTTTCTCCTCTGTACCGATAAAAAACATACAAAATTAGTCAAATAAAATAAATTTTTCAATCAATATCAATTTGTTAAAACATTCAAGAGAATTCTTGGAAAACAAAGTAATACCTGAAAATATTTCGACGTTTGGAAACATGTACAAAACAAATGAAATTTTCAAACAATTTAAATTTGTTCAAACATTTATAAGTATTCTTAGAAAACAAATTAGTACTAAAAAATATTAAAATCTGTTGAAAATTTGGTGAGATGAAATGTTTCTTTTGCTTTATTTAGATAAATTATATACTTGAACAAAAAAATGACATTCAAATAATTGTAAAATTATTGAAACAAATTATTCTATTGTTAACATTGAAGAACTCAGAACGCCTAGAAAATACGTTCATTTTGCGACCAGTTGGGACCCTGTCGGCTTTTCCACACGGGCAAAAGATGAGATGTTATTGATAAAAGGTGTATTTTTCATAGGCAAAGAGTCACGGTTCGTCAAAATTTTAAGTCTATTCCAATCCACAAATCGCAATTCTTGCATCAGATTTGCGGATCAAACCTAATTGAGATTTTTTTGTACAAAATTCATGGTCCTCAAACACGTGTGGAAAAGTTGACTGGGGCCAGACTGGATTAGGATAAGGAAAAAAGATTTCAATCGAAGTAAAAATGTTAAATAAAATTAAGAAATAAGCAAATGAGATACATATCATTAAATAGTAAATTGTCTCTACTTACTTTTCATTTCTCAGAATATCCGGTTGACAAAAAATTACACAACCCAAGTATAAAATGGCGCGTGCGACTGCTGACAGCTGACTGACCGTGGAACCGTAAGGGAAAGATGAATTTGCGCAGTATATACTATATACTACTACTATATGTTTATGTACAATATTTCTTAGATGGTAAACCTAAAAATGCTATTTGTTTTTACGTATCACGTACAGTTTACGAGATACATACAAAATATGATATATTTCTCATTTTTCAATGAAAGTTTTTAGATATTTATAATTGTGACAATCCGTATACTCTGATTTTTTTAACTTCTGAGTCTTTAGTTTGTAAATTAATAAAAAATTTAGTTTTGAAGCTCTTGCATCTGGCAACTGCACTGCAACTCTATTAAAAGAATCCTTTCTACCTGGTTCGCCAACCAGATGCCAATTTCGGCCTCTTCTTTCAAGACAGCCTCTAAAATTCCTTGCTATTTAGGACAATTTCAATTATATTCACAAAACCAACTTCATGATCCTTCAGAAAATTTATGAGGGCTCCTTGAATCTTCAAAATGTGTCACCTACGTACTTGCAAAGAAAATCACAGAAGCTTTACTGGGCCTGAAAATATCTAGTGAATTTGTATTGGTAGGGTTAAAAACACTAAAATATCAAATCTTTTCTGTCGGTGTTGACTAATTTATAATGTTTGTATTTAATTATTTTAAAGTGTCTTCCTTAAGCTTCCATTTATGTTTGAGATTATTAATTTCAATGTGGAATGATATATACATAACATGTTTATACTTTTTTTTAGCATTTGCAAGATCTGAATCCTGCTTGGTATAATTTTCATCCTCAAAACTCTCCTGTTTCAGAATTTCTAAAGTTTTGTCGATGTTGTCATCCTGAAAATGTTCCGAAATGAAGAATAATGAGGTATAAAAATATGATTTTCCTATATATTGGTACAGGATACAATGATAACTATAATTAATCATTTTTTTAAAATTAATTTTGACCTTGTCGTAGTACATATAACAATGATTGAATTTCCATACTCAACTTTTACTGACTATTATTATTATTTTGATTTGAAATAACGCATCATCATCATTAGCACTCGAGTTTTCTTCAAATGTTTCTTCAACTCTTGCTTCAACCGCTCGATATTTTTTCAAATCATAGACATAATTTATCATGCGCATGCTTTTTTTCTCAAAGTTATCCCGATCCATATTTATTCCTAATGTGATGTAGTCTACAATCAATTTTCCGATGTAAATATCAGCAGACCACACCAGACTTTTGGTCTCTTTAACTATAACTGGGGTTACTTGATGGAACCAGACTGGTATGCCCACTATGGGCGTTCTATGGGTCAGCCCGATATAAGCCCGAACACAAAATAAAACTCTGATCAGCTTTTCCAACATAAGTCTTAATAATTAGAAATTCGGAATAATTGAAAAAAAATCAGTATTTGTGTGGAATTGCATACAGTCTCTCATATAATTAAAATCATCTGCTAATTAACTCCACTTTTTCCTAATTGGGCTGCCCACTTGGGCCCCAATTGGCGCCTAATTATAAATTGGGCTTAGCTGGGCCGATTTCCACACCGGAAGCTCAATTACAGTGTGAACTTACTGTCTCTTTTTTTCTCACACTTGTCATTAGTCTTTTTTATACAGGTGAACGTGAGCCCACGCAAGGGACAGGGATAACGGTATAAACACCTTCACGGCGTTTACTTTTCGTTTCAAAGTCGGTCGTAACCTTTATCACGAATCCCTTCTCCACATGACAGCTTACCAAAATCGTGACTTTTACTCCCGATCGTGATCGCCAAAGAAAAAGTGATTAATAATAAGTGGTAAGCACCATCCTTTTTAGATATAGAGTTACACATTTTTGCGGTGTCAAATAAATTGTTGCATTCATTTGAAAATAAATCTGTAAAACATTCGAATGCCCTCATGACTTTAAAATCTTCTATAAATAATGAAAACATAGAAACAAACATATATTTGTAAGTAAGGAAACAACTTCCGTCCTATTATCGATTTGATTGGTGTAATTGAGTCATCACCAGAATGTTTAGTGGATTTCCTGATAGAATTTTCCTCACCTCTGCCAACTGATAAGATAAATGAATTCCATAAATTAGTATAGTGATAAAAAGTGAATAAAACTGTGATACATAAAGTACTAGTGTCACATAAGTTGTAATTAACACGTTAAAAAGAAACGAAGATTGGGAATGTAGAAATATGGAAATTATTTCATACTAAAAATTAAATTTTATAATAAGAGAACAAAATGAAATCAAAGAAAGAAGAAGAATCGAAGCAAGCTCGAGATATCAAGCTGGATCCCGAACTTTTGTTTCAGACTGCATTTGGGCCCCGAAACAGTTTTTTTCCACTCAACCAATTCCAAGTCCCTGTTTCTTTGCTCGGAGATTTATTCCACCGACATTAAAATTAAATTACGCCATAAATTATCCTCAAATTCATTCCATTTTTCTCTTCTTGTATCCCTTTGCTTCCTTCCCACTCAATATTTCCTACATCATTTATACGTACAATTACGTAAAAATTAGTGGCAATAAAATGCCTTCTATAAACTATGTTGCTAATTTGAGGGGGGAGGGGGTTTCGTTGAGAACTACGGTTGGTAACTTCGGGGGGGGGGGGCATCAAAAGAAGTAACGTTACGAACTTAGATAATGTTTAGTACGTTTCCTGATGATGAATTCGAACAAAGTTTGCAAATTTTGCGAGATATGGAACTTCCATTCTTATTTCTCCCCTGTTTTTAGGGAACTTCCCCCCTTACCTTTTTTTCTCGTTTTTCCGCTTAAACGCGAACTGAATTAATAGAACTCAAAAAGAAAATCAAACTATTTTTGGTTGAAGGTTAATTTTTTATTATTGAGAAGCCTACTATTATACTTTTGTTTCGGAATTCATCTCGTTTGGTTGAAAATTCTACTGTTTGGTTGGAAATTTAAATATTTTGTTGAAAATTCGTCCTTTGGTAGAAAATTAATCTTCTTGGTTGAAAATTCATTTTTGTTCGTTGAAAATTCAGCTATTTGGTTAAAAGTTCAACTATTTTGCTGAAAGCTTAATTATTTTGTTGAAAATTGAACTATTCTGGTAAGTCATCTTTTTTGGCCGAAAATTCAACTGGTTTGTGGAACATTCGTCCTTTTGGATTGATAGTTTATCTTTTATGGTAGAAAAGTCATCTTTTTTGGTTAAAAGTTGGACTACTTTGTTGAAAATTCATTTCTTTGGTTAAAGAATCATCTCTTTGGTTGAAAATTTAACTATCGTGTTGGATATTCAATATGTTTCTGGTTAAAAATTAATTCTTTCAATCGAAAATTTAATAATTGATTTAATTAAATTCGAATTGGAGAAAGTTAAAATATAAAAAAATATGTTGAGCGTTGAACCCTTTTGTTAAAAACTCATTTTTTTTTGTTAAAGATTCATCACTTTTGTTCAAACTTCATCTCTTTGATGTAAAATTTAACTATTTTCTTGAAGATTCGTTATATTTTTTGTTGAGAATCAATTTTTTTAACTGAAAGTGTAACTATACTGTTTTTTGTTGAAAATTGATATTATATGTGACGTATAAAATTAATATTTTATGGTAGAAAAATCTTCTTTCTGGGTTAAAAATGAACTTTTTTGAGAAAAATTCAAATTTTAACGAAAAAATCGTCTATTTGATTGAAAATTTAACTATTATCATTTGAAATTTAAACTATCTTGTTGAAAAATCATGTCTTTTGCTCAGAGTTTCAACTATTTGGATGTTTATGCAACTATTTTGTTGAAAGTTAAATTATTTTGTTGAAAATTCTAATATTTTATAAGTCATCCGTCTTAGTAGAAAATTCAACTGTTTTGTTAAAAATTCGTTTTTTCCAATTGATAATTTATCACTTATGGTAGAGGAGTCATCTTTCTTAGTTAAAGATGAACTTTCTCGTGGAAAATTCAACTGTCGCCAACAAAATTCGTCTTTTTGATTTGAAAATTAATCTTCTTTGTTGAAAATTCATCTTTGTAGGTGGAAAATGCAGCTGTTTGATTCGAAATTCAACTTCTTTGTTGGAAATCTAATCACTTTGTTGAAAATTCAAGCGTTTTCTTAAAGTCATTTTGTTTGATCGAAAATTTAACTGTTTTCTTAAAAATTCGTCCTTTCGGTTAAAAATTGATCTTTCATGGTAGAAAAATCATCTTTCTTATTTGATGTTGAACTTTTTTGTGAAAAATTCAACTGGTACCGAAAAAATTTGTCTTTTTGATTTAGAAATTTGACTAATTATTTAACATTTGAACTGTTTTGTTGAAGATTCATCTCTGTTGCTCAAAAGTTCAACTATTTGGTTTTTAATGCAACTGTTTGGTTGAAAACTAATATTTTGTTGTTGACAGTTCGTCTTTTTACGTTACAAATTTTTCTCTTTTGGTAAAAAATTAATCTTTTTTGGTTAAAAGTTCATTATTTTCATTCAATAATTGATCATTCATAGTAGAAAATTCACCTTTCTTGCTTAAAGACGGACTTTTTGTGGAAAATTCAACTCTCACCGAAAAAGTTCGTCTTTTTGATTTGAAGATTTAACTATTTGGTTGAAAACTTATGTCCAAAATTGAGTTATTTGGTTAAAAATTCAAATATGTTTTTGGAAGTTTGTTGAAAATTCAACTCTTACCGAAAAAATTCGTCTCTTTGATTTAAAAATTTAGCTATTTGGTTGAAAATTCATATATTTTGTTGAAAATTCGTCTTTTGGTAGAAAATTAATCTTGTTGATTGACAATTCATCTTTGTGGGTCCGAAATTCAGCTATTCGGTTACAAATTCCACTATTTTATTGGAAATTTAATCATTTTGTTGAAAATTCAACTATTTTATCAGTCATCATTCTTGGTCGAAAAGTCAACTTTTTGTTCAACATTCGTCCTTTCGGATTGAAAATGAACTTTTTGTGGAAAGTTCAACTGTCACCAAGAAAATTCGTCCTTTTGATTTACAAATTCAGCTATTTGGTTGAAAATTCATGTATTTTGTTGAAAATTCATTTTTTGCTAGAAAGGTAATCTTCTAAGTTGAGAATTAATCCTTTTTGGTATAGAATGCAACTATTTGGTTGAGGATTCAATCTTGTGTTTGAAATTCGTCTTTCTAGGTCGAATTTAGAGGTTTTTGGTTCCGACGTAACATTTTTTTTGGTTGAAATATTGACTTTTTCATGTGTCGTATAAAATTATTATTCTTGATTGAAAATTCATCTTTGCAGGTCGAAAATTCAACCATTTCGTTAAAAGTTCAACTATTTTGTTGGAAATTTAATTATTTTGTTGAAAATTCAACCATTTTATTAAAGTCATCTTTTCTTGATCGAAAATTCAACTGTTTTCTCAGAAATTCATCGTTTTGGTTCAAAAATTGATTTTTCATTGTAGAAAAATCATCTTTCTTGGTTGAAATTGAACTTTTTTATAAAAAATTCAACTGCTACTGAAAAAATCTGTCTTTATCATTTAAAAATTTAACTAATTATTCAACATTTAAACAATTCTGTAGAAGATTCATCTCTCTTTCTTGGAAGTTCAACAATTTTGTTGTTAATGCAACTGTTTCGTTGAAAATAATGTTCTTTTGTTGACAATTCATCTTTTCACGTTAAAAATTTTTTTCTTTTGGTAAAAAATTAATCTTTTTTGTTTGAAAATTCAAATATTTTGTTAAAAATTTAATTATTTTATGTCATCTTTTTTGCTCGAAAATTCAACTGTTTTCAGTTTGATTCTTCTCAATTGATAATTAATCATTTCTGGTAGAAAAATCATCTTTCTTGGTTGAAGATGAACTTTTTTGTAGAAAATTGTACTTACCGAAAAAAATCGTCTCTTGGTAGAAAATTGATTTGTTGGTTAAAAATTCACCTACGTAGGTCCAAAATTCAGCTGTTTGGATAAAATTCCACTAATTTATTAGAAATTTAATTATTTTGTTGAAATTTCAACCATTTTATCAAAGTCATCTTTCTTGATCGTAAAGTCAACTGTTTGTTAAAAAAACTTGTCTTTTCGGATTGAAAGTGAACTTTTTTGTGGAAAATTCAACTGCCACCGAAAAAATTCGTCTTTTTGATCATAAAATTTATCTATTTGGTTAATAGTTCAACTAATTTGTTGAAAGTTCATCACTCTTGCTCAAAAGTTTAACTATTTGGTAGTTAATGCAACTTTTCGGTCGAAAATAATTTTTTTTTGGTTGAAAATTCGTCTCCAGGGATTGGAGATTTTTCTATTTTGGCAGAAAATTAATCTTTTTTAGTCGAAAATTCAGCTATCTTGTTGGAAGCGCAATATATTTCAATTTCAAATCTTAACAATTTAAAGTGTTTCATATTGAATTCAACATGGTATCTACGCTAGTCTTATTTGAAAGAATTTATTCCCCTATTTTCGTGAAAAATCACCCGAGCTCCCCTGTTTTAAGAATATTTTAGACTCTGAGGTCCGATATTTCAATATTTTCAATTAGTTTTGATTCATTACCGAAGCTTATAGTTCAAGACATGGTTAACTAAACTCAATAGAAAATCGAAGAAAACGCAAAAAAATCGTGAAATCCGTATTTAGTTAAAGGCTACGTTACTTTTAGAAGGAAAGGGAGGGGGTTAAAGACTAAACTACCGTTGCCAACGAGGGGGGGGATGAAAAACCCGAAATTGGTAACGTAGTTTATGGATGGCCCCTAATTTGTTACTTTTTTTGAAAGAATACCAGACACTAGGTAATAATTTAATTTTGATTCGTCCCTTTTCATTGATTGACATTTTGAGAATGAAAGCGACGTGGATTCAGGTATTCCTGTCACGAAAGATCAGCTTTACTGATCAGCGAAACGATACCCAAGATTGGGTTTTCGATGACCGGTCGTACGACATTGACGAATTTTCTTTGTCACTCGCGCCGACTTCGATCTCCGAGACTGGGTAGTGCAAAAAACGACTCGAGATGGCGTGAAAGCAAATTGGTTTTCAATTTCAGCGAGCAAGAACACGCGATGAAGGCACGAGGATTGACGAACGATCGAACTTAATTTTTTTGAGAAAGCAGTTGAGAGTACGCTTGTCAGTCTCTTAAATTGTATTAATCATCCTTAAGAATGCAGGTTTTAATGTAATGAGCATGTACATGTAACTTATTACATTGATATATTCATTAGGGTGATCCATTTTTTATAGTGAAAAAAAAAATGTTGAAAACAAAATCGCATAGTAGCCTCAATGGTTCCTTTAACGATAAAAATAATATGTGAAAAAGGAAAATTTAATCGGATAATATTTAGGGGTCGCGCAACAACCTCAAAGAAATATTTCTCTCAAATTGAATTGAACAGTGACCTAAATTGCTTCTTTTAACGTTAAATATAGTTTAAAAATTAGAGGTTCAATTTATTAGCATTCGTGATGTGAAATTAGGCGTTTAACTATTCTCGGGGTTCTAATGTTTCTGAGAAGTAATGTCAAATATAGGAGAAACTGCCTCGGAGTTGCCAGAAAATGTTTTACCAACTCTCAGGTTTTAAAACTTTTCCTCCGCCATCACACAGTGCACAAAGAAATAATTTTGCAAATTGCAAATATTGCCACAAAACCAGTAATCATTACATGGCATAAAGTTTGCATTTCAACAAAATTTGGGTCTGCAGCAGTCAAGAAGATGAAATCTTTATTTCAAGACCATGAATCTCTACGTGGAAGCAAAGGTTGGAATTTATCTACTTTTGAGGAAATTAAGAAAGATTTCGTTAAGAGCATGCAAATGTTGTTTGATGTAACGTCAGAAAATTTAGGGATGTAAAGAGTGTTTAAAAAGAAGAAAATATGTGATAGAAGAAAGAAATCAACGAGAATATGCAAAGAAGGAAGAAGAAAGTACTTCGTATGAACCATATTCTTCTTCGACTGGAACATTAATTGTAGAGAAGGACGAAAATAACGAGAAATTTACAGGAATTTCGAAATACTATAAAAAAAGAATAACTAAGTCAATGTCAACTGAATTGGAGTTACCAGACACATGTATCCCAGTGAAAAAACCTCGCATTTAACACAATAGATTTTCCAGATGTATTATCTACTTTGGACCGAATGAACTTATCTCATAGAAAGTTTACTATGCTAGCTGCAGCTATATCTCGAACGAATGATGAAAACGTAAATGAAGGCAAATTATCACATTCAACAATATGTGGATATCGTTTAGTTCATTGTAAGAAAATTACAAACGAGATTCATCAAGAATTTTCAGAAGCCGAGAAACTTCCTCGTTAAGTTCATTGATATGGCAAGCAGGTAAAAGACAGCACAAATAAAAAAAAAACACTAAATTACGAGTTGAGAGACTTCCAGTTGTTGTCACCGGTTACAAAACCGAAAACATTCTAGGAATTCCGACACTAACTTCTGGGACAGGTGAATCCATTGCAGATGCTGTTCTTAATCTTTTGATTATATGGAAAATTATCACCGACATAATTGAAATGTGTTTTGATTCTACCGCTTTCAACACGGGAGTAAATAATGGTACATGTTATCTTCTGGAAAAATTGATTGGCAGGAATTTGCTGTACTTTGCTGACGATCTGCTCTCATTCCGACAGCTGCAGCAATATGCAAGTGTAAATAAAGTCGTCTTCGGCATAGCTATAATGAAATTTGAAAATCACTTATGGAACCTTGATCCAGAATTAGTTTCGCTAGCTTTGTTTTTTAATGAAGTAACTATCGAAGACAAATGGAAATTAGTAGAAAACTTGAAACTTCTAGAAGAAAATTGGACTACACGAAGAATTAAACTTGAAAATTTTAAAGGATTAGAAAACAAGTGTTTCATGATCTTGTAGATTCGTCCTCTGTTTCAGCTTTGCGAAACCTTTGTCGTGATGGCACTAATTACATTTTAAATTCGGACCCTCAAACTTGGACCACATGTGAAAGATTTCAGCAGCTGAAAAGAGAGAATGATTCCTACAAAGTTGTCAGTGATGTCGCTGAACGTTCTGTAGGTCTTATGTCAACCTTGAATGAGACTATTACGAAGAGAGAAGCAGTAAAGCAGAATCATGTGGTGGAAGACAACAGAAAATGAGTTACCAATGTAATTCATAAAAATTCAAGTGTTCATCGACCTCGTTGATTAAATCCAAATATTACCTAAAAGTATAAGTAAAACATTTTTTATTATGAAATGTTCTTTGGTCAATCTTTTCGTTTTCTTATTGGGATAAAGATCTTTAAGATCAATGTGAAACTCACTGTTCTGTCTACATAAGTCTCATGATAATTTTTCTGATTCTTTCAATTTTACAACTGATTAGAATGTTGACCTGGTACTTATCAAAAAAATAAGGTTGCCAAAAGGTTTTACATACTTTCAGGTAAAAAAATACCATCGTCGCCTATTAAAAGGGGTATCCTGAGAAAGATGCCATATGAACAATATGTGCATTCTGTTATTATGTGCCATTGGGTACTTTATTTACATTTTTTCCTAATCTTTTGATTTTTACAGATGTTTTTAATTTCAAATATATTTAGTATGTTTTTCAGTCTGCTATACATTTGTTTCTCCTAAACAAGCTGTAGATGTGATTAAAATGTCATTCTGTTACTTATTATGAATATAACAGGGTTTCCAGAAGGATGTAAATAATTTGAGGTTTAATAATTGAATACAATTGAATCGCTAAGTGCAGAAAGGGAACTACTGACATTTTTGGCCAAAATGAACTAATAATGTATTCATATAGATCCAAATACGCTCTGTTCAAAGGGGGCACTAAGAAAATTCTGTGAAAATTATTTGTTTAAATATTTATAAATTTGAAAGTTAAAAAATTTCCATTAAGTGCAAAAGGGGAACATCTCCAGTAGTAGACTCCTTTCTGTACCTAATCGAATATTATTTGAATAAATATATGTGAAATATGTTTCTCTTTGTGAAATATTATCTGCGGACTAACCAAAAGGATCAAGTGCACTGAAGCTAGTTCAATGAACCTTTTGTTTTATTAGTGCTATATTCTTCACCTATTCAGTTCCGTCATATCGACGTTTAGGTTTTATAATATTTTCTAATCTTATTATTCAGAGTAATATGCATGAAAAATTATGTCAAGCGTTTCAGAAGATAGTATTGTAGAATCAGAGGCTTCATTATCAGAATCGGTGTCTAAACCGGAACTTCCAAAAAGAAAAAAAGGAGTTCGTAATGTAATCCATATCAAAAGAAACGTGATTACAAATGCAAAGGTCGCAGGAGAAAAATACGTGAACTGGAAAGGAAATATAGTTGAAAAACGAAAAACTGGTGATCCTTGCAAGGAAATTTCAACACTAGCATAAATTATAATTTGTTTAGAAACAGTGCTTTGAGCATTTTGGTGAAATTGATCAAGCTACTGTATTATCCGTCTTAAACAGTCTTCATGATAAAAATGAGCAAGATGTCTTCCCACAAGGTCTCATTTTATTCAATGATCCAAAATGTATTGAAAAAGAAGGAAACAAAAGACCGAAGTGAAGTACTTATACCTATTTTGTGATGTATCGTGGGAAAAGAATTCAAGTCTGTCACTCTGCTTTTTTGAGTTTGCACGGTGTAACAAATGCAATCTTTCATTACGAGGAGAAGCACCAAGTGATGAAAGAGGTCAATCTAAAAGTGGCAGTGCAGTAAGTCCAGGAACGTCTAAATTAATGAAGGAGCATATAGAACAATTTCCAGTGAAAATCAATCATTACGGCGGTGAAGAGTTTATGTATTTAGATGCAAGATTGAATACTACTATAATGTGCAAACTATTTAAAAAGAAACATCTGAATATTAGAATGAGTTAGTTGTTTTACTGGCAGTACTTCAAAAAAACATTTAATGTTCGCTTTGTTTGACCCCAAGTTGACACTTGTTCAATTCGTGAAGAAAAGGGTGCATTATTACGTACTAGCAATATTAGTGATGCTGAAAATCAACGTATTACTGCCCAACTTATAGTACGCAAACACGTAGCAAAAACGTTTATTACTAAAACAGAATCTGGTCGAAAGCTGTGTGAAATGGGAAACGATGTTGCTGAAATCTGTTTAGATTACGTGTCAAATTTTCCATTGCCACATATTCCAGTGCAAGATATATTCTACTATAGACAGTTATAAGTAAATACTTTCGGTATTCATAATGTAGGTGAAAACACATCAAATCTTCACGTTTGTCATGAAGGTATAACGAAAAAATCACCGAACGAAATATGTAGTTTTTTACTTAATTATTTCGAATCCCACATTCGCCCTGAGATAAAAGAGTTGCACATTTTCGGTGAAAACTGTGCTGGACAAAATAAAAACCACACAGTTGTTCGCTTTCTAATGGCCTTGGTAGATACAAAGCGCTTCAAAAAGATTTTTCATTATTTTCCAATTTGTGGCCACCCATTCCTTTCTTGCGATAGAGACTTTGCTCTCATTGAGCGACAAGGAAATAAACGTGACCGTGTGTATGTTCGACAAGATTTTATTGTGATCGCTAAAAGAGCTGCAGAGAAATTCAAAGTTACAGAGGTTGGAGGTTCAGGTATAGTAGATTATAAAAATTGGTGGAAAAATGTGTATAAAAAAGTGCTATTAGCAAAGAAACGGCTGGAAAAGGATTTTAGAAATAACACAATATTTTATCGAATATGTTCGATTAAATTCTGTTTATTATGATTCTTGAAATTATTAAAATGCTTATGAATAACAAAAATGCCATTTTTCAATGTTATAAATGAATTTTGTATTTGTATAACGTGTTTTTTTGGATTTTATTGCTATTTAGTGCATAAAGGGGCTTATTTGAGTATTGACAAGAAACCAGGGTTTTTCTAAGGGTCTTTACACGGTCAGTCGTCGACCATCTTTCGTTCGCTACACTTCGTTTTTTCTGAATTTTCTCCCCGGTAAAGAATTTTTCTCATAATTTAACAAACTTATATTAAGAAAGTGGATCAATGTTTCAATTCAACTGTTAGCGAAAAAATACGTCTTTCTAATTTGAAAATTTAACTATTCTTATTCAAAAATTCAACTATCATGTTAAAAAATCATCTCTTTTGGTTGAAATTTCAACTATTTGGTTGTTGATGCAACTGTTTCGTGAAAAATAATTTTTTTTTTCACTGCAAATTCATCTTTTCGGATAAAAATCTTTTCTTTCTTGGTATGAAATTAATCCCTCTGGTTGAAAATTCAAATATTCTTCTAAGAATGCAACCTTTTTGTTGGAAGTTGAATTATTTTGTTGAAAATTCAACTATTTTATAAGTTATCTGCCTTGGTCCAAAATTCAAGTGTTTTGTTAAAAATTCGTTCTTTCCAATTGATAATTGATCATTTATGGTGGAAAAGTCATCTTTCTTGGTTTAAGATGAACATTTTTGCAGGAAATTCAACTGTCACCATAAATTCATCTTTTTGATTCGAAAATTTAGCTATTTGAGTGAAAATTCATGTATTTTGTTGAAAATTCGACTTCTGGCAGAAATTTAAACTTCTTGTTTGGAAACTCATCTGTTTCGGTTGAGAATTTTATTACTTTGTCAAAAATTCGTCTTTTTTGGTAGAATTTAAATGGTTTTGATTTTAAATTAACATCTTGTTTGGTTGCAATATCGACTAATAGATGTGTCGCATAATATTAATCTTCTTGGTTAAAAATTCATCCTTGTAGGTCAAAAACTCAGCTATTTGGTAGAAAATTTAACTTTTTTGTTGGAAGTTTAATTATTATGTTGAAAATTCAACTATTTTATGAAAGTCATTTTTTTTCGTCGACAGTTCAACTGCTCTCTCAAAAATTTGTCCTTTCGGTTTGGAAATTAAAAAAGTGGACTAATGTTCTTATCTTCAGGGAGAAAATTAAAATCGACAAAATTTCAAAAATAATTGAAATGATTGTTTAATTAATGTTGTCGAGAAGTTTTTGTGGAAATTTTAAGTGTCAACGAGAAAAATCGTCTTTTTAATTTGCAAATTCAACTATTATTATTCAAATTTCAATTATTTGGTTGTTAATGCAAGTGTTCGGTTGAAAATTAATTTTTTTTGTTGAATTTTCGTCCTTTTAGCCTAAGAATTTTTCTTTCTCGGTAGAAATTAATCTTTTTTGGTTGAAAGTTCAAATATATTCTTGAAAATGAAACTATTTTCTTGAAAGTCTAATTATTTTGTTGAAAATGCAACTATTTTATAAGTCATCTGTCTTGGTAGAAAATTCCACTGTTTTGTTAAAGATTCCTTTCTTTCCAATTTATAATTAATCATTTGTGGTTGAGGATTCAATCATTTTGTCAAAAATTGTCTTTTTTGGTCGAATTTAAATGTTGTTGATTTCAAAGTAACATCTTGTTTGGTTGAAATATCGACTGTTAGATGTGTCGTATAACATTAATCTTCTTAGTTGGAAATTCTTCTTTGTAGGTCAAAAATTCAGCTATTTGGTCAAAAATTCAACTATTTTCTTGGAAGCTTAATTATTTTGTTGAAAATTCAACTAGTTTATTAAAGTCACCTTTTTGGTCGACAGCTCAACTGTTTTTTTTTTAAATTAGTCTTTTCGGTTTTATATTAAAGAAGTGAAACAATGTTTCTGTCTTGAGAAAGAGAAATAAAATCAACAAAATTTCAAAAAATTTTGAAAAATAATTCAAATTTTTGCTCAATTAGTGTTGTTGTGAAGTGTTTGCAAAACATTGAATTACAATTTTCTTGGATCTCATACGCATGAAGTTATATGAAAAATTAATTTATCTATTCCTATTTTTCTGTTTTTGTTAATATGGTTTTCAGTGTAATTGATAAAAATTTGGTGAAATGTGATTTCATGATAGATGTTACTGAAAGTACGGTATAGGGGTATTAAAAAATTCATTCAATTAGTAAAAACTTAGATTGGATGCATTACAAAAGGATTTATTGATAGAATGCAAGTTTCATGGGTTTTTCCAAAAAAGATATTCCATATTAACAAGAAAATATGCTTTGACTTCAACAAAAAAAGATAACAAAGAAACCCTCTGATGAGAATATCAATACCTTTAATAAATCTATTTAAATTCGGATTAAAAAGGCTCCCATGCACAGATACACATAACATTATAGTGTTTTCCATTTTAGAATAATAATAAAAAAAATCTTTGCAAGAAAGTGAATTTCACATTGATCTTGAAGATTTTGATTTCAATAAGAAACTGGAAAGATTCACCAAACAACATTTGATAATAAAAAATGTCCCCAGTAGTATAAGAAGGACAGAAAAAAGGAAGGGTGTGGGGTTGGTTTTGGTAGACTCTCTTCTTCTTCACCCTCTTTTTTCTTTTTTGTTCGTACATTTATTGTACATTTGTCTCTAATGAGCAGGAAAAGCGGATAGTCTCAGAGTCTCATTTTGATTTGTGAAGTTTTTGGGTGTTCCTTTCTCAGCACATAAATAATTTTCATAAGAAAGTAGATTTCATTTCGATCTTTAAGAAATTTTAAAAGAGAGACATGAAGCAAGGATCTGTTCCAATCCGCAGGGTTGCCTATGGTTACTTAAGATTTCTTTCAATTGAGGTGTTAATGGTTAACTCAATTTACCAAAAGATATCTTTTTTGCTTAAATATAGTTTACAAATTTGAGGAAGCTAGCAATTTTTCATAAATGGTTTTTTTTTAAAGAAATATTGGTTCGGACTATTACCTTTTTCTTTTTCAAAAAATGAAATAATCTGAATAGATTGGTTCTAAATCAACCCACATTTTAGACGCTAATTACGCTATGGCAACTAAACTTTAGCCCTCCACGCACTGTAATGTACAAAAATTTTATTTTCTAAATCTAATTTTCCCCTAAACGCTCAGGTCTCGGATTTTATTCCATAAGTTACTTGTATTCAGTTATTTAGACAAATTTATTAAATTCGAGAAATTTGTTGAAATTAAAAAATTATAATTTGTCTTTACACGATCTGTTCTTGGAATTTATTTCACAAATTACTTGTATTTTGTAGAGTCGACTAAGAACTGTACTTTAACGGAATGGAAACAAAGTCTACGGCTTTATGTCTCTGTTTGTTAAATTTGAAAATAAAACTTTTAAGAACATAAAATCTAGGAAAGTCATCTTGTATAACAGAAAATTGCAACAAAAAGTCTCTAAAGCAAGTTCAGTATGTTTCTAAAAATTAGTGTGAGAGGCTTATTAGAGACAAAAATGTAACAAAGGTAAAAAAAGAAGAAAAAGGGATGAGATCTTCCAGAATAAGGCGAAGATCTTTTTCCTCTTTCCCCCACTTTTTTCCTTTGTTACATATTTGTCTCTAATTAGCCTCTCATACTGATTTTTGGAAACATACTTTTCTCGTTTTAAAGACTTTTCGTGGAATTTTCTGTTACACGAGACGATTTTGTTAAAGTTTATGTTTTTGAAGGGTTTTCTTTCGAGTACTTGTATTTGATGTTGGTCGACAGCCAAGAAAGTTTTATTCCAATATCCCTATCGAAAGTCTGCCATTTAGACAAATTTATTATATTAAAAAAAAATGGTGAGAGTTCAAAAAAATTAAATTTTTCTCTAAACACTCGGTTCTCAGATTTCCTTTCACAAATTATTGGTATTTGATGTAGGACAACAAGAAAAAGAGTTTTATCCCATACAGAAAAAACTAGAGTATTAACTAGAATCAATTTTCGGGTCGTGGGTTAATTCAGAACCAAACTATTCAGATTATCCCATTTTTCGATAAGAAAAAGGTAATACTCCAACCCAATAACACATGTTTGAAAAATTAATAACGTTCTCAAATTTTTCAATTATATTTTAGTAAAATAGATATCTTTTGGTAAATTGAGTTAATCACCAATAACCTCAATTAGAAGAAAACTTAAGTATTCATAGGTAACCCTGCAGATTGGAATCAAACTATGCTTAATGTCTCTTCCTCTTTTTTTTCCTGTTGTGTACATTTATGGTCCATCT
>JAUMHM010000085.1:10466650-10487729 GCA_032362435.1 Melikaiella ostensackeni | reverse complement strand
CATGGTTTTGACAATTGCCATTGTTATTGTTGCGTCAATCGACAACAAATCGCCTCCTTTTTAAACAAAAAACAGGTTAAAAAACTAGCACTTTTTAAACAAAATTGCGGAAAAGTATCGTGTCCCATATGTTGAAAAAGCGACTTTTTCAACTTGTCGCACAATATATTATTTATTTCGATCTTTAAGAAAATTTATATTGATTTTAGACCTTCAAAAAACATGGATCTTACAAGTCTAGGAATTACGACGTGGTTCGCTTGCACGAGGTTGTGAAAAATGAATTTCGTACTCTCCGTAGCTTAGTGGGTCATTGCACCAGACCGGCAATCTGGAGACCTGGGTTCGAATCCCAGCGGAGCCAGAGATAAATTTTTTCACACCTTATAAAATCAATATTTAAATAGAATTATTCGAATTACATTTTTCTAGTTCGAGCGCTTTCAAGAAAACTGTTAAAAATTGTTTTACTCTTTCGTATCGGAATACAATTTTCGATAATATAATTGAGAATATTGTTTTTTTAAATTCTCACTTTTTGTATAAAATTTGAATCATTCTTGTAGACGCATGAATATAATGAAGTATGTTTAAACGTTCAATTCAACATTAATGATATTTTGAGAAAGTGAATAATTTTAAAGCTAGATTTGAATTGATTTCTTAACTTGAAGTTTTTGAATTTGATTTCATAAAAATTCGGAAACATCCACTTTGAATCCTTTTCATAATAGACGCTTTACTTTTTCTCTTTATTCATGACATGACCTCTTCGGATTTTCATTACAAACAATTAAACATCTCTCTAACTCATATTTTTGAGAAGAAAATAATAAAACACACATGCAAGGGAGAGGAAAGAACTATATTTGCAATATAAATTCATGTTACATGTATATTTAATATTTTTCTAATATAAATATGAAAATCAACAAGACATGACCATCAGGTACAAACATCATACATCAAATGTAACAGACATAAAGTAGGTTTGCGTATACATCGCTTCTAAAATTACAGTAATATTTATTAATATCATAACTCGCTCTTTCTCAAAATTTCGCTCACTCAGGCTGCGATTTTTGTAACACATACATTTTCCACTTTTCTCATTAGAAAGAAATATTCAAATTATTCGCAAACTTTTAAATTGATCGTTCAATTTTGAATCGTTAAAATAAAAATATAAACCAACAATAAAATATTGAATAATATCTTTTTCATATTCGTGAAACCAAAGGTTATTTTTCATTTGGAACAAAATTTTAAGTAAGCACACTATCGAAATTGTTCAATATGTATTTATTTTTGTAACTAGTTTTTCTACTTGAATCTTAATACTAATATGAAGAAGCCTACGATCTCACTTCGTGAGAATTTAAAAGGCTTAAAGCTAATATACAAAAAAATTATTAAGAAATTTCTAATGTACAAGGTATTCTAATTTCTAAAGATGGACATACATTTGTTTAGAAATTGAAAACGTGTAAATGTTAGTGTCATAGACGATATGTTTGGTAACTGGAGTAGTAAGACTAGGTGTTAATGATTTGGAGCGACTATCGATTCGCTTTTTTATTTCTAATTACACAATTGAATTAAAATCGAAATTCGCAGTAACTTAGTAGAAAATTCGTAAGCCTATGTTTATGTATATAACAATCGAAGATTCATGTATGATCGCAAAAATATCAGAAGCATCTTCTCAATTCAGTAATAAAAACAATACTGAAACTTTTGCACCTTAACATTCGTTTGGAATAAATTCTGTTAAAGTTATGTGAATTTAAATAAAATTAATTTGAATTCAGAACATCATTTTTTGAATTTCAGAATTGACAAGTTTTACTGAATTAAATTCCAACCATTTTAAGGTGTAACAGTTTTAAGTATTCTATTTGCGAGTAAAAAAAGTAGAACAATTTCTTGGCACGCTGAACAAATCACATATTATAAACTATATCTGCTTAAGAACTAACAATATCTCATTCAGTAGCAATATACAAATATTTTTCTCTAACAAAAGATTCACCTTCGTTTTATAATGTTTAATTCGCTATATGATTGAAAAAGAAAAAAACGATCTGATGCAGAAGGTTTATGAAATAAAAACAAGCGAAAATACGTCATGTTTCATTGGAGTAAAATTATAATTAAATGATTTAATCTACAACTGATTGAATGGTATTCAAGGAGTATTTGATCTATACGAGGAGCGTACTAATATAGTCGAATCTTTCATTTTATTGTAACACTCACGTCTATGTTTATACTGGCACAGAAATTAGCAGTGATACTGATTTCACAATCAAACTTAAAAAATCAAATTTCACTAAACAATATTTTTATAATAAAATTCTGAAATTTACAAGCTTATCTAGCATTCAGTTCAAAAAATGTACATATGCCTATGTAAATCAATATTTTAAAATATCATGATATTTATTACCATAAAACTGGGTAAAGTCGCTCATGTGCCATAAAGTCGCTCACCACCAAAGTTATGTTTCAAAATTCCATATCAAATTTTCTAGGAAAAATAAATAAAAAATTATGGATTGTTTTAATCAGTAGAGTTGTCAAACTTCATTAAAAAATTTACTTTGTGCGAATTTATTGGTGAGCGACCTTACCCTACATGAGCGACTTTAGGCAGTTTTACGGAGCTTGAAATTTGTTAAACAATTCATGAAGAAAATTGAATGGAGTCGAATATTAATAAATACCATGATATATTTACATGGAAATGCGATTAATGATAATTATTAACCAATTTGTGTGATACGTAAAAAAATGTACAATATTTTACACTCAACAAACTAATAAAATAGAAAATTTCCTTATAGTCTATATATTGGCGAAACTTTTTATATTTACGGATTTCTACTCATCTTTTTAAGAAGTAGTATTACGACTATAGATGAAGTAATGTTTTGATTTTTTTCGAAATCTAGAAGGAAATTTACAAAAGATCAACATAAATGTACACTGTGGAAGATTAATTAATATTTCGTCTTTTGATCTTTTTAAAGAGTAAATGTTTTTTGAGATTTGATCTAAGAAACGAAAATCAATATCTTGATTATAAATATTATTGTGTAACATCTGAAGAAATATTTTACCAAATTGAATTATGTTCAGGCTATCAAACAAAAGGGCCTTTTGATAACAGAAAACTTCTATATTTCATAAGGCGTGGGACATTTTGAGCTTCTCATAAACAGATTTCAAAATAAAAACATATGAATGGGAAAAACGTTAAGACACTCGGTGGTGAAAAGTTTATTAATTAAAAAGAAAAAAACATTTAAATAAGAGCTTTTCTAAAAAAAAAGAAATTTGATAAAAAACAATTATTTTTCAGATCACCTTTTTAAGATTCAAGGTCGAATTTTAAATTGAAAAAAAATCAATTGGGAATTTACGGAATTTCTATTTTTTTTGCGAGTTATCAAAACATTTCACGCAAATTTAAAAGATCCTTAGGGATTTTATATGATTTGAAATAAATAAATGAATCAACATAATACTTGAAAATTTTTTCTTGAATTTCAACAAATAAAACAAATTTGCAGGTTTGTATTTTAACGGGCTTAACCGGATTAAAAATATTTGGAGAGATTTTAAGTTATGGCAAAAGATTTCTCAATTTTATGTTCTTACTTATATGGCTGCACAATGAATTTGATAAACGTTCCTCATAATCTTTGTTATGTTTTTCCAAAACTTCCCTCCAGTGCCTAATGTAGCGAATTAGAAAATCTTATACCATTTAAGTATTGTTTTTGGCTTATTCTCAACGAAATCTTCGTCACAGTTATTAAAAAAACTTTTTGAAGTGGATAAAAATCTCCAAAAAGAGTCACGAACTTATACCTGCTTTCTGGAAAACATACTCGAAAAATAGAAACCAAAGCTTTCTATGTCCCACCCTAGCACTCAATTATTGGTAAGCAACAAATTGAATAAAAATTTTAACCTACGAAAAAAATTCAGAAAATAATGTGTCACCGATTAGACCCAATTGACGATACTCAAGACGATTCCTTGACCAAAAGACCAAAACATGAAAAAGCCTTCATAACAAATAAATACTGTCTCTACAACTTTATCCTTAGACTCAACATTCCATCCAAAGGTGATGAAAATTCCCAACCCTTGGTAACATTCACCCAACATGAACAAATTTCTAATCTTCTATCAAACCTAATCTCGAATAAACAATTTAATTCAGGACACAACTGTAATTAATCTTCCTAGTTACCATTAATTTCTATAGTCGTGACTGAATTGGTCTGTCTATCCTCTTCAGTAGCCGCTGGTGGAGAGACAGCAAAAGCACTAAATCCATTCTCCACCAAGCTCAACAAACTTATCGGTCCTGCTCGATTTTCTTTCCTCTCCTCCAGCTTCCTTCTAGCACTAAAATCCTTCTCCCTAATCGCAGCATTGGCCTTTGCATTTTCATTAACCAATTTCTCCAGCTTCGACTGCGGCCTCTCTGTCGTGTTATCCAGAATTTCATTATTCTCCACAGGAACTCCATATTTATTCAAAGTAGGTTTGTAAGTTTTCACCTTTGAATGACCTTGAATTATGAGATACATTGGTCCCCGAATGGGCTTAGCAGGTTGCTTATAATGTGAGAAAATTGGATCAGTCGTCAAACTTGGAGCAGTTGTCGTCGGTAGAGAAGATGGCGTTGATATGAAATCAGTCGACAAACCACTCTCTATCTTCTGGGACTCTTCACTGTTCAGTAAATGCATCAAAGGTGACTGGCTTCTTGTATAGTCAAAGAAACCTTCTCCATTCATCGAAACTGGTCCTCTAGTAGTTGGAGGGAACATTAACGACTGCATGGTTGTTAGTGACATTGGATCTGGAACTGGTGAGTACTTCTGACCATGATTTTCTGCCCGATTCACTTGTAGAGTTGATGATGAACCGACAGGAGAGCTGGTGAAGGTTGCAGGGAAGATCTGATGCTGCTGATTTTGATGATGTCGATTTTTCTGATGCGGCTGATGTTGTTGAGAAGCTTGATCTGCACTTACGAGTGGTCTCATGACGTTCTGAGATGGTCTCATTTTCATGTGGGTCATAGAAGGTGGTATCTGACCCATGGTCATCGAAACAGGTGGTCTAAACCCAGGACGATGCTCTCCTGGGTGGGGCATCACTATGGGTCGTGGATGCTGAAGAGCCATGTGTTGGGGCATTGATTCCCCGAAAATATGGAAAGCTGGATGTCTCGCTGGTTGATGAGTTGGTCGAATCCTGTTGGATAAAATGGAGGGGTAAGCTGTTTGGGTGTTCTCCATAAAAAGAGGCATCATCGGAGAGCTGACGCTGCTTCTAAAGGGTTGTGGTTTCTGTATCTGCACAGGTCTTTCCATATTCATGAAGTCTGAACCGCTAGACTCTGGAGAACTTACGAATTCTTGAGAACTCGTAGAGTTATTCGGAATCTTTTCTGCATTCTGATCCATATTTTCATCCATTTTCGATTTGTGGGTTTGGATCAGAGAGCTTGGAGTTGAAGTAGATATGAGAGGAGACGTTTCAGTGGAGTTGAGGCTAGTGTCTGGGTTTTCTTCGACGTAGTTGACTGGCATGACTACTGAAACTGGCTCCTTTTGGGCCTCAAGTTCAAACAATGAGGGTGAGTTGGCAACGACGATGTGCATTTTGGGTCCGGTTGAATCAGTGGAAGATTCAGTTGAAGGTTTGATAGATGTAGTGGCTGATGGTCCTCTTAAGAGAGCCTTTTCTTCATGATCTTGAGAATTAGCTTCCTGGAAGAAGAGATCATTGTGTCCGATCACAACCTCTTCGTTATCGTTACTGTCTCCATCAACGATAATATTAGCATTCTGACCGATGACGACATCATGGTTAACTGACGCCGATGCATGATGATCACCTTCGTATCTGGCTGGGGTTTTCCACGCGATCTGATTGATTTCTACTGGTGGAAGGGAGGAAGTGGGTCTACTGGAACCTATCCAACCACCTGATAAAGTATGTGTTGACTGGTAAATGAGATTAGACTTTTCAAAAGATACTGAAGGAGTTGTAGCCTCGAATCTTTGGTTGGGAATTTGAGAAGAAGGGGTGAATATGCTCTTGTTGTCTACCTGGGTGATCATAAAATTGGATTTGGGAGGAGCTGGGGAGACATGAGAATGGGTCGACCTCAAGGGTGGGTGACCTTGAGGGAAAGTTTTGAGAGGATTATTGTAGAACTGGGCCTGTTGTAAGGTGGGGCCTTCTTCAGTTTGGGTACTGAACTGTTGAGATTCTTGGAAGACGATCTTCTGTTTGAGAAGATTTCCATAAGAATTTTGACCCAATTCATTGATTGGTTTTTGATTTATGGGTGGTGGCATCATCATAGTGTAAGGTTTTGATTTTTGATTGTAGAATGGACTCGGGTAGTAACTGGCAGGTAGTGATTGGATCCTGTTTTGGTTTCTAAAGTCCGTCGATCCTTTTCTAAAGTTGTTATTGCGAATGATCTTCGGAGGTTCTGCACCTGTGCTACCTGTGAAGTCGTTTCTGAATGTGTCGTGATTTCGGTCGAATTTCGGCCCATCTACTAATTTAAGGAAATGTTCTGGAATCTTCGAACTGGTTTTTTTAGCAGTTACTCCCAGGACAAGAATATCACGTTTTGCTGATGGCTCGGTCGTGTGAGTATCTATCCAGTATTGGACTCTGTCAAGTACCGGGGGAACGTAGTCGAATGTAGGGTCGTTTTTTAGTGGATCTCCTCGACCGAGAGGTGTCCATTCGTCGTAGTCCATTCTTGGAGAAAAAACCCTGGATCTGCTCTCGGTAGGTCCTGAAATCAGAAGAAGATGCTTTTTTAGGACTAAATATCAGGGCTCTCAGTTTCTTCATCACTTTATTCTATCATTTAGCCAAATCCCTTCCGGGTTAAGCATAACTCATTTGGTTTTAGCCTCTTTATACTACCGGGGATCACGGAACTTACATGGCAAAGGTAAGTAAATGATATGTAGGAGAAGGGATAAATTTTACATCAATCTAGAAGTCGCATGTTGCTCATTCAAACAAATTCTTTCCACAACAACGCTCCGACACGGGTCGATGATAAATCTCTCTAACAATCATTCCAGGTGAAGTATCCAAAATCTATCATTTTTGGCGTCATTCTTCTCCTTATAAACAATTATCAACCATACATTCCTGTCCCCGCATACAGTTTTTGCTTCCTTCACATCCATACACCCTTTCATGCAAGCTCTTGTGTTTCTACGAGTTTTTATATCTATTCGCCTTGGAGTCTAATTCACACATTCAAATCATTCCTTTTTCGGTCTATCACTGGGTACGCTACCATTCACCTCACCTTAATACACTTGCTTGATCAAGCATCCTTCATTTATTCTCTCAACATGACCAAACCATATACGAGAATTTCTTTCATTCTTGTCTATCAATGTTTCCTCTACACCACATTCTTTGAGAACCCAATCATTGCTGACTCTGTCCATTAGAGTTCACTTTGCTCCTATCCTTCTCTTGACATGTCCAGATCTCGCTATTATACGGTACAGTGCGAGTAAGCACAGAATTATGTATTGCAATTTTAGCTTTATTTATTATATTCTTTCTTCTAGAAATGGCTCATAAACTACCGATAACCTTTTTACCCTCGTTTATACATCTGGATATCTCTGCATCCATTTTTCCGTCAGCAGTAAATAAACTCCCAAGATGCACGAAATCATCAACTTGTTCTGTCCTCTCTTTGTTTGAGGCAATGTTCCATACGCGTTTTTCACCACTTCCTTCGATCACAATAATTTTTGTTTGATTCGCGTTAATTTTAAAACCCGTAATCTTCATGCTGGTATTCAGTCTGCTCATGTTTCTCTGCAAATCATCGACTGATTCTGCTGTGATAATCTTATCATCTGCAAACGCCAGTCAGCGCCTTTTTGTGCTCCCAAGATCAACACCTTCGTCTAAGAGACATATTCTTAGACATTAGTCCATGTATGTATTGAACACCCAGAAGGACATAACGCAGCCTTGCTTAACACACGGCTTAATATCAAACCAATCGCTTAGTTATCCATTCACTCGTACATTTGCTTTACTGCCTTTATAAATTGCTTTTAGAAGCCAACCATTCACTTCATACTCCTAAAGTACTTCCCAACTCTTAATTCTATCCACCTTATCGAACCTAGCCAATAAGTATTCTGGTAAATATTTTGCCCACGGTACTTAGTGGGCTAATTGGTCTAGAATTAGTACAGTCACCTTTATCACCCTTCCTCTTCCAGAATGAAACAATAATCGTCTTTCTCCAATCATTTAGAACTTCACCATTCTCAGCACACATATTTATAAATTCGCTCAGCCACACAAACAAATATTCGCCACCACTCTTAAGCATTTCGGCAGTGATACCATCCACACCAGCAGCCTCACCATTCTTCAGTTTCTAAATTACGGATATAATGTCGCGGATATCGATTCTTCTTTCGCGAGCTACAACGGGATTCTATACCGTTTCATTTTTTGAGTCACAGTTTTTATGCAACTTAGCATAACTTTCCTAATCTCCTTAATCCATTTCCAAAACAATTTCTTATTTCCTTCAGAATGATTTTGCACTTTGTTTATCTACTTCTGCTTTGATTTCATTTTCGCTTTCTTTGACTTGTATCTTTGCCTTTCTGTTTTTATCCCAAAATCATTTTCTAGTCTAGTCCTCTCCTCACTGCTGAGACCTTTGATATTCAGCTTTCTTTAGTATGCTTAATTTTTCTCGTTGACAGTCCTGAAGATTGATTCAGCTTTTCACGATACACTATTTGTACTTCTGGTTTCTGCAAATTCTCTATTTTAACTCACGTCTGCTTTAACTTATACGTGAATTATTCTTCATCCCCTCCATCCCTGTCCTAGGTTCGTTTTTGAAACTATGAGGTAGTGATCCGTTTCACATTTAGAGTCTCTCATAACCCTTGCATCTCTTACTCGCCCCCTTAGTCTCTTATCCCCTGCAGCAAAGTCAATCACACTGCGGTTTTGGCCTTTGCACCAATTATGCATGTGGATGATTTTATGTCTGAACCAACTACTTGTAATGTACAAGTCTTTTCCTAAGCATAAGCTCATCGATTTCTACCTGCCACCGTTCGTTTTTGGGTCTCCGATGTCACTATGTATCCTGTCGGTACCTTCGCGTTGCACACCAACCCAGCCATTCATATCTCCGAGTAGAATGATTTTTTCCCAAGGATCGCAAGTGCGTATAATATCACTTAACGTGTCCCAGAAGAAATCTTTCAAATTACTACGGTCACCATCAACTGAAGCATAGCATGCCACAATCAATAGCCTTCTGATTCCCACTTTCTTCCTAATTCATGATACGTTTATACTGGCTACTATACTATCTACTATCTAGCGAAACTTCTTCCCAGGAAACGGACTAGGAAAAAAATATCGGGATGTAAATGTTCGGCTTTCTAAAATCCAGCTTTCTCACACACAGTATATCCCGCAATTTTCTTTCCTTAAGATCATTCACGCCTTTAGCACTCCAAGCACCAAGTCTCCATTCATCGCCTGAAACTTTGCCAAGGGCATGCCTTTCTTCAAGAGGAATGTCAATCCTATCCAAGGCTATTATTTGTATTGTTCATTATTTGAAATATGTACTCAAGTACCAATTCAATGCGAGACATGTTTTCCACAAGTGTAAAATCATGTCCAAACTAAGCAGCTAAATCGGCACAAGGTGGAATGTCCATTCATAACTTCAGTCCCACTAAACTTCGGCCATTTGAAAGAAAATATGAAAACAAAGCCAGAAAGAAAGGAGTTACGATCGGTAAGTGTTGTATATTGAGGAGGGCACCAGTTTCCTGCAATTTGGTCTTTGAGGTGGAAAAAGACCAATCATTACATCATAAGTGTGATAAAAATACTCAACCCTGAATAAAACTTGACAAGCTTAGAAACTTTCACAAATTTCTATCATCCTCCAAAGGTTTCCCAGATTTCCACAAGTTTCCAACATTTCCAAAAAATCATAAATTTCCATTACCTTTTTTTTTGAGGTCAAATGAAGAAAACTTCCAAAATATTGGCTCAAATCAACTGACAGAATTTCTAAGTGTATTTTTTTTTAGTAAAACTGCACGAACTAACCCAGGCCACGGTCTTTTAAAAATAATCGCAATAGATTTAGGAGAAATTATGTACTGTTGATTTTTGTCAAATACTTTTAATACAAATATTTGTGTGCTTAAAAAATACGTAAAGGTGACATGATAAAGATGAAATGTAAAAATTATTTATTATGATAGACGATTCAAACGGTAGGTGGTCTGACACTCAACTTCAGTAGTTCCTACGTTACTCGCACGGTACATTTCTCTTCTTGATTGTAAGCGTACCTGACATTTCTCTGAAATACTTTATGCCTCTCTTCGTCTACTTTCAAGGCAAAACATGAAAGGACAGAAACATTGAAATAAGATCAACAGGAATATTTGTATTGTCGAATTAAAATGATACTGAAGTTTAGATCGCTTGAGAGAGCTCTTTTCGATCTTATTAGCCCAACTATATTTTCTCTCATCAAAGAAACTGGGCCAAAGTGAAAATGGCATATCAATCTCTGTTGTTGATTTTTTTTAAATTCACGGTGGAAAAATCTTTTGAACAGTAGCTAAGACGTTTATCTCGAGGTGCTTAAACGAACAATTAGCCGTAATGGTCTCTGTAGTGCGGCACGTCGGACTTAGAAGTAGAAACGTCTCTTACCTCAATAATGTCAGAGAAAACGCCACGTGCTCTCAAGAGCCATTATCCACGTTAAATATATACAGTCTTTCATTTCTTAGACTATAATTCCTATCTTTCAAGGGTTATAGTACACGTACCGTGAACTAGGTAGGCTCGATTACACTATAGAACCATGAAAAATTTTGCATAAGGAAATCCACGACAGTGAATAGATTTATAGGTAAGATTCATACAAATGACTCCTCTATTGAGCGCAAAGAAATTTCACATTCAGGACGGGCACAATTTCATTTGTTGCTTTTATCTTTCCCCTCGATGTGAATGATCAAATATGCATTATATGTCTTTAAAAAATTACTATAATTCGTCAAATACAACTTTTATTAGCAGAGAGCGAATAAATTCTAGTTAAATAACATAATTTTATCGAAGAATAAATAAATTCAAACATTTTGCAGCAGATTTGAAAAACAAGTGGACATTTCTGGGTTCTATGGTAGTTATTACCACCTGATTTTGTGAATTTTTTGAAAGAGTTACTATAATAATTGACTTTAGAATCTGTAAGAATGAGGAGAGGGCCGAGGAAAATCTTGTTATAAATTCAATTCAGAACGTAATTGTACTATTCTGTATAAACAAAATAATTAATCCGATACGCAGGGCTATGA
Source organism: Melikaiella ostensackeni (assembly GCA_032362435.1). Taxonomy (NCBI): domain Eukaryota; kingdom Metazoa; phylum Arthropoda; class Insecta; order Hymenoptera; family Cynipidae; genus Melikaiella; species Melikaiella ostensackeni. The sequence continues at coordinate 10,476,258 of JAUMHM010000085.1, read as the reverse complement.
CTCAGTCAATTAAGTCACTCTTAGTGACATTTTTTTCCTCAAATCACTTTTTAGTCACTTTTTTAAGATAAAGTCACCATAATCACTTTCTTGAAAAAAAATCACTTTAGCCCCTTTCCATTCAATAAATTAAAACAGAGAACACAAGGGTTAACCACTTTTGAATTCTCTTGAATTCGTTCGAATTCTTCTTAACTCACCGTAATTTCTTTGAAATTCCCTTTAATTCTACTGAGTTTCAAGGATCTTTTTTAAATTTTCAATTTCTTAATTACCCTGTAGGCTTTCGAATTCACCTTCAATTTTCATGGATTCTATCAGATTCGTATTTACTCATTCTATCCACCCCGATTTATCGGAATTCAATGGAATTTTTTTTTATTTTACAAATTTTGATCCACTCACTTGAATTATTTTGAATTCATTTTGAATTCATATGACATTCATTGAATTTTCGTGAATTCCCTCAAATTTTATTGATTTGTTCGTAATTAACTCCAATTTTACTTCAATCAATGGAATATCTTGTATTTTGTGGATTTTTAAAAAAATGATTTGATTTCACTTGGAATTCACCCTAAAATCTTATTCCTTTATTCTAACATTTTTTAGTTCTTTGGGGATCTCATGACTTTGTTTAATTCTCCTTGAATGCTTTGCAATTTACCCTGAATTTTTTTAAGTTTTTTTGAAATCTACTGAATTCAATAGATCTTTTTAGGATTTTCAATTTTTTAGTTTACCTTGAAGACTTTTAAATTTACCTTGAATTCCGATGAATTTTATCAGATAATTATTCAGTAATTATATTTATCCCGTTTACCTAAAGAACTTTGAATTCTTTTGAATGCACTTCAATTTTACTAAAATCAATTGAATAATCTGGATTAAAATTTATATTTTTCAATCAATTTGGAATTCACCCTGAATTATTATTAATTTATACTAAAGGTTTTGGATTTCTAATAAAGGTTTTTTATTTCTTCCTAAATTATCTTGAATTCCCTTGAATTATTCTGAATTCAATCTAATTTAACAAAAATTGATGCAACATTTTGCATTTTAAACATTTTTTAAAATTAATTTGTAATTCGTCTTGAATGATTATTATTTTATACTCAATTCTTTAGAATTTAAACGAATTTTTCCTAATTCTCCCTAAATTCTCTTGAATCCATTATAATTCATTTCAATTTTACTGAAATCACTGGAGTATTTTTTATCTTTTTTCATTTGATTTGAATTCGTTCGGAACGTACCCTGACTTCTTATTCATTCATACTAAATTCTTGTATATCCTTTGGAATTTCCTTGAATTTTCTTTATTCCTCCTGAATTATTTTGAGTTTACCATGCAATCTCTTAAAATTCACTGAATTCAATGGATTTTCTTCGGACCTTCAGTTCCTTAAAATTCACCCTGAACACTTTTTAATTCACCTTGAATTCTTATCAGTCTTATTAGATTCTTATCTACTAATTCTATTCACTCCCATTTATCTAAATTCAGTGAAATTTTTTTTTATTTTACAAATTTTGTTCCATGCAATTAAATTATTTTAAATTTAACTTCAATTCGTATAAATTTCATCGAATTCTCTTGAATTACCTTCAATTCTTCTAAATTAACTACAATTTTACCGAAATTAATGGAATGTTTTAGATTTATTTAATTCTCCCTAAATTTTCTTGAATTATTCTTAATTTATTTCAATTTTACTGATATCAATGGAGTATTTTGAATTAATTTTTTTTTTCATTTGATCTGAATTCAGTTAAAATTCACCCTAATGTCTTATTCATTTATCCTAAGTTCTTTCAAATTCTTTGGAACTCACTTGATTTTTTTAAATTCTCCCAGAATTCTTTAAAATTTTCTTCAAATACACTAAATTCAATGGATCTTTCTAGAATTTTCAAGTTTTTAAAATTAATCCTGAAGACTCTCAAAATTTACCTTGAATTCTTATGAATTTTATCCGATTCTTATTCACTGATTCTAGTCACTCGCATTTATCTAAATTGAATTTTTTTTGGATTTCAAAAAGTTTGTTTAATTCACCTAAAATATTAAAAGTTAATCTTCAATTCGTATGAATTTCGTGGAATTCTCTTGAATTACCTTGAATTCTTCTTAATGCACTCCAATTTTACTGAAACCAGTAAAATATTTTGACTTTTTTTTCAATTCATTTGAATTCTTTTGAAAATCACCCTGCATTTTCAATAATTCATCCTGAATTCTTGAAAATTTTTTGTTATCCTCTTGATATTTTCTTAGATCTCCCTGAATTCCTTTGAATTCTTTTCATTTTTCATTCAAATCACCTTGAATTTTTATATTGATTTTTTTTGGCTTCCCTTAAATTCCTACAAATTCACTCAAATTTGATTTAATTTATTAGTTTTTTTTATTTCCTAAATTTTTTTCAATTCAACTAAATTATGTTGAATTAGCCCTAAAGTCTATTCCTTCCCATTATACTCAATTTGATGGAAATTTTTTGATTTTCGTTCAATTGACTGCAATTTGAATTTTCCAAATTCCTTCGAATTCTTCTAAATTCAGTCTAATTCTACTAAAATTAATGGATTTATTAATTTTTTCAAAATTCATTTGAATCATTTTGAACACAACTCTAATTTTTTCGAATTGATCCTGAACTCTTCTGAATTCGTCAAAAATAGATTGGAATTCATTCGGAATGTTTGTCAATACCTTCGAATTCTTTTGAATTCTCTTGAATTTAATAGAACAAAAGAGTTTTCTGTGCATTTGTTGATCTGGTAAAAGCTTTCGATAATGTGAATAGATTTAAGCTTTGAGAAGTCCTGAAAGAGTATGGAGCTAATGGGTGGCTCCTAAAAGCAATAAAAGCAGTATATGTGAACGTCCGCGAAGAAAGAGACCTAACGCCCGGGAGCTACATTTCTCAGGAAGAGCGATTAAATAGTCGGTACAGTACAGGAACTCTATACGATCGCCCCACTTTGCAGTTTGATAAACATTTAAATTTTGCAGATGAAAAAATAACTTTTTATTGTGAAAGAGCAAATAATAAGCTATTGGTTAGTGAAGAAAAGTGAAAATCGATTTTTTGGGCGATAGGTCCCTTTTTTTGCGGACGGTCACATATAATAGAAGTGAAGCGACTGTAAGAGTAAATGAAAAACTCAGCGATGAGGGCGTCAGGCAAGTCTGCTTTATGTTCTCCTGGATGTTAAAAATATGCATGGACGAATGTCTAAGAATGGATCTCTTACACGAAGAAGGTGTTGATTTCAGGACAGCGAAAGTGCGTGGACTAGCGTTTGCTGATGATTAAATTGTTACGGCAAAATCAGTCGACAATTTGCAGAGAATGCTAGGCAGACTGGATACAAGCATAAACAGTATGGGTCTCAAGATTAACAAGAATAAAACAAAAATTATTGTGCTTAAAAGTAGGGGTGAGAAAACAGTTAAAATTGCAATATATAATTCTGTGCGTGCACTCACTATTCTGTATGGTAGTGAGACCTGAATGTATCAAGAAAAGGAACAGGAGTGAAGTGAGCTCGATTGCCCTGCAATTCCTGCGGAATATGTACGATAAAACGCTATTAAACAAAGTCCGTAGAGAGTGGCTTCTCAAAGAATGTGGCGTAGAAGAAAGACAGTTTAACAAGAGTGAAAGTAGTTTGCTGAGATGGTTTGGTTCTGTTTTCAAGAAACCCGAGTTTTAGCCAATTCATTCTCCCTTTTCGGTTTCTAGCTTTTAAATACCCAGAATATCCATATTTTCATAAAATATGAAATAAGTTCATGTGGCAAGAGAAGCCAGGGGGTGGGTCAAAAAGTGGTAAAAAATCGTCCACGTGATATATGGACGGCCACTCATCATATAAATTCCTTGATCCCCGGTAGTATAACGTGGCTAGAACCGACGAGTTACGCTTACCCCGATAGAAATTTTACTTCATAGTATAATAACAACAACAATAATAATATTAATAATTACAACATCGTTATAACACTGCTATAACATTGTCATAATAACATTGCTTGTCCACTTAACCGGAACTTGCAGACAAGCTATACAACCAAGATCCATAAGTACAGCGAGCTAAGGCATGAAGTAAAGACAATGTAGAAGAATGTGAAACATGCATCCATTCATCCTATTGTGGTTTCGGCAACAGGCAATGTGCAAGCAAGATGCACTGAACATCTCGAGAATCAAGGAGTCAGTAGGGTTCTGGCAGTAGCTCACAAAGCGGTTTCATTAAACACCTTTCGCATTGTAAGAAACTTCTTATACTATCAGGAAGTAGCCGACCAAAACTCTATGGAGTAACAGATGGTAGCTTTAGAAAAGCATCCAGAGGCGACTTACTATATGTTTCCTTCAACGCTCTCGGCCGCTGCGTACAACAGCGGAAAACGACAAACTCCAAACTGCACCATACACCTAATATTGTTTCTACTGGTGGAGTCCATGTCAAGTAATCAAAAAAATTTTCGTGCTTGAAGAGGATTTGCGTGTAACTCGGTGTAATCAGTCCTTTAGTAGTGAAGAAAAATCACAATAAATATTTTTGGAAAATTCTGACAAAATGACGAAGATATGGGACTTTGAAATTTTTTCTCTTTTTTTGGAAACACCATATCTTTGGTTCTAATTAACCGACTTAGCTTTTCAAGGTCTCAAATTCTTTGTACTAATACGTACTTTCATATACAAAAATTCAAAGAAAGAATTCCGAATCTATTTTGCAAACACAAGAAACAAAAATTGCTTTTTTGAAAATGCCACATTTTTTCATTTTTTCGCCGAATGAAGGTTTACATGTACTTCACAAGTTCTGTGAATATCATCGTGGGCCAGCCAGTAGTTTGGGAGAAAAAATTGAAACGCAACGTCCTGCATGACGAAGCTTCATGGGATAGTGTGGAGGCCGCCTGCCCCAGCGCGGCGGTACCGGTTCTGTTCGCGTTTCGCATTGTAGTCACATTGTCGCGATTCGCACTCGTGTTCCGCTTGTGTTTACACTAGTAGAAAACACGTGTGAGCCTGAATGGTGGAGCGGCTTGCATCACATTAGCGTTTTTTCCGCGACTTGACCACTTCGTAAAGTACAAGCGGTGAAACGAGTTAGTTTTACTTGATATTCTCGATATTGGCTGAAACTAATCACTATGCGATTCTGCTCATGATAATTGAATTAATTTTGCGAGTATTCCTGATTAGTATTAAATTTCTGTTTTCTTATATATATAGAATACCGTCCACTGTATTTATACCAACGTTCTAAGATTTTGTTTTTTAAATATCGACAAATATTTATTTCCTTATTTCCTGTATTTTTCACCTAAATTTTGTGTCAGTTCATTTGGAAATGCCTTTTAATAGACAATGTCACAATCCACATCTTACCAAAAATAATTTTATTTGCGGTGAATGCCGTAAAAAGTTATCCCAAGGGCAAACTCCTTGTGTTTCTATTGTAGACGCAGATAATTATTTCAACTTAAATGAAAATGAAATCGGCATGATTGTCGATACTGACTTCATCTCCAAATGATAATAATGGATATTGGAATGTCAAACGTAAACATAAGACCAGTCATTTTATCACTAAATACTTTGCTGCGAATCCTCGGAGGTGAAGATATAGAGTTTCTCAAGTTGAAAAAAAAAAACAAAAGATGTACGCGTTCAAAAAAGTCTGTGAAAGTATACGTTTTAAGCTTTTTGATTTTCCAAACGTAGAAAGCGAAGACGAAGTGAATGTACGTCATTTAGAAGATGGCTTGAAGGAAGCTAAGTCAAGCACAAGGGAGCAAATTAAAATTTTGACGATTTGAAACCAAAAAATTGATGGAATCAGAAGGGTTTTTGTCTTCTCCTGATCAGAAAGCAGGAAAAGCTTTACACAATGAAACACTTATGCCCCATAAAGGTTTTTATAGAGATGATGACAATAGTCGTTTAATGCCAAGTAAAAATGAATGTGTATCGGCTAAAGTTGATGGAGAAGAAACCAAAGTTCAGAAGCGCTTAGTCTTATGCAATTTAAAAGAACTTTATGTGGCTTTTGAAAATACTCATCCAAATGAAAAAGTTGGATTCTCAAAGTTTGCAGATTTAAGAGCAAAAGAGTGTGTCTTAGCTGGAACAAGTGGCATCCACAATGTTTGCGTTTGCGTTCCCCACCAAGATGCGAAACTTATGTTTTTTGGTGGAAAAATTGCAGAATTAGACAAATCTAAATCTTTGCCATTTGCAACTCTTAAGCATTGAGCAGCTCAATCAATTTGCAATCCTACTCAAATCAAGTGCTATTCCAATGAATGTGACAGCTGTCCGGGTAATGACAATCTGAAGGTACTATTAGAGAAAGCATACGCAGCAAATTTTTTTGAAAAATCACGTTCAAACAATGGTTTACCACAGATCGATCTGATCTAGAAACTGTAATTGAGCCAGTAAATGATTTCGTGGATTTTTCAAGTTAGTAGAAACTTCTTCGAAACGATTCTATCGCCAAACTATAAAGTTTGCATCTCAATGACACGAAAGCTAGTTTAAGAGTAGGTGAGTTTCTTATTCTTCTAGATTTTGCAGAAAATCACTGTATTGATTATCAAGATTCTTCACAAGGACGTCACTGGTAGAAAATACAAGTTACTATTCATCCTTCTGTGGCTTACTACCGTACTAGTGAAGAGGAAGTAAAACATATTAGCTACTTTGTTATATCAGAGATAAAAGAACGTAACACGATTGCAGTACACCTCTTTCAGAAAAAACTAATAGCATTTCTACGAGATCATTTCAGGAAATTTTAAGCATCGCATTAAATTCTTAGCATCTTTAACTCATCAGGCACTTTGCTTAGTCCGTGGCTGATGATAAAACACCGGGTTCACAAGAGAAAGAAGCTGAGGAAAAAAAAACAACTTTTGTCACTTCTTTCAAGTAATAGGCTGTAGCAACCCTGTCCGTATGAGTAAAGGATTGCTGTAAGTTGTTTTACTCAAGTTAAGCATATAAGCCTATAGATGCGATGGATTAGTAGAGACAAATGAAATATGAATAAAGGAAAAAAGTACTCGTTGCAAATTTACCCTCAGGTACGTGTTTTTAAGAAATTGCTCTATTCGTCGTTGACTAACATAAGCAAAGATTCATTGAGGTTAAGAGCTCGTTGCTTTCGAGACCCGAAGCCGGTTCATGCAATGTACCTTTTCTTTCATTTGCTGGTGCCATCATCTCGGTAACGAGTCTTGTGTTGAAGAAATGCACCTTTTTATTTCATGATCCTTATCTACAATGCTTCAGGCTAGCTTTTATAAGCTCTAATGTTGAGCAGGCTTTTTTAATTATTTCTATACATAAATAGGCAGAAAGTACAAGCAATAGATACGAAAATATTGACTTTTCTACTTCCAACTTATTTCCTAGTATTTCTGAATAAAAAAATCAGATGTTATTTTGATTGAACTTGAAACTAGTTAAAATTTAGATTTAAACCAATTTTGATTGAAATATTTTTGATTTCTGTTACTTTTAGAGAAAGTCTTTTTTTCATTAAGTTTGTTTCTTCGAAATCTCCTGAATTCAGCGCAGCCTTCCTAATCAGAAACAAAATCGTTTTTTACTTGCCTGCTTCTTTTTAGATGAATTAGTTCCAATAAAATAATATACTAAGATATGAGTAAAATAGTGATGGATAAGTTACTATTTAAAAGGAACTACTTATCGTTATTGTTGCATCACGAAAAAAGTAACTAGCGCTACTCTTTTTAGTGACAGCTGTTATAATTTTTGCTGAAACTCGTAGGTTAGTCATGACCAACATGATATTTCTGAAACATTACAAAGATAAATTTTCAACCAAAATGGAATAGTTGAATGCTCAGTTATTAATTAATTTTCAACACAAAAGAACGAATTTGCAACCAAAGAGATGGATTTTTAACTAAAATGATGAATCATCAACTAAAAAAATGAGTGTCTAACAAAGGAATTCATTTTTCAACCAAGTCGTTGAATTTTCAAATAAAAAAGATGAATTTTCAAAGAGAAAGATTAATTGTCTACAAAAAACACAAGTTTTCAACGAAGTACATGAGTTTTCGATAGAATAGTAGAATTTTCATCTAAAAAAAATAAATTTTCAAACCGAACAGTTTAATTTTTAACCAAAAGGATCATTTTTCAACCAAAAACGAAATAATTAAATTTTCAGTTATAAAATTTGATTTTAACCCAAAAAAAAACAAATCAATCAAATCGTTCGTTTTTCAACCGATGAGATGAATCTTCAACTAAAATGATGAATATTTTACCAAAGAAAATTAGTTTTCATAGAAGGATTCAACTTTCAACCAAGTAGTTGAGTTTCCAACCAAAAAGATGCATTTTTAACCAAAAAGATAAATCTTCAACAAAACAATATAAATTTCTAGCCAAAAGTATAATACTTGAATTTTCAATTGAAAAAATTAATGATTGACTAAAAAAAATTGCTTAACGCAATAATCAAAATTGTCAGCGAAAGAGACGAATTTTTAACAAAGTAGTTTAACTTTCTATCAAAAAGGATTTTAACTTCAGTTAAAAAACAGTTGAATTCACTCAAAAAATACGAACTTCCAAACAAACAGTTGCATTTTCAATCTTAGAGAACGAATTTTCTACAAAACAGTTGAATTGTCAATTAAAAAGATAAATATTGTTAATCGAGAAGATTAATTTCATACAAAAAAGACGAATTTTTAACCAAATAGTTAGATTTTCCACTAAAAAACGATGAATTTTCAACCAAAAATGGAATGATTAAATTTTTAATTGAGAAAAATTAAGTTTAGAACAAAAAAACCGAATCTTCAACAAAATGATTGAATCTTCAATCATTGAGATGACTTTTTAACTGAAATGAAAAATCTACAACCAAAACAATGAATTTTTAAGAAAGTAGTTCAACTTTCAACCAAGCAGTTGAATTTTCAACTAAAGTGATGGATCTACAACTGAAAAAATGATGTTTGAACAAAGTAGTTTCACTTTTAACCAAGTAGTTGAATTTTCAACTAAATAGTTAAATCATCAACCAAGAGAGATTAATTTTCAACCAAACAGTTGCATTCTCAATTCAAAAAAGGCGAATTTTCAAGAAAATACTAGAATTGTCAACCGAATAGTCAAATGTTCAACAACAACAAAAAATGTTGATCCAAAAATGGAATAGTCAAATTTTCAATTGAAAAAAAAATAAATTTTTAACGAAATAAGATGAAGTCTCATCGAAAAATGTAATAATTGATATTTCGTTTGAAAAAAGATTTTAATTTTAAATAGAAAACAATTGAGTTCAGCCAAAAAACGAATTTTTCACAGGCTCTATTCTCATCATAATATTCGCGCTTTGTGCTCGATTTTCTGCGCTCACCGTATAAGATATTCGAGTACAAATGAATAATTAAAAAAACGATTAAAAAAATTATCTTCATTTACGATTGATCCTATAAAGAAATGTTTAACAGCAATTTTATTTTACCTGTTAAAATCAAAAATTCTACTTTTTTGACTATTTTTTCTCATCTCGCGTCGTTTGGCTCA
>JAUMHM010000085.1:10453771-10466550 GCA_032362435.1 Melikaiella ostensackeni | reverse complement strand
ATATATATATATATATATATATATATATATATATATATATATATATATATTCAAATTCGGAGGAGGTCCAAAAGTTGTACTTTGTTACCCAGTTTTCCCACAAAAAGTTGCAGATCAACAAATATATATCTTATGTTCGCGCATCCACGATACAGCTCAAAATAACGAATAATAGCGAATTTTCTGTTATTTTGGTATGAAATAATTTTCTTTAATGGATGAAAAAAACTATATACGCCGAAATTGTTATTTGAGTTGAGAAAAGGAGAAAAATAATGTTTTTATTTGATTAAATGATACTTTCCTTATGAGCGATAATTTTTTTTGTTGATACATACATAGTTTAGTTCAATATTAATAATAAAAATTTCTGAATCATAGTTTTTTAAATTTAGTTACAATCAGTAGATGTTACAGTTTATAAATGAACCAAGAAAGATGAATTTTCAACCAAACAGTTGAATTTTCAAGCTAAGAAGATGATTTTTTTAAAAGAAAGTTTAACTTTCAACCTCAAAAGTTAAATTTTCTACAAAAAAGTTATTTCCGACCAAGAAAGATAAATTTCTAACCAAAAAAGATGACTAGTTTACCACAAAAGATGAATTTTCAACAAACAAGATGATTTTAACCAGAAAAGATGAATTTTCAACCAAATACTTCAATTTTGTACAACAAAATAGGTGTCAACCAAATAGTTGCATTAACAACCAAATATTTGAGCACTCAAGCAAAACTATTAAACTTAAACCAAAAAAGTTGCATTCTTAAGCCAAGAAGATGAATTTTTGCGAATAGAGCTGAATTTTCAACCTGAAAAGTTAAGCTTATAACGAAAAATTATTCTCAACCAAGAGAGATGAATTTTTAATAAAAAAATATGACTTTTTTAGATGAGTTTTCAACCAAATAGTTAAATTTACGAAAAAAAAAACAATTTCCAATCAAACAGTCACATTAGCAACCAAAAAGTTAAACTTTCAAGCAAAAGAGACGAATTCTGAAAAAAATAGTCGCTTTGAAGAAAAAAATCTAACATACAACGATGAAATTTCACCTAAATGATCAAATTTTCAAACAAGAAAAGGTCAAGCTTTAACCAAAAGGACTTACATTTTAAACTAAATAGTTGAATCTTCAACCTACAAAGATGAGTCTCAAAAAAACAGTTGAATTTTCAACAAAATAGTTTAATTTTCAAGAAAATTTTTTTTAACATACAAAAATGAATTTTCCACCAAATGGTCGAATTAAAAATAAAAGATCGAACTCCAACTAAAGAGAGTCGCACTTACAACCAAACTGTTGAACTTTCAAGCATAAGAGACGAATTTTCAACAAAATAGTTGAACTCTTAACAAAAATTTTTTTTAACATACAAAGATGAATTTTCAACAAAATTGTGGAATTTCTCAACAAAAAAGATAAATCTTTAACGAAAAAGAGTTGCATTTTAAACCAAATAGTTAAATTTTTAACGTAAAAAGATAAATTTTCAAACAATGGTCGAATTTTTAAACGAAAAAGATAAAGCTCTAACTAGAGAGTTGCACTTTCAACCAAATAGTTATATTTCCAACCTAAAAAGATGAATTTTCAACCAAATATTTGAATTTACAACCAAATAGTTGAACTGTCAAGCGAAAGAGACGAATTCTGAACAAAATAGTGGAATTCTCAACCAAATATTTGAATTTTCCACCTACAAAGACGAATTTCCAAACGAGAAAGATAAAACTTCAACCAAAATGAATTGCATTTTAATCAAATAGTTGAATTTTTGAGTCAAGACGATGAATTCTTTACTAAACAGTCGAATTTTCAACCTGGGAAGTTGAATTTTGAACCAGAAAAATAGTTTCAACCAAGAAAGTGGAATTTTTAACCAAAAAAGATCAGTTTTCTGCCATAAAATATGAATTTATAACAAAAGAGCGTTAACCGATTTTGCCACCGGGGCCACAGTAGATGGTTTTTTTTCTCCAATTTCACAGGATGACGCAGGTCTGCATCTCTTTTACACTGTAAAATTTAGTAACTAGTTCCAGTCTGAATAAATTTACCGAATCTGAACATAATTTAGAATATTAATGTTATTTTGTCTACCAATGTAATTAATTGATTTCTGACATTAAATTGTGTCGATTACTAGGTCTTATAATTTTTTGAAAAACGAGAAAAAATCTACCTCGAACCGGATTTGAACCGGAGAGGCCACTATACATGAGTGGAGCATTAACCAACTACGCGTTGACCAAACTCGTTTCTCCAAAAATTATGAGACCAAGTAGTTGACACAATTTAACATCAGGAACTAATTCATTACACTAGTCAATAAAATAAGATCAATATTCTAAATTTCAACAAAAGAGTGAAGTTTTCGAGCTGAAAAGTCGAATTTCTTAAAAAACTGTTGACTTCCACACTCGGAAAGATCAATTTTCAACAATTCTTTCTCAAGTTGAAAATTTATCTTTCTCGGTTCAAAATAAGTTTTTTGTGAAAAGTCAACTGTTTGGTTAATTTTTTTTTTCTGAAAACTCAACTTTTTAGTTGAAAATTCATGTTTTGTGTTTGACTTATAAGTTATAACATCTACTGATTCCTCGTTAAAAGTATCATGATTCCGAAATATTTTTTAATAATATTAAACGAAACGATGTACAAAAAGCAGTCTCTGATAGTCAAAAGGCATGATCTGCAATAATTTATATGAATTCAAAGTCGATTTGTAACGTATAAGGATTTATTTATGTCAATGAAAAAATGAATATCAACGAGAAATTCGTTATCATTAAGGAAAATATAATTTAATCTAGGAAAAACATGATTTTTTTCCTTTTTTCAACTTGAGTAACAATTCACGATGCATATGGATTTTGTAAGACGAACTTCTAACAATTCTTTCTCAAGTTGAAAATTCAACTGTTTGGTTGAATTTTTTTTTGAAAAATCAACTTTTTGGTTGAAAATTCATCTTTCTTAGTCGATTTATGAACTTTAATGTCTACTGGTTGCACATTAAAAGTACCATGATTCTGAAATACTTTTTAATAATATTAAACTAAACGATGTACAAAAAACAGTCTTAAACAGTCAGAAGTCATGATCTCAAATAATTTATATGAATTTAAAATCATTTTTCAACTTATAAGGATCTATTTATTGTTGTGTTGCCTTCGGAAGATAATTATAGAACCCTCTTCTTCAATGAAAAATTCATTATCATTAACAAAAATATAATTTAATCAAGTAAAAGAATGATTTTTCTCCCTTTTCCAACTTGTATAACAATTCACGATGCATATGGATTTTGTAAGATGAATTTTCAATAATTATTTCTCATGTTGAAAATTCATCTTTCTTGGTTCATAATAACTTTTTTGTGAAAATTGAACTGCTCGGTTAAATTTTTTTTTCAAAAAAATCAACTTTTTGGTTGAAAATTCATCTTCCTTGGTTGATTTATAAAGTGTAACATATACTGATAGCACATTGAAAGTACCATGATTGCGAAGTACGTTTTAATAATATTAAACTAAGCGATGTACAAAAAGCAGTCCTGAATAGTCAAAAGTCATGATCTTGAATAATTTATATGAATTTAAAGTCGATTTGCAACGTATGAGGATTTATTTATACCAATGAAAAAAATTTATATCAACGAGAAATTCGTTATCATTAAGGAAAATATAATTTAGTCAAGGAAAAAAACAATTTTTCTCTTTTTTTTCAACCTTAGTAACAATGTCCGATGCATATGGATTTTGTACGATGAAGTTTTAACAATTCTTTTTCAAGTTGAAAATTCATCTTTCTTGGTTCATAATAACTTTTTTTGTGAAAATTCAAGTGTTTCGTTAAATTTTTTTTCTGAAAACTCAACTTTTTGATTGAAAATTCATCTTTGTTGGTTGATTTATGAACTGTGGCATCTAGAAATCGCACATTAAAAGTACCATGATTCCGAAATATTTCTCGATACTATCGAACTGAACAATGTACAAAAAGCAGTCTTAAATAGTCAAAAGTCATGACCTTAAATAATTCATATGAATTCAAAGTCGATTTGCAACGTATAAGGATTTATTCATTGTTGTGTTGCCTTCGAAGGATAATTATAGAATTCTTTCCCTGAATGAAAAATTCGTTATCATTAAAAAAAATATAATTTAATCAAGTAAAAACATCATTTTTCTCCTTTTTTCAACTTGAGTAACAATTTACGATGCATATGGAATTTGTTATTGCTGCCGTTAAAGTATGACGCCACACTTATTTCGGACAATATTTACCCATCCTCCCCTCCTCCACTACGCATTTTCTGCAGTAAGTGTATGTTACTTTAACATAGGCGTCAAACTACAGGAGACCCCCCCCCCCACCAAGCATGTGACGTAATACTTGAACGGCCCCTTATTAACGGCAAACTTGGGTACCAAACTATAACTTTTGGGTCCCCTCCGACAGTCAATTCCGCACCAAATGCCTAAGTGCAATTCCCCCACTACGCGGCAAATACGCGCGGCTTCCCCTTTCCCGCTGAGAGAACAAAAAGGGGAAGCCGCGTAGTGGGGGAACACCATACCTGATCTGGTGCGGAATTGTCCCGTGCCCTAAGAAATACGGAAAGACGGACAAAATTTTCGGAACTTTCGCCGAACCTGAGTAATAGTAGCAACAAATGGAATAAAATGAATTCATTTAATATGCCTATTCTATAATAAAGTTATGAAATTACTTAAACATAAATAAGGATTACCTTCTATGACAGTATAAGGATAACCCCTTTCGCCAGGGCACTTAGGCATTGGAAACCTTTTTCCTAGTTCAACTCTACCAGAAGGAAATCTCTAAATATTTTCTAGGGAAAGTCAGGCCTGCTTCAGGCTATTTGCAGGCTCGATTTGAATAATTTTGTCTCTCGAGATAGCTTAAGAGATTTGGATCCTTTTTTACGACTTAATTTACGGCAGTCGAACCTTGATCATACCGAAGTAGAACGGGCAGGTAGAATATCTAAGGTCCCACTGTCATATAACCTTTATGAAACTAATCCTTTCTAACGCTTTAAAAATGATTATTTATATGTTTACCAGCATATATTTATATGTAGCAACTTATATATTTATATTTATATGCAGTATTCCTCTAATGGTGAATCTAAAAATGCTATCTGTTTTTCCGTATCACGTAGAGCTTACGAGATACATACAAAATATGATATATTTTTAATTTTTCAAAGCAAATTCAAGAATTTTTTTATTGCTAAAATCCGTAGATTCTGGTTTTTCAACTTCCAATTCTCTAACTGGAAAATTCAACAAAAAAAATTGAGTTTTGAACCTCTTACATCTGGCCATTGCACTGCAACTTCACTGCAAAAAAATTCATTCTATCTGGTTCACTATCCAGATGCCGACTGGGACCTCCTCTTTCAAGGCAGCCTCTGTAATTGCTTGCTATACAGGAAAATTTCAATTATATTTACAAAAGCAACTTAATGAGCCTTCAGAAGATTTGAGAGGGCTACTTGGATCTTCAAAATGTGCTACCTGGGTACTTGCCGACAAAATCTCAGAAACTTGACTGGGTCTACGAATATTTAGAAAAATTCAAGTGAATTTGTATCGGTAGGGAAGAAATCAATAAAGTCTGGCTCCGTCTTATAAGCCCCAGACTTTCAAAACGTCTTGAATAAGTCTTGAAAATGTCTTCTTTGCCTCTCATCAAGACAAAACCCAAGACGAAATATTTGACACGAGCGGTACCATCTAGAAGATCAAACTGACCAACTCAATTCGGACTCTCCAAGTTTAAGTATCCATTCTTCTTCGTGTTGTGCGGACATATCTTCACTTAAATCAATTGCAATACTCTTATTACTTCTTTCGATTAAAAATGAGAGTCTTTTATAAAATATTTCCAGGATAAGAAATGTAATCAGGAATTTTTATTCGTAAGATGATTATACTTCATGCAATAAATCTGTTTCCGTTTTCTCGCGATGCATGTGTCGCGTCGGCTGGGAGAGGAACGGATTGGAAAGAGAAAGGTCGTCCCCATCGATCTTGCATGTCTTCAGTGAGCCACGCGAGAAGGTGTCACTTAGCGAGGATCTCCTGCTCTAATAATACAATTTATAGGTCGTTTATTAGCTTTTCCAGGGATTTTACGATGTGGTAGAGAAAGTAGATGGATGCGAGTAAGTGCAGATGATGGCAAGTTGGAATCTCACGAGATGGTGATGGTGGTATGTAATTAATGTGGTCTTCAGAGGTCACGGCAATGTGCAAATGTCGTCATTAGCCACCCTCCTTCGTGTTAAACTTCATCTTCGAAATAATGCATGCTATTCGTTACAAGAAAATGTAAATAAGTACTTTCTCTAACTTGTAATTTTTTCCTTTTGTCATTTATTATTTTATTTATTGAAACGTTGAGAATGTCAGTCCTGGAGCAATAAACTAGGATCAGTGAAGCAATTAACATTTCCGAAACTTGCATTGGTGCTGCGTTTGATTCTAGTTGTTGGAAACAGATACATAGCTTTAAAGCAATATCTCTATCATCATTTCTATCAATCTTTATAGATCAGATTTTTACTCCATGTATACCCTTTTCAGGTTTTCACATATCTAAAAGCCCCCCTTCCACAGGAGATCATCAGATGATAAACTATTCAGCTCGAATCGCTTCCCAATACCTCAAACTACCCCAACTCTCATAATAAGCCTCCAAAGCAATGCCTAACGTACTCAATCCAACGGGATTTTTTAAATCTCTAAAATCCCCTACCTTCTGCAGCAACAATTTTATTAGAAACCTCGTATTCGCCTAAACATTTCTTCAGGGGAGTGGAAAACTGCAGTAAACCAAAACTCCCAAGTGCAGCCAGTTACTCGGTTAGTGCCGCCGGTTTATTATCATTTTTATATTATATAAAATTAATAAATTTTACTTTCTTATTACCATGCTTCTGTAAAGGAAATGATTATAAAGAGTGAAAACTTTGCCTAAAGGAAAAGAAAAATTGTTATCCACTGTAATTAATGGCAACTGGATTATATATTTCTATTCACAACTTTTGACGATCGGCGTTTTACAGCATTGCATGATTACCACAATTGAAATAAATTTTTGTGCAAACCAGTATGCATTTCTTTCCGGAAAGTTTTGTGTAAACCATTTCATCGAATTTATTTGAAACTTCGCTAAATATGATATACGATATTTCCATGAAATTTTAAGGCAATGTAATTCGAAACCGGAAAGCAAAAAGGTACACAATCTTAACATTAAAGCTCTTATAATTTAAGGACTTAACACAATATGCAGAAACATTATTAATTCAACTTTTATAAAAGTGGTTGAGTATTTCTAATTTTCAAATTGTAACCAACAAGATAGGACATTATTCAACTTTTCATGTTTAAAAATAGAACAATCTCTAGTTGACAGAGCACAAAATTGGACTCGTTCAATTTACTAGGATTCAAAATTGACCTATTTCCAATTTAAAATGTGAAAAAATAAAACATTTTTATTGCACGACATCAACCGTTTAAACATTTTTAATTCGAACTTTAAAGTATTTCAAAAATAAATGTTTCTTATGTTTGACTTTAATTTTGAATGAGCTTCTAATTATAAATTATTCACTTCTAAACACAGTAATTCAAAAATAGAAATTGGAAAAATTGGGATGTTTCAATTTTTAGGGCCTTTAGGTTAAAATTTTGCAGTCTTAATGAATTCGATTTCAAACCAATGGAAATGTGAACACATATAAGCAGTTCAATTTTAAATTGTACAAAAAGCTAAGTAGGTCTACATTTTTTGATTTTTAAAGTTTTAATTACGAAATTGTTAGATTATAAATGTTTAAATATAAAGTACGTTAATGTTTATTGTTTCAAATTCAGATTAAGAATTAAAAAAGAGTATTTTGGCACAATTAGTCATTTATATAAAAACATACTGATCTATCAGACCAAAATATTTCACTTCTGAAAATTCAATATGCACGTAAATATGATTGTTTCAAAACAGTTATGTGGTATAAAATTTCAGCTAAGTTGAACAATATCTAGTACTTGCTCATCGGACTTAAAGATTCCTCTCATCAATTAATCTTTCCTCATTGTACCGAGAAATGACAAAAAGTTAATTTTTTTCACTGCAACCTCAATAATGTTAATTTGATTAAGAAAAATTCCTCTTTTCGTTTTCTTCGCAATAGCATTTTATGTCTGTTAATGAAATAATTAATTAATCTGTAATGTTAAAAAATTAATTAATCTGTATAATTGACTGTCTTTCAATTTCATTAAATTATCGGGAAGTATCTAGTACAACAGCACCCATTCGAGTATAACTGAGCCAAGCGCTGCTTAACTTCAGTGATCGAGCGAGAAGACTTAAACAGTATTTTTAAATATAAGGTATGAATTTAAAACTATAGTGTAAAATTTCACCTCTAGCAAGAACTGACTCTATTTTCAACAATATTTTGTTTTTAAAGTCATGTCACAAGGCTAAAATCATGGCATTCAAGTAAACATTAAAGAAATTCGAATATATAGTTTATGTGTTTGTTAGGGCGGGTGGAAAAAACAAAATTCTGGAAATCGAAACTGACACTATGTCGAAAAGTAGTGTATTAGGACCTTAAAAAAGTATGATTATTTCAGTGTTGATTAATGAACACCTTTAACTTGCGCGTTGGCAAATTGTGCTACAGAAAATTCTTATTCTCATAGTTTTGATGTTCTTGTGTATGTCAATTTTTGTCATGTTTTTGGAGGTCTCAACTTAAATACTAAATATATTATAATAATACTCAGAATAATAAAAGTACTCAAAGGATAAAAAGGTCTTTCTAAACTTTTACAGCTTTTCAATTAACGTTCTCGAGGCGATAATTCATGTTTAGTGGATCTCCGTTTCAAAAAATAACTTTAAAGTCTACAGGAATGACGATGGAATTTTTTAAAGGTTTTTGAGGTTTGTCTACTGCTAAGAATGCATAAGGAAAAAATTTCATAATTCTGGGAAATCATAAATATAAACACAGTAAATTTATGAAAAACAGTTTTGTCTTTTTTTGAATTATCTTTCTCCAAATGACAATAACAAATATTTATAACATTCAACGGCTCTTTGCTGACAAAAGTACGCAAAAAACGAATTTAAGAATCTAAAGAATACAACGAAAGGAGGCAGAAGGTTGTTAAACTAATTGTTTGTGTGTTTTCTTCAAATTATTTTTTCCTAGTGTCTTTCTACTAATAAAAAGCCCTTGGACATAGAAAATATTTTTTGAAGCCAGCTGGAAAAAAACAATTTGAAAAAGAAATGACTTTTTGGAGAACAGATTTTTTCTTGGATACACAGACTTATCAATTTTTTCCTGATCTATTTATATCAGTAAAAAGCCCTCAGATATCATAAATATTCCTGAGGGCCAGTTGGAAAATATATAATTGCAAAAATAACACAGAACCCAGTGGAAATTTTTTCCTGATGTATTTTTGATAGTAGAAAAGCGTCAAACGCCTGAAAAATTTATTTGTCATTCCTGTAGATTTTAAAATTGTTTTTTCAAAACATGGGTCTATTAAACATGAATCATCATCCCACGTTGAAGGCTTTCATCAATCTAGGCCAAATTAATTATACTTTCTCAGGGTCCTAATGCACTATTCCACATAGTTCCAAATTCGATTTTCAAAATTTCATTTTTTCGACTAACAATAATGTTAATTTATGAAATATGGGTAAGAATTAATAAGAATTCAAAGCAGGAGCAAATTAAAATAGAAAATTTGCCGAAACCAGAAGTACAAACAGTGTATCGTGAAAAGCTGAATGAATATTTAGAACATCGCGAATAAGCATGGGCGACGGATTTAGGCAATAAAAATGTAGAGGGCACATGAATAATAATACGGGAGAGCATCTTCAAGAGTGCATATGAAGGGTGCGGTACTGCGGCTGTAGGTAGAAAGACTGGAGATGCTTGGTGGAATGATGAAATCCGCGTGGCTGTGAAAAAGCAAGCGTACTCAAGAAAGTAGAATATCAAAGGCCTTAGCGATAAGGAAAGGACTAGATTAGAAAAGGAGTGTAGGAATGAAAACAGAAAAGCCAAGATACTAGTCGAAGAAAGCAAGGATAAAATCCAGGCCGAAGAAGATGAAAAAATCGAAGGAAATAAGAAATTATTTTAGAGATGGGTGAGAAAGATTGGGAAAGGAAGTACTGGAACTGAGGTAGTCGGAGTTAAGAAAGCTGATGGTGAAATGGTATGGGAATCGGACGTAGTGAAAGACTGTATCAGTGATTAAAAAAAATAATTGTATGGTGGTCAAGCTATGGAGCACAGCTACCGTGAAACTGAAGAGAATACGTTAGACAATTCCGTTGTAGGTGGCGGAAGCAGAATTGATATTGATGACATTATATCCGTGATTGAAGAACTAAGAATGGTAAGGCTGCTCGTGTGAAATGGTATCACTGCTGAAATGTTTAAGAGCGGTGGCGGATATTTGTGTGGCTGAGCGAATTTATGAGTATGTATGCTGAGAACGGTGAAGTTTCAAGTGACTGGAGAAAGACGATTGTCGTTCCACCCTACAAAGAAGAGGGTGATAAAGGCGACTGTACTAATCATATAGCGACTAGCCTACCACGTACTGTGGCTATGCCTTAGTAAATCTAGTAGGAGGGTCCGACTTTTCGTTTCTAATTCCATACCTGCTTATACTCATTTTTATACAATCGGCAAGTTCCAATGTACTGTGAAAAAAAAATATTCTCAATTATTTGTTGGGCTTTTTAAAAGTTGCTGTCCCTAGACATCCTCAATAGAATCATTCAGGATATGCGTGATATTATATCATTTTATGAGGACTTTTTAAAAAAACAGTAAAGTTCGATTACATACGAAATCATTCAAGAAAAAAACAGCTCAAAAAAGAACAGAGATTTTGAAATGTTTCAAGATATTCCCAAAGATTTTGAAGAACTTGGAATATTTCACAATATTTAAAAAGTTTCCAAGGAATTTTCAATATACTTCAAGGAATTGAAGGACTTCAAGGGGTTTCAAAGATTTCAGGGTATTTTATAAGATTCTAAGGAATTTTCGAAAGCTCCAAAAAATGTTAAGGGATTTCAAATGATTTTAAAGGATTTGAGATATTTTAGGGTACTTTAAGTGATCCTAAGAAATTGAAGAAATGTAAAGGAATTCCCAAGGATTTGAATGATCTTTAGGTGTTTAAAAAGATTCCATACAGTTTTAATTAATTTCGGAATTTTCGGAAGGATTTAATAGGACCTTTAAGGTTTTAGTACATTTTGAACAATTTTAGGGGGTTTCCAAAGATTTTACAGAATTTTGAATATTTCAAAATATTTTAAAAGATTCGAAGGAATTTTCAGAAGCTTCAGAAAATTTCAAAAGATTTCAAAGAATTTAATTATTTTAGAGTATTATAAAAGATCCTAAGAGATTCAAAAAATATCAAGGAATTTCCAAAGATTTTAATGATTTTTAGGTATTTAAGAATTTGCATGCAGCTTTAAAAAAATTCCGAATATTTGGAACATTTTTATTGGACCTATAAGGTTTCAGGATATTCTTAAGGATCTCAAAAAATTTCCTAAGATTTTAAAGAATTTCGAATCTTTAAGGATAATTTAAGAGATTTCAAGGCATTTTCAGAAGCTTTACGAAATTTCTAGGAATTTAAAAAGATTTCAAAGGATTTAAAATATTTTGAAGTACTTTGAAGGATGCTGAGAAATTAAAGAAATTTCAAGGATTTTCCAAGGGTTTTAATAATTTTTAGGTATTTGAACAAATTTCATACAGTTTCAACGAATTTCGGAAGATTAAGGAAGATTTTATAGGACATATAAGGTTTTAAGTATGTGAAAAGATTCCAATGGATTTTAAAGGATTTAGTATAAGATTTCCGAGTATTTTAATGATTTTAAGGAATTTTAAAAGCTCTCAATGTACTTTGAAAAATTTTCCAGGATTTCAGGAAATGTCATCATATTTCATGGAAATTGATGAGTTTTTCAAGAGTTTTCATAGGCTTTCAACGGATTGTAATTATTTGAAGTGATTTCAAAATATTTTGAGGGGTATCAAGGAATTTAAAAGATTTAAGGGATTTTAATAGAATTTACAAGATTTTGAGGATGTTTATTTTTTTATTACTTTAGGGACCGCTGCGAACGGCTCTTGATGTCTTTTGGTCCATCCGTGAAGGCACCGATTCTGTACCACGTCCAGTCCTTTGAAGTCTTTGTGGAATAATTCACGATGTTTTGAAATCTTGTAAAATCTTTGTGAATTTTTTCGAAATGCTTCAAATTTTTGAAATCTTCTGAAACCTTTTCAAATTTTTTAAACCTTTTGGAATCTTTCGAATCTTTTTAAAATTTTGAAATCTTTAAAATCTTTCTAAAATCTTTATAATCTTTGCAATATCTTGGGATTCTGGAATCTTCTTAATTGTATCTGAGAATGAGTTACCAATGGTTGAATGACATCTTTGCTGGTTTTTCGAAAGATATCGGTTTTGATTGACGCAAAGTGTAAAATTGTAAGGCAGATGTTTTTTTTTTAAATTGGCATTAGGGTCTAGAATTTTTCATATATTCTATTTTATATATATATATATATATATATATATATATATATATATCTGGGCCGCGGTACCAGTGGCCGCCCATCTCACGGTTGTGAGGCGTGGCCATGG
>JAUMHM010000085.1:10431875-10445686 GCA_032362435.1 Melikaiella ostensackeni | reverse complement strand
ACAAGATTGTTTAATTTGAAACCAAAGAGATGAATTTTTAACAAAATACATGAATTTTCAGCTACAAAAGATCAATTTTCATCAACATAGTGCAATTTGAGAACAAAGAGATGAATTTTCAATTAATAAGATTAATTTTTTACCAAAAAAAGACGAACTTTGAACAAAATATATGAATTTTTAACTAAAAAATATCGATTTTCAACCAAAAATGTCATAGTTAAATTTTAAATTGAAAAAATTATATTTCAGCTGCAAAAAATCAATTTTAAATCAAAAACAGTTTAAATCAACCAAAAAAAAATTTCATCAAAATAGTCAAATTTTCAGTCAAGAGAGAGAAAAAATCAACCAGATTGTTGAAATTTTGAGCCAAAAAGGCGAGTTTTCGACGAAAAAGTTGATTATCAACCAAATAATAAAATTTTTGTCCAAAAAGATGAATTCTCAAAGAAAAATGTAATAGATGAAATTTAAACCAAAAAAGACGAATTTCCATGAAGATTGTTAAATTTGAAATCAAAAAGATGAATTTTCAACCCAGAAGATTAATTTTTTACAAAAAAAAGACGAATTTTAAACAAAATATATAAATTTTTCAACTAAAAAAGATCAATTTTTAACCAAAAATGTCATAGTTAAATTTTAAATTTAAAAAATTAATTTTCAGGAGAAAGAAAATTCAAGTTTAAATCAAAAAGCGTTTAATTCAACCGAAAAACTAATTTTTAACAAGAGACTTGAATGTTTAACAAAATGAAATGATTTTCTTTCAAAATCGTTCAATGTCGAACAAAATAATTAAATTTTCAACTGAATAATATAATTTTCATCAAGAAAAGATAAATTTTCAACTGAAATAATAAGTGAAATAACTGGAATAGTTAAATTTCCAGTTAAAAATTCCATTATCAACCAAAAAGGAATGAATATTCAACTCTGAAATTATTTTTGTATCCTTTTCTAAGTTTTTTTATAAATTTAAGAAAACTTTGAATCCCAGGTTGGGAGGAAAATTTCAATTCTCCTATATCGGGCTTTAAATTTCTACGGCTATCTGCCGCCACAATTTGATTAGTAAAAATGAAAAAATTGTTGGAATATCGATAAAATTGACTGTTTCTCGTAAAAAAAGACTTGTGAGCTACATTTTGAAAGTAACTAAAAAAGTAACGGTTTTTATAGTTGCTGCTACCGAAAAAAATGTAACCAGTAACCAATTCGTTACTTACTTACAAAAGTAATTTCGTTACCACTATCGTTACCAAAAAAAGGTACACTTAAACAATCAAACCTTTTTTAAAGATAATGTTCATTGAGACCCATACTAAAAGTATACTTGCATTAAATTATAGACCAAGTGAATTAAATTGAACTATTCATCAAAAGTAATCATATAATTCAATTGTATTATATAGTACCGACGAAAATTATCTACATGTCTACCCTGATATTGTACGTACATACTTAAAAATCAGTACTTTGATCAAATTTGATTTTCGAGCACAAACATTTTCACTTTCATTACGATATTGTAAAAACAAAATGGCAAAAATAAAGAAAAACAAATTTTTTTAAGACAAAACTCCAACAGAAATGGTTCATACGGCCCTGATTGTTTATGGTTTGGAGAACCCCGAGATAGAAACAAAGGCCATTGAGGGTACCTCAGTCACCGCCTTTATAGCGGGGTTTGAGTGTAGCTAGTTAAAAGGAACTAGTTAATTCCCATCTCTGGTTGTACCATCATTATCCATTACCTTCTCTTCCTATTTGCAAGTTCTATTACCTGCTCTTATTCTTATTTTCTTCATATATACCTCCTTCATGACGATATACAATGACGTACATTTGTCCAGTCCCAGATTCCATCTTATGTCTCATGCAACCTTTCTACCTCCTCATACTCCTTCCATCCCCAAATTTCAACCCCATACATTAGTATACTTAATATCAACGCCTAAAACATTCTCATTCTTCTCTTAAATTCATATTTAAATAATTTGCTCCCTATATCTCAAACCTTTTTCATTGCTATATACATACTTATGAATTTTTCCTTAACGTGGTCCTTGATGTTACCATTTTTCTTAAGTGGGAATCCCGGATACGTGAATTCCTTCACTTCTTTAATCTTTTTCCCTCTCCATGACGATTCTTTTTTCCTTCTACTCCTGCTAGAAACTAATACCTTAGACTTGTCAACATTCTGAATCAATTTCTTTTCCTCTGAGTACTTACCTGCTCTTTGTATCATATTTCCCAACACATCCTCCTTTTTAGCTCCCAATAAAATATCTTCCGCGTATGCCACTCTTCTTCTTATGAACAATTGTCCTCCATACATCCCTATCCTTGCATATATCTTTTGCTTCGCTTACATCTACACATCGTTTTATGCACGCTCTTGTGCTTTTACGACTCCTTATATCTCTTCGCTTCAGAGTCTCATTCACATATTCCAAACATTCATTTTCCGGTCTTCTTCTGGGTAAGCTACCACTCACCTTACCTAACTAAAACACTGACTGGAAGATTGTGAGAAAAAGGAAGTATGACAGTGGGAAAGATTCTGCATGAAAAAGGGAAAGTAGAGGTGATGGAATGGCTGAGGGAATTGGGAAGGAAGAAAAGGGAGAAGAGATAAAGTGAGAATCGAACATAAGAGGAAAAATGTAAATGGCGAGCAAGAAGGTATAAAGCGATGCATGCAAGCGATAGACTGAGGCGATGTAATAAGGCGATGCGTTAAGGCAATAAGCGAACGTTTGATGTTGTAAGTTTATTGTTATTATTATTATAAGATTGATGTAAATATTGTAAATACATGCAATCACTGACGTAGCAGACATGATCTGCGTATTTTTAGGCCCGAGAGGATAAAATAAAGCAATTTATATTATATATTCTTTACGAAATATCACCAAATCATACGTTTTCAAAAATTTTGGTTCTATATTTGTCTTTTAAATTCAATTTTCATTTATGTGCGCTTATTTAGCCTTCTTTTTTCTATAAATTGAAATTCCACTATTGGAAAATCCTGGTATCATTTCTTGGTGATAAAAACACCATTGTCGTCATGAATGAATGAGTAGTCAGTGATACGTCTTATATGCTATATTCATGTCTATCAAATTATATGGGTCGTTGCCCAAAAGTTGAGAGTTTTGACACTTCATCATATGTAGGTACATTCATAAACTCAAAGGGGGTGATTTCTATAAATCCAAATTATGTTAAAGGAGTTTTATCTATTGTGTAGAATTTTTTAATTTCAAACATAGTAGTAGCGCAAACAATCCTGAGGTTTTACTTTCATCTTAAAGTTGTATAAAAGTGATTGGCAGCGGATTGATACTCACAAGAAGGAATAGGTAGGTGTCCCCCTCCGATTTGGTTCGTTTTCAGATGTTTTGCAGTACTCAGAAAACTAAGCGACATGCATTATCCTCTTATCGGCCTATAACGGGGCTTTGAGGTTAGAAAACCGCCCCCAAAATTTGTACATGTAACACGTGTTTTTCACCATATACGTAGAAAAACACGAATAATTTATATTTTCAAGAACTTAAAATGCTAGCAATAATGAAATGTATCACATAAAGTCTATTTCTACAGTTGAGGTTGACTTTCTGGGAGTGAAGAATCCTAACATATATCACTTCATATTTCAAAAGCACATATGAAACATATTAAAACTGTGCGTACAAGTATTAGGGCTAGTTATCTAGTGGTTGACAACCCCTAAAATATTTCCTTGTACAAAATTTTTTTTATTGCAGTAATTCCAATGTTATCGATACTCGACAATTTGTAACATGCAAAAGAAAACTCTGATCAATCTATCTGCGTATAAACAAAATAGCTGAAATAAGTTGTAGTTTGTACATATAGGAAACTTCGGAAAAATTGGAGAAGTGTCCAAATTTTTTGTTCGTTACATTTTTAACAAAAATGCGGTGTCAATTATGATGGTTATGACCAGCCCCCTAGCTCTTTGCTCAGAATACCCTGAATTAAAGCGTCGTGTGATTTGACTGGGGCCAACAGGTGGCGCTGATGGTTCACGAGGCCTAAATTCAAAAAAATGCATGGGGAAAAAATTAAAAATTCGATTTGCTCCGAATAAAAACTATCTGATCAAATTTTATTTCACGAGACATTAATCTAGAAACTTTTGAATATTTTTGAAGCAATAATTACTACCAAAAAAGGTGAAATGCTCCAGCTTTGAACGAAAATTTGCTTCGATGTATGGCGGGCAATTCAAATCAAAGTTCGGTTATCTCTATAAAGTTATTGATATAAATATTTAGAATCATTATCAAATTAATATACTATATACAATATATATATATCGCCGCCCATCTCACGGTTGTTCTACTGGGTTCTACTGGGAGCCGGTGTCATTTTCATGGATGGCAGTCGCTCCCAGGGAGACCCTGCGGTGGTTGATTGACCAATTTATATATACATATATATATACACACACACATATATATATATATATATATGTATATGATAAATTGAAATTTAAAAACTCAAACATATTTTTTTGAATTACAGAATAATCACACAAAACAATGATAAAATTTCAAACTAAAATTAGATTTCTTGATTTTAGAGTTTGTATTTTAGATTTGGAAATTTCTGGATGAAGTTTCTATGAAAATGGCCTTTGCATAAAAAACTTCCACACAAAAAACGAACATTTCATAAATGTAACAAAGGCGAACAATTTATAAAGTTTCTTTATTAGAATACAAAAAAACACAATGAACGAAGATCTGCGTAATAAATAATGAATACTTTACAGTTTTGTACTATAGTGAGTGTTTATAACTGCACATATTTCATCTAATAATGCATATTTTATCTAATAAATATTTGTATTCATGTCGGAACAAACAATAAATAATTACTTTTTTACTAAACTTGGAACTTTTTTATAATAAACTTTGCATCAGATTGTAGAATAACTTCGTATTCAATATTCATCAACACTTTACAGTTTTCAACTGCACATGGATATTTTATCTAATAAAGTCTCAAGTTTTATCACCTTTTCAAGGCACCTTTTCGGAGTTGAGGCCTTGTATAAGTGCTCTGGAAAAATATTCTTTTATCCATAAATATTCAAAATTTTAAACCCAGTAACTTAAAACATTTTTTCATATGAACTTCTCTGTTAATTATGAATTGTGTATTAAATCATTTTTCTACTAAATCTAATTCTAATCTGATCTTTCTCTGAATTTCTAAATGATCTTTCGAAATGATTTGAAGTTTTCCTAAAATTTCTTTAAAATCCTGCAAAATTTAAAAAAATGCCCTTAAATCACTCAGATTATTTTTCGCGATTTTTTAAAATCCCTTCATATTTCATTTGAAATTAATTTATGAGAATATAAAATAATCTCAAATTTTTCCAGGCATCTGAAGAAAATTTCTTATTCTCTTGAAATCTTTTAATATTCTTAAGCAGCTTCTAAATTTTTGTTCTGAAATCTTCAAAATTCTACATTTTGTTTGAATTATTTTCAAATATTTGTAAATTTTCACTTTATTTTGAATCTTTTTAGAAGTTCTAAACCTTCTAACTATTTTTCACAATCATTTGAATTTTTCTTGAAATTTGAAACAAAAATCCTGCAAAATTAAAAAAAAACTTTTTCATATAAACTTCTCTTTTAACTATGAATTGTGTATGACTTTTGATTACTAAATCTAAATCTAATTTAATCTTCCTCTAAATCTATAAATATAATCTTTTAAAATGATTTCAATTTTTCCTCAAATTCCTTTAATATCCTGAAATATTAAACAAATTGCACTCAAATCTTTCAGATTCTTCTTCGATATTTTCTGAAATCCTCTCGATTTTTATTTAAAAATTAATTTTTCAAAATGAAAAATGAACTTAACATTTTTTCAGAAATCTTAAGAAAATTTCTCATTCTCCCAATCTTTCAAAATTGTTAAACAGCTTCTAAACTAGTTTTTGAAATCATTGAAATTCTAAATTTTGTGTAAAATTTTGAATTTATTTCGAATATTTTCAAAATTTCAAAACCTTCTGAATATCTTTTACAATTATTTGAACATTTCTTAAAATTAAAAAAAATCCTGGAAAATAAAAAAGACATTTTTTTAGATAAACTTCTCTTTTAATTATGCATTGTGTATTAATTTTCGATTACTTCAGAAATTCGAAAATATTTGTAATTTCAAAATTAAAAATTCTTCAAATATTTTTTACAAAGCACATATTACCAAAAGGTTTGTTTTGAAACTGTTCATCAACTTTTTAATTATTATAGGAAAAATACTTTTAATTTGATATCATTGAAATGAAAAGAATTTTATGCTCGTATTTATATACATTTTCCTCGACATTCTCAGTAACTAATGAAAAACATCAAAGTACGTATCAAAGTTTCTGGGACACTTACGGTAACAAATTTGTAAATTAATTATTCAACGTATTTTTGTTAACTATTTTTTATTTCTAACACGTAAAATATTTAAATTAAAACATTCAGGACGCTTTCAACTCAGAGATGCAGGGGGCTGGTTATGATGGACAAGTGACAGAGAGGATAAAAACAAATTTTAAGGTTAAATTACTTTATGCAATATATAGAAGGCGTTGTCAATTCGAGATGAGGGAAGCGCGCCAAAATAATAGGAATTTGAAATTATTAATTGATGATATGGGAACATTGATTTATACTAAGAATTTCTGTTTTTAGATTAATAGAAATTTTATTTTATTTCTTACTAAAAATTGATTCTAAATTTTTTTTCTGAAAGAACTATTTTCCCTAGCTAGAATATTTATATTATTAAAATCAAAATTAAAAAAAATAATCAAAGTTTCAAGAGTGTTGTGACAAACCAGTATTCAAATTACCAATTCTGTGAACACTTTTATATTCATTTTATTACAGCGTTTGCATTTTATAAAATAAACTACATTAGACATATTTTCAATTTTTTCAGAATGTTTTTTACCAGTGATACAATTTTCTAATTTATGATCATTTCTAAAGTATAAATTAATATCAAATTTTGTTCAAAGCATTCCTTAAGCAATTGTGTTTATCAAGGAAATTAAATTTTGCCTTTTGGTTTTATCAACCTTGAGTTTTATTTTTCCAAAAATGGATCATAGACCGAAAAACAAAGAACATTTGGTTTCCTTTTTTGAAGAAAAATTTTGCCCAAAAAAATTTTCTTAGGGTTTGTCAACTTCAGCTTTGCTCTGACAAGTATTAAAAATAAACATCATTGATTATTCGAACTAGTATTTTTTATTCTATGAATCTTTAAAATTCCTATTTATTTATTGCAAGCTTTACAGTCTTTTTCCTATTATCATTTTTTTTTCACTTCTATGCAAACGGAATTAATAGAACTTAATAGAAATATCCAACTGTTTCTCTTTGAAAGTTAATCCTACCTCGTTAAAATGTCTAGTATTACATTTTTGGTTGAGAAATCATCTTCCTTGTTTGAAAATTAAATAATTTGGTGGAAAACTTAATTATTTTGTTAAAAATTAAACAATATCGTTAGAAAGTAATCGTGTTTGATTGAAAAGTCAACTATATGTTTGAAAATTCGACAATTTCATTGAAAGTTTTGTTCTTTCTTAATTGCAATCTTTTTTGGTGCATAAATTTAACTATTTTGTTGAAAATTCGCCTTTTTAGTTGGACAGTTCTCTTTTTTTGGTGGAAGTTTCATTCTTTTTGGTTAAAAATGCAACTGTTTGGTAAAAAATTTGTCTGTTTTGGTTGAGCATTCAACTCTCATGTTAAAAATTCGTCTTTTCTGGTTGAATTCATTTGTTTCTGATTTAAAAATTAATTCTTTTTATTTTGAATATCAACTATTACATTTTTCGTTAAAAATTCATCTTTTTGCTTAACAATTCAAATACATGGTTGAAAGTTGAACCACTCTATTAAAAGTTCATTTTTTGGTCACAGATTTATCACTTCAGTTGAAAATTCATTTCTTTGATTGGAAATTCAACATTTGGTCGGAAATTCGTCTTTACTGATAGAAAATTAATCTTTTTAGTTAAAAATGCAATTGCAACTGTTTGGTTGAAAATTCGTCTTTATTGGTAGAAAATTCATTTTTTAAGTTAAAAACGCAAGTGTTTGGTTCAAAATTATTCTGTTTCATTTATGGATTCAACTACTTTGTTGAAAATTCATTTCTTTAATTAGAAATTCAACTATTTGGTTAAAAAATTGTCTTTTTTGGTAGAAAATTAATCTTTTTAGTTGAAAATGCAAATGCAACCGCTTGGTTGAAAATTAATCTGTTCCATTTATAGGTTCAACTATTTTGTTAAAAATTCTTTTTTTCAGTTGCATCCAACTGTTTTAAATTCAAAAATGAAAAATTTTTTTTAGTCGAAATATCATTATCAATTCTCAAAGAATAATGTAACAATATTGTTTGTTGAGAGTTCATCTTTTTCGCATGAAAATTCAGCTACTTGGTTGAAAGTTGAACTACTCTGTACAAAATTCATCTGTTTGGTCGAGGATTCATCATTTCAGTTGAAAGTTCATTCATTTGATTGAAGATTAAACTATTTTGCCGAAAATTAGTTCTTTTGCTGAAAATTTATTTTTGTGAGTAGAAAATTCAACTATTTAATTGAGAATTCATGTATTTTGTTGAAAATTCATCTCTTTGGCAGAAATATAATCTTCTTGTTTGAAAATTCATCTATTTTGTTGAAAATTTGTCTTTTTTGTCAGAAATATAATCTTCTTAGTTGGAAATTCAACTATTTGGTTGAAAGTCTATGTATTTTGTTGACAATTCGTCTTTCTTGGTTAAAAATTCAACTTCTTGATAGAAAATGTCTTTCTTTCTATTCTGCGATTCGTCACCTGAGTTGAAAATTTACTTTTTGGTTGAAAACTGAACTACTTCAAAAAAAAATTCGTTCTTTTTTTTGTTGAAGGTTAATCTTTTTAGCTGAAAATTTGACCGTTCCATTTTTGGCTGAAAATTAATCTTTCTTCGTTAAAAATTTATGTATTTTATTAAAAATTCGTGTTTTTGTTAGAAAATTAATCTTCTTGGTCGAAAATTGATGTATTTTGTTGTGATTCGTACTTTTGGCTCAAAAATTTAACATTGTTGATGAATTATTCTTTCTCTAATGACTGAAAAATCGTTCTTGGTTGAAAGTTCAAGTCTTTTGTTGAAAATTCATGTATTTTGTTGAAAATTCGTCTTTCTTGGTAGAAAATCAATCACCTTGTTTGAAAATTCATGTTTTTTGTTGAAAATTCATCTATTTGGATAAAAATTGATCTATTTTATAGAAAATTCAATACTTTTACTCGAAATTTCAGGGAATTGAAGAGATTCATGTTAATTTGAGTTAAAAATGTCTTCTTTTCATCTGTTTACAAAAAAACGCGACTGTCGGTTTCTCAGATCGTGAAGTTGGACTAGTAGATTTCTTGATTCACTGGATTGGATAATTTTAATATTGAATGGAAAATTAAATTGAGCTGCAGCACTCTTGATATCTCAGGATTCGCTGTGACTTGACAAATTACTTCAAAATCCGTTTTACATATGAATAAAAACCTACTAAATAAGGATCATCTTGAATAATTGTGTCAGTGGGAACACATGGAATTTTAGGCTTCTCTTTCGAACACCAAAGTTAAGCCTCGCATAACTCGGTTGTAATCGGATAGGAGCCATCGTTCTAGATAGAGTGAATTAACGAGCTTATAAGCCGCCTGCACTCTTAAACTACTACCAAACATGAAGATTGCTGTTATATCTTAGCTGAAGGCCAATAAAAAAGGACCAGATAATCTGGACTCAAATTTGAAATGATTTTTTTGTTTAATTTTTAAAATAACGGCTATAGCCATCTAAAATTTGCTCCAAATAGGTTAATATTGTACTTTTCTATAAGGCTCTCCTAAACCGTACGAAATACGGAAAACGAACAACATTTTCGGTATTTTCGCCAAGACGAGTGTAATATTATCAACAAATGGAATAAAATGGATTCATTTAATATGCATATTGTGTAATAATTTCATAAAATTGTTTAAACATGAATAAGGATTGGCTTTTATGGCGGTATAAGGATGACTCATTATTATTTTCTCATCAAACACAAACTGTCATCGGACGAAAGAAAATACTTTTTATTTCTTATTCTTTCTCAAAGATCGAAATAAAATCTACTTTCCTATGAAAATTTTTTGTGTACTGAAAAAGAACACAAAAATTTCACAACTCAAAAATAGATTTTCGGCTCATTAGAGACGAATGTACAATAAATGTACACAACAAAAAGGAAAAAGAAAAAGTCATCCAAAATCAACCATTAACTCTCTCTTTTCTCCGTCCCTTTAACTATTTTTCATAGGAAAATTGGTGAATAGATTAAAATTGAAAAATTGTCATTTTGAAAGTCATAAGTCACAATATAGTGACATGAATGGCGTTTTGAGTCACATGACGTCTAAATAGTGAGTTACGCCTCTTTATACTTAGAGAAGAAATTACGAAGAGCAAACTGAAAAAGAAGAGGGCCATCAGACAGTGCGGGCCGCGGCCCCAAAAAACTCGTGCGTCCTATATTAGCTAAAAAGCATTACGTATGCAAGCCGTTGGGCCTTGTTCACTCTCTCATATACTGGCTCGTTTGCTTGCGTGCGATGAAATTTTCATCAGGCACTTTGGGATTTTGCGGCGTTCGTTAAAGCGAAATCCGCTCCCACGAAATGCCGATCGAGCCCAACAAGGTGGTCGAATTAATCTTCCAGACATTGACTTCCGAAACTACCATTTCAAAAAATGTTAATTTCATCGAGATATAAATAAAAGTCGATAAAACACATTTTTTAGACTTTAATGAATTGAATGAGCGTTTTTATAAAATTTATACTTTGTCCCCTTTTTAAAACTGTTATGTTTAATTGTTTTTTGGTAAGTCAAATCTCGTTCTGGAGAATATCGTAGATTATTCTTTTCCAGAATACTCCAGAATATTCCAAAACACTCTAGAAAAGTCTAGAAAATTTTTCATTTTCCTGAAAGATTCCAGAATATTTTAGGAAAGTCCAGAAATTTCAAGAACATTATAGAACATTATCAAAGATACAAAAATATTCTAGAACTTTCCAGTGCATTTAATAAAAGTCTATACATTTGTATAATATTCTGCATCATTCTAGAACAATCTCAACCATTCAGGATCATCTTAGAAAAACTAAAATATTCAAGAATATTTCATATTAGATCATTTTGCAACATTTTGAAATATTCGAGAATAGTTCGGAACATCCTGTGAAAGTCGTGACATTTTTAGAACATTCTGGACTATTCTAGAATAATCCAAAAAACTCAGACACATTCTAGGAATACTAAAACGCTTACTAATATTCTAGAACCTTCAAGAATATTTCACATATATTTCCGCTCGCTTATCGCGTGCTTTTTGTCTCACGACTTGTTCTATCATGTCAATGGGACAGTCTTTTGAATAAATTTCCATTTCACATCTTCAAAATTAAATCAATCTTATTAAATATTAAATTATATATTAAATCTTATAATTAAATATTAAATCTTATTAATTCAATCTTAAATCTTCGAAATTGAATTATTACAAGACGAGCATTTGAAATTACATAATTTTATAATATAACCATTCTCAATTAATGAACTTCGATTGCAAATCTCAAAAATTGATGAATTTTCAATTTCGAATCTATAAAACTTGAATGAATTTAAAAATTGGCATCTTTAAAATTGAATTATTTTCAATTTTAAATCTTCAAAATTAAACTAATGCAAAAAAAACATTCAAGAGTACATTATGTCAAATTATAAACATTAAAAATCAATGAATCTTCAATTTTAAATCATAAAAATTTCAAAAATTTCCAATTGCGAATTTTTAAAATTGAATAAATTTCAATTTTTGATCTTCCAAAACGTATACATTTTAATTTCAAATAATAAAGATTGAACTATATTTCAAAAGAGGAATTCAAAATTACATCATTTTCAACTATAAACATTTCAAATTAATGAATCTTCAATTGAAAATGATAAAAATTGATGAACTTGAAAATGCAAATCTTTAAAATTAATGAATTTTCCATCGTCCTATTATATTTCGGAATACTTCAGAACATTCTGAAAAAGTCTGGCAACTTCAAGAAAATTTTTCAATCTCCTAAAAGATTCCAGAATATTCTAGGAAAGTCCAGAAATTTTAAGAAGATTCTATACCATTCTAAAAGATTTAGAAATATTCTGGAACTTTCCGGTGCATTCAAGGAACGTTTAGACATTTCTATCATATTCTGGATGGTTCTGGAACAATCCAAGCTATTCAGGATCATTTTTGACAACCCAAAACATTCAAGAATATTTCATATTGGACCATTTTGCAACATTCTGAAATATCCTAGAATAGTTCAGAACATCCGGTGAAAGTTATGACATTTTTAGAATATTCTAGACTATTCTAGAATAATCTTGAAACCTCAGACACTTTCTAGGAATACTATAACGCCTAATATTATTCTAGAATTTTCAAGATATTCCAAATCATTACAAAATATTCCAGTGCATCAATAATAATAGTTTTCTAATTCATTCATTAACTTTGTCCACATTGAAGCTACTATATTTCTGCTTGCTTTTCGCGTACTATTTGTTTCACGACTCCTATCATGTCAATGTGACAGTGTATTGAATGAATTCCCATTTGACATGTTCAAAATTAAATAATTTTCAATTTTCAACCTTCGAGATAGAATTATTACAAAAAAAGCATTCAAAATTACATCATTTTAAAACGTAACCATTCTCAATTAATTAACTTCAATTGCAAATCTTAAAAATTGATGAATTTTCAATTTTGCATCTTCAAACTTGATTAATTTTTAATTTTTAATCTTCAAAACTGACCTATAGCAGAAAAAGCATTCAAAATTACATCGCTTCGAATTATCAGCATTTCTAATTAATGAATCTTTAATTTTAAATCATGCGAATTTGACAAATTTCCAATTGCAAATTTTTTAAATTGAATAAATTTCAATTTTAAATCTTCCAAATTGTATACATTTCAATTTCAAATCTCCCAAATTGCATAAATTTCAATTTTAAATCATCAAAACTGAACTATATTCCAAAAGAAAGTATTCAAAATGACATCATTTTAAACTCTAAACATTTCAAATTAATGAATCTACAATTGAAAATGGTAACGATTTATGAATTGGAAATTGCAAATCTACAAAATTGAAGAATTTTTCATTACACTTATATTTTTCGGAATACTCTGGGACATTCTGAGAAACTCTGTAAAAATAAAAAAAAATTCAATTTTCTGAAAGATTCCAGAATATTCTAAGAAAGTCCAGAAAATTCAAGAACAATCTACAACATTCTGAAAGATACAAAAATATTCTAGAACTTTCCGGTGCACTCAAGAAAAGTCTAGACATTTCTATAATATTCTGGATCGTTCTAGAACAATCTAAATTGTTCCGGATCATTTTAGAAATACCAAAACATTCAAGAATATTTCATACAAGAACATTCAAGAATCGCTCAAGAATATTTTAGAACTCTCAAGATGTATTCCACATCACTCCAACATATTCCAGAGCATCAATAATAATAATAATAATAATAATAATTATA
Organism: Melikaiella ostensackeni; assembly: GCA_032362435.1. Lineage (NCBI taxonomy): Eukaryota > Metazoa > Arthropoda > Insecta > Hymenoptera > Cynipidae > Melikaiella > Melikaiella ostensackeni. The sequence continues at coordinate 10,431,952 of JAUMHM010000085.1, read as the reverse complement.
ATAATAATAATAATAATAATAATAATAATCGGTGGCTCAGACGGTTAAGCGCTCGGACTTCCTACTAAAGGTCCGGG
>JAUMHM010000085.1:10403147-10423261 GCA_032362435.1 Melikaiella ostensackeni | reverse complement strand
CTTGAAAATTCAACTAGTGGGTCAAAAATGTATCTATTTTATTGAGAGTTCAATTATTTTGTTGATAATTCATCTTTTATGGTGGGAAAGTCATCTTTCTTGTTCAAAAATTCATCTTTTTCGGCTGAAAATGAACTTTTTTATCAAAAATTCAACTTGTCGATTTGGAAAATCGACTGTTTTCTAAAAAATTCATCTTTTTGGCTTGAAACTTCAAGTTTTGGGTTAAAAATGTATCTATTTTGTTAAGAGTTTAAATATTTTGTTGAAAATTCAGCTGTTCTATAAAAGTAATCTTTTTTAGTCGAAAATTCAACTGTTTTGTTGAAAATTAATCTTATTTGGTGGAAAAGTAATCTTTTTCGTTTGAAATTTGACTATTTGGTTGAAAATGCATCTTTGTATCTTGAAAATTCAACTATCTTGTTAAAGTTATCTTTCTTGTTCGAAAATGTATTATTGTTAGTTGAAAACGAAATTTTTTGTTCAAAAATTCAACGGTCTTCGGAAAAATTGATCTATTTGGCTTCGAAATTTGAAACAAAAATAACGCAAAATTGGCAACGTAGTTTATGAATGGACCCTGAAAGAATAATAATCAAATATTACTTTCATTAAGAACTGTTTTTTTTACGCGCGTAAAGGCGCGCAAAGCGTGCGATTGATGATGCTAGTTATAAATAAACTATTAACGAATTATTCCCTTCTTTATATTCATTAATATATAATATATTTGTAATTAATTATTAGTTATCATTTTTCTGGTTCTCTTCTGAAAATTAATGGGGCATGAGGTGTTTCTGAAGTGTAAATGCGAGCTTTAGCCTTTAAGATGTTGAAATTACAGTTTAATAGAATAATCAAACACACCCAGTTTGTAGAAGAGTGATTTTCTCCCATCCCTTTACCCACCCCCTCATTATTTATTATGGCCTATTCGCAAAAGATGAAATACTTTGTATCCGATTTTGTCCAGAAAAATCCGGAATCTTGACCGTTAGAATCTTTTCGATACGCCTACTTCATCGTTTGCGATCTCACGTACACTGCCGTGCAAAAGTTTCCGACCACCTCTTTTTTGACGACTGACTAATGTCTCTTAATTTTAATTATGCTAGAGCTAAAAAAGTTTCTTTTTGAAGGATGCAATGCTCTCAAAATTATGTATAAAGTGAGTTCAGAATAAAACTATTTATCTATGCTTTAAGTAGATACTGCAAAAATAGTGTAAATTTCAATGTTTTCTTAAATTTTCAATAACTTCCGTAATAATCAGAATTTTTCAATGTCCTTGGGCTCTTTTCAAAGCTATTTTCTACAGTATCATATCATTTCATGATCATAAATCTGAAAAATTTTTCTATCACAGTGCAAGAACCTAAAGTTGTAACAAAAAAGTTGGAAGAAATTCAGTATTCTTTGTGGTAAAAACAATATTTTTGTAGGTATATGAAACGTGTAAACATGAAGTTTCTGTAAAAATTCCTTTTGAGTACATATTTATTTAATTTTTATTTTTATTTTCGTACAGATAAGATGTTTTTAAATTCTGCCAACTTTTTTGTTACAACTTTAAGTTCTTGCACCGTAACAGAAATTTTGTTTAGATTTATGCTCATAAGCTGTTGCGTTACTGTAAAAAAATAGCTTTGAAAAGAACAAACAACATTGAAAAATATCGATCATTACGAAAGGTATTGAAAATGTAATAAAACATTGAAATTTTCACTATTTTTTCAATATCTACTTAAAATATAGATAAATTGGCTTCATCCTGGGCTCACTTTATCCATAATTTTGATAGCATTTGATCCTTTAAAGAAAATATTTTCAGATCTGACATAATTTAAATTCAGAGAACTTAATCAGTCATCAAAAAAGAGGTGGTCGGAAACTTTTGCACGGCAGTGTAGGTAAAGATCAAACGATTGGAATCACGGGCAGTCTTGTTTCTTGCCAAAGCCTTCACAATCGATGAACCACAAACTTTGAATCTCAAGGTCATCTCTATCATATCGATTCCTCACATTAAATCGATTATATTGGCCTCTTCTGACATCTACTTTTCCATGATGAGGAGCTGTGGAAATTGACTCCGATTTCCTTTCCCAATTACAATAATGCTGGGAATTTCTTTGATAAAATGTCAGAAACTTCGAAAGTAATGAAGTAACGTCAATTGGGGCGAGTCGGCCTTTTTTGCATTATCTTGCATTTATTTAAGTTCTACGAGAGAGCGATCCGAATATATATTTTTTTTTTGACGGAATAGATATCTCGGTAAATCCCAGTGTGGAAAATTTTCCGGGCAGTCTGTTGTCAAGCCTGGCCCAGGCCTGGCTTTATCTAGACTGTCTAGTCTCGAAAGTCTGAACTGGCCCAGGTCTGGCGCTAGTCTTCTACAGGTTTGACTTTATCTAGATCATATAATCTGGAAGGTCTGGTCTGGCCCAGAACTGGCGCTGATCAGCTATCCCAGAACAAAAAATGTTCCAAGTTCGACCAGCAAATTTTTCCTTGACATATTTCGAGAAAGTTACAGGCGATCCAAAATGATACAAGTGAATTCACACTATCCAGACAAGATTTTTTTTCCTCTAACCTTGATATTCTGATGTGGGCCAGGATTGGCTCTGATCAGCTAGCCAAGAATAAAAAATCATAAGTTCGGACTGGAAGGTCCTGTCTGGCCCAGGACTGGTGCTGATCGACTATCCAAGAACAAAAAATTCTAGGTTCGGTCTAGAAGGTCTAATCTGGCCCAGGACTGGCGCTGATCAGCTATCCAAAAATAAGAAAAGTTCTAAGTTCGATCAGCAATTTTTTTGAACATATTTTGAAAAAGTTTCATGTGGTCTAAAATGATACAAGTAAATTCACACTGTCAAAACAAGATTTGTTTTTTCCTATAACCTTGATATTCTGGTCTGGGCCAGGTTTGGCGCTGATCAGCTAGCTAGGAATAAAAAATTCTAAATTCGGCCTGGAAGGTTTAGTCTGGGCCAGAACTGGTGCTGATCAACTACCCAAGAACAAGCAATTCTAGGTTCGGTCTGGAAGGTCAAGTCTGGCCCAGGACTGGCGCTGATCGGCCATCCAAGAATAAGAAAAGTTCTAAGTTCGATCAGGAATTTTTTTGAACATATTTCGAAAAAGTTTTATGTGGTCTAAAATGATACAAGTGAATTCACACTATCAAAATAAGATTTGCTTTTTCGTATAACCTTAATATTCTGGTCTGGCCCAGGTTTGGCTCTGATCAGTTAGCCAAGAATGAAAAGTTCTAAATTCGGCCTGGAAGGTTTAGTCTGGCTCAGCACTGGCGCTGATCAGCTATCTAAGAATGAGAAAAGTTCTAAGTTCGATCAGCAATTTTTTTGAACATATTTTGAAAAAGTTTCATGTGGTCTGAAATGATACAAGTAAATTCACACTATCAAAACAAGATTTGTTTTTTCTTATAACCTCAATATTCTGGTCTGGGCCAGGTTTGGCGCTGATCAGCTAGCCAAGAATGAAAAGTTCTAAATTCGGCCTGGAAGGTTTAGTCTAGCCCAGAACTGGCGCTGATCAGCTATCTAAGAATGAGAAAAGTTCTAAGTTCGATCAGCAATTTTTTTGAACATATTTTGACAAAGTTTCATGTGGTCTCTAAAATGATACAAGTAAATTCACACTATCAGAACAAGATTTGTTTTTTCTTATAACCTTGATATTCTGGTCTGGGCCAGATTTGGCTCTGATCAACTAGCCAAGAATGAAAAATTCTAAATTCGGCCTGGAAGGTTTAGTCTGGCCCAGGACTGGTACTGATCAACTACTCAAGAACAAACAATTCTAGGTTCGCTCTAGAAGGTCAAGTCTGGCCCAGGACTGGCGCTGATCAGCTATCCAAGAATAAGAAAAGTTCTAAGTTCGTTCAGCAATTTTTTTGAACATATTTCGAAAAAGTTTCATATGGTCTAAAATGATACAAGTAAATTCACACTCTAAAAATAAGATTTATTTTTTCCTATAACCTCAATATTCTGGTCTGGGCCAGGTTTGGCTCTGATCAGCTAGCCAAGAATGAAAAATTCTAAATTCGGCCTGGAAGTTTTAGCCTGGCCCAGGACTGGTGCTTGATTAACTACCCAAGAACAAACAATTCTAGGTTCGGTTTAGATGGTCAAGTCTGGCCCTGGACTAACGCTGACCAGCTATCCAAGAACATTAAAAATTCCAAATTCGATCAGCAATTTTTTTGATGACATTTTGAAAAAGTTACAGGTGGTCTAATATAATAGAAAATAAGAAATTCACACTATCAAAATAAGAATCTTTTTTCTTATTACTTTGACATTCTGGTCCAGCCCAGGTTTGGCGCTGATTAGCTCAATACACTTATAGTGAAATTTTTTTTTCCAAGTTACTAAAAAAATTGAATTTCGTTCCAAGTAATCGGTATTTATTGCTCCGTTTTCAATCGAGTCAAATAATTTTTTTTTATAAGGGAGTCCAGCCAATAGCTGATCGGCCTCCGACTGGTTGGTGAGCAGCCATTTACTAGCGGCTGTTCAGACGATCTGGTCTGCGCCAAGACTGGAAACTAGACGGTCTGGTCTGGGCCGAGTCAGCGCCAGAAGACTTTTCCACGCGGGTGTCTAGAATCACGGCTCTTCAAAATTTTCATAATTTGATTGAAGTTTGTGTCCCAACTTATACATTTTAGCACTAATATTTACGATTTTTCTATATAATTTTTCCTCAATTTTTTTTTCTACTCAAAATTAAAATATCAAGAGCAGAACATGTATAAAAAAAGTGAGTATTCTCTATTGAATAATGCACCACAAAGAGTTTTCTTGGGATTTTGTTCATTTTTATCGCACATATCGCAATTACAGAAAATTAGGTCGGATAACCTATTAAAAATTTTCTGTCACGCCCTACCCCTCTTTCAGATCGATAAATTACCAATAATTGATATTTTCAGCAATTTGATAACTATTTTTTGGGAAAAATGTGGTCTTACGTTTTCCAGTGTCCCTTTTCTCTATATTGCTCCTTTTTCACCGATATTGCTATAATTAACATCAAAATTTGAAGGTGTTAATTCAATTTTGCTTCATCAATAAATTGTGAATGTTTATATAAATTTTTCAAATTTTAGATGGTTACTTTTCGTGTTGGAAAAAGGAAGGGAAAAGTTCTGCCACACGCTACCCTTTTTCCAGCTCGATAAATTCCCAATAATTGATATTTTCCACAATTTGATAACTAATTTTTCGAATTGAACTTCAAAATATCATTTGCGAATATTTTTGAAGTTTTATTTGTGGTCAGCACCTTAAAATACTTTAGTATACTTGGTTTTAACAGATCGAGAATAGAATTAGTTATGAACAATGAATATAAGATCTTTATTATCATTTGTCTTACAAGGTATTCAATTTATTATTCGATTTAACTCGTTGTTTAACTTATTCAACTTGAATATTTCTAATTTATAAATCGCAGAACCTGAAATTTAAAATCTTTTATTCTTTCAATAATATAGGTTGTACTTTGAACGTTTTAATTTTCAAATAGAGTATAACTTAAAAACATTCGAATTGTCAGTTCTTGGGAAAATCGCAAAACAAATTTAAAACTTATTCAATTTTTGAACATGAAACATTGATTTTTTGAAAGTTTTCTTTTTGAACGCTTTAAAGTTATTGTGATTCAATTAGGAAAATTCACAAATAAAAAAGGTTATTTTTTCAATCTTTTCAATTAAAAAAATTTTCACGATTTCAAATACCGCTTAATATCTGACGTTTCCAAGGAAAATATTTATATTCTTGTTCTTCAAAATTTAGAATTGTTTACTTCGTACTATAAAAATCAAATTCCTGGAAATTCTAAGCTATGGAAATTAAGAATTTTCAACACAGAGATCTACAAATTTTTCATTAACCACTTTTAACCACTTCCATCCAATTTTCCTAACAGAATTTTTCACGATTAAAGAGAAAACTACTCATCTTATGGAAAAATTATCAATAGAAAATTTTCAGACCTTTTCAAGAACAAAAACTTTGTTGATTAACATTTTATGTGTATCTCGCATAGTTTGGTCAGAAAATTAAATTTTTTAATTTTCAAAAAGCGTTTTTGATAGATAAAACCAGAACCATTGGGAAAAATAGCTGGTTGACTCGTTCTTCCTTTTTATGCCTTGAACAAGTGTGCCGAAGTGCAATCCAATCCGATAATTCTTTCGAAGTTTTTGAAGGAAAAAATTAGTTTTTGATTTTTTTACAGTATTTTTCACGATTAAAACGAAAACTACTCACCCTATCAAAAAGTGGCTGATGGAAAATTGGTAAATCTTTTTAAGGCCAATAATTATTTTTTCGCAATATTTTTTTTTAATCTCACGATATTCGGCGGAAAAATTGAATTTATGATTTTTGAACAGTCTTTTTCATCATTAAAATGAAAACTGCTTATCATATCAGAAAATTGTCTCTGGAGGATTTGTAGACTTCAACGCCATCAATTCTATTTTCCAACATTTTTCTTTATCTCGCATAGTTTGGCCGGAAAATTGCATTTTTTAATTTTTAGAAAGCGTTTCTAATGGATAAAACCAGAACCGTATGTTCTGGTTTAATTTAAATTCAATTTTAATTTCAAATTTTAATTTAATTTAATTTTCAAAAAGCGTTTTTTGATGGACAAAACCAGAGCCGTTGAGCGAAAATAGCTGGTTAACGAACTTGTCCTTTCTTTTTATGCCTTAAACAAGTGCGCCAAAGTGTAGTCCAATCCGATAATTCTTTCGAAAGTTCTTGGCGGCAAAAAATTAGTTTTTGATTTTTCTTACAGTATTTTTCATGATTAAAACGAAAACTATTTACCCTATCAGAAAGTGGTGATGAAAGGTTTGTGAATCTTTTCAAGGCCAATAATTTTTCTTTGTAATATTTATTTATACCTCAAAATGTTTGGCGGAAGAATTGAATTTATGATTTTTGAACAAAAATTTTCACGATAGTGAAACGTACGAGTAGTGAGAAATATGTAAAGCTTTTCAAGGCCAATAATTTTTTTTGTAATATTTTTTTTATACCTTTTTGGCCGGAAAACTCAATTTTTCAATTTTCAAGAAGCGTGTTTGATTGATGAAATCAGAAACGTTGATCAGAAATGGCTGGTTAACGAGCTCGTCTTTTCTTTTCATGCCTTCAACAAGTGCGCCAAAACGTAATCCAATCCGAAAATTCTTTCGAAAGTTTTTGGCGGGAAAAAATTAGTTCTTGATTTCTTCACAGTATTTTGTACGATTAAAACGAAAATCACTCACCCTATCAAAAAGTATTCAATAAAAAATTGGTGTATCTTTTTAAGGCCAATCATTTTTTTATCGCAATAATTTTTTATATTCCACGATTTTTTGCGGAAAAATTGAATTTATGATTTTTGAACAGTATTTTTCACGGTTAAAACGAAAACCGCTCATCATATCAAAAAATTGTCAATGAAGAATTTGTAGATCTTTTTAGCGTCAATAATTCTATTATAGTTTGGCCGAAAAATTGAATTTTTAATTTTCAAAAAGCGTCTATGATTTATGAAACCAGAACTATTGGTTAAAGATGGCTGGTTAACAAACTTGTCCTCTCTGTTCATGCCGTAAACAGATGAGCGAAAGCGCAATCCAATCCGATAATTTTTTCGAAAGTTATCGTGCCCACCGACGATGGACGACGGACTACAGACAGACAGACACGGGCGTAAAAACCGTTTTTTCTCACACAGGTGGACTAAAAACGTGTAGATTTGATGAAAATCGAAAGAATGATTTTTCGCATCAAACCAAGACCTTCTCATATGATGAGAATGGAAAAATTATCTTGATGATTTAAAATTAGTCCCATTAAAAAATGTTTGACAGCAATTTTATTTGACCTTTCAAAAGCACAAATTCTACGATCTTTACTTTTTCTCTTATCTCGCGTCGTTTGGCTCAAAAATTAAATTAAAAATATTCCAATAACATTTTCCATACATGAAAAACAAACTGTGCTTCCCACCAAAGAATGTTACGTAGAATGTTCACAGGTCTTCATGAAAGCAACAATTTTGATACCTCAACTTTTTTTTATATCTCAGGTTGTTTGGCTCCAAATTTAAATTTTTGATTTTTCGAGAAATTTCAAAAAGTCGTTATGACAATCTTGTAGGGCTCTAGAAAAGCAACGTTTTTCAAGTCTGGACTTTTCTCATACCGTGCGTTGTTTGGCTTGAGATTTTTGTTTTCGTTTTTTTTTTATTTGATTTTGTAAACGCTATAACTCTGATAATTTTCTTTTTATCGAAAAAGCTGTCAGCTTGAATTGTTGATCCGTCTGAGTACTACAAACAGCCGTACATTTAATTTTTGAATCTTGAATGAAAGGTCCCAAAATTTTTGAAAAAGCTCTAACTTTTTGAATTTTTATCCAAAATGTCTGGCTAACGGACTTGACCTGAAATTTTTGACACTAAAAGAGTGCACCAAAGGTCAATCCAATGGATTAATTCTTTCAAAAGTTATCGTGCTCGAAGCCATGCCTACATACATACATACATATATATATATATATATATATACAAACATTTGACTAAAACGGGGGGGATGGGGGAGTCTCAAATTTTACACAAATCTAATACCTTCTTTGATGGAAATGTAAAAATGAAAATTCAATGATCACCATTTTACGAATACGATCCGAATACGTTTTTCTTTTAAGGGAACAGATATATCCCTGATAAATATAATTTCACTTTGTAAAATATTTTGTAAGCAAGGACTCTTGAATAACACAGGCACACAAAAAATGAAAAGTAGCATGTCCACTGAATCAGTCCACCATACTTGCATGTTTTTGGGGTCGCTGAATCCGTATCTGGTGTCAGATTTCCTCCATTACATCAGGTTTTTGGAAAAATTAGCATCGTTTGCCATTTATTGAAAACAAAATAGCGTGCGAACCACTTTTTACGAATCGAATTAGAAATGTTTGTTTGTACTTAAGATTATTTGAAAAATGCAAATTCGAAAAGTCTTCTGAGATCGAATCAGTTTTTGTATGTTGCTGAACCTTCGTAGAGTTGAGACATCATTCGAGACGGTTATTTGCACTGACTTATCTTTTCTACGTAACTTTCTCAATACATATTTACACGTCGTTATCTGGCAATTGACACACGGACCTCGAACGTTAAACCAAATGGCCGTAGGTCTTTACATCAGGCTTAATAATTATACCTACGCGGGAACTAATTGTAAATTGCCATATCCAGTACAACGACTTTTCTCATTCAAAGAAATTCTGTGTCAAATTTCCTGTTATTTTCGAAAATCAAGCTAGAAATTTACTTAGTATGGTAAACATTTTATAATTTTAAGAAGATATTATTTCCATATGTTTCAAAATTTGTAATTGAAAATAATTATATTTACAGATAATTTCCTGAAAAAAAATTTCGAGTATAAAATTTTTATTGTAACTGCGATCGATACTAATCAGTAACCATAATCAAAATCATTTTCATACGAGAAAGAACAAATAATCAAATAATCTGAGACAAAGCAATTTGAATAGGAAACCGGAATTCGGTTTGTTTCATTTACTCTGATGTTATAAGTTGAAGCTTTACCAGAAATTATTAAAGAATTGATGCTGTCTTATTACCTATTATAATGATTTGTCCAGAAAATTAAAGAAAATTGAAAGTCAAAGTTTGAAGTGTGCTGGTAAATAGACGGTTCCCATTCGAGTTTACAACATCATTATTTAAACATCATAAACATCATTAATGATACAACGGTCGAAGAAAATTTTACAAAGTGGTTGATGCTCCAATTCACTTGATTACGTATATATCAAAGGTCAGTCACGTTCTGCGAAATCATGAGTTATGTATAGTAAACTACATCTTGAGTAAGTATGGCGTCACTCCGAGAAAATTCATGGGAAATTGGATACATACCAATAGAACTTTGGTTAATCTCAAGGAGCAACGCACTTTCCTGATTACATGTCGAAAAGAAGCCTTGATTCCAGCACACATCAAATACCAAACCAGCAAATGTAATCTACATAATTTAAATTATAAATTATTGCCAAAATTTGAAAGAACAAAATCAAAGCTTCAAAGAAATTGTTTAAATTTTGAAATTAATAATGTAATTTGACATATTAAAAATTTAGGAAATTTATCATATTATTTAAAATACCGTTTATCACATATTGTAAAAGAAGTTTCAATTTAGACATTTTTCAAATCACAAGAAATTAATCTCAACAAATTAAAATATAACATGAGAAACAAATGTACGAAAAAGTTTGATTTATTAAAAAATATAAATTTGGAATACTTGAATAAATTTAATAATACAAGTAGAATTATTGAACCTATTGAAAATTCTCAAAGAGATCACAAAGAATTAATTTTCTTTAAAGCTGATAAAGGTAGTATAACTGTTGCAGCAAATCGAAATGACTATGTAAAAACTATTGAAAATATGATAATTAATAGTAGCATTCTTCACAAAAATATTAAAACTAGCCTTTTTCCAGCCCTTGAGAAAAAAATGTAATGATATTGCTATCAGATGCGAAAAACAGAGATTTATAAATGGAAAAATGTCTTATAGATTGAAAACATACAATAGCGCAGTTTCTAAAGCATATGCTCTCCCAAAAATTCATAAACCTGATTTTAAATGGCGTTTAATTGTTCCTGCAGTGGATTCTCCTACTTATAATTTAGCTAAATACATTTCAAATTGTTTGAAACTAGTTTCTGGAAAAACTCATACATTTGTAAAGAACAGTTGGGACTTGAAGGCAAAACTTAAAAATATAAAAGTTCCTGATTCACACTCTATAGTTTCATTAGATGCTATTGCATATGTAGATTTATTAATTATCAAAACTCCGAAAGGAAATTTAATTACTAATTGGTACAAAAAACCTTCCTGGTCAGAAGGTTATTCAAATTATTATTCACATCATTTATTTTGTCAAGAAAAAGGTTTAATAAAAGGTCTTATTGACAGATGCATGAAATTAAGTGACATTAAATTTAGAAAAGAAAACTTAGATCAACTAATAATAACTTTAACACAAAATAATTACCCAGTTCAACTAACAAATAACAATATAAGAAAAAGAATGTATGAAATATATAATAGTTCTTCAAACTGAAACAAATGGATTGAAAATTACAAAAAAACTGATCTTAAAAACTCCTTACCATATGTTGAAGGTTTCTCTGAGCGTCTTATGTGTTCCTTAAAAAAATATAATATTAATGTATATTTCACAAACAATTACACACTTAGTAATCTTCCTTCTTTCAAAAATAAAGATGAAGATAGTTAAGAAAACTTATCTGGCTTAGTTTATCTTATAAAATGTAAAGGTTGTAATAAAGTTTATATTGAGAAAACTGGCAGGAGACTTGAAACTCGTGTAAATGAACATAAACGGGATTGTGAATCAGGCAATCAAAATACTGGTTCATCAATACATGCTTGGCAATTTGATCATTATTTTGATTTTGAACTAAAAAATATTAGAATTTTTGCGCATAAAAATAATACTTATAAAAGAAGAATTACTGAATCTATTTTCATAAATGAATGCAATCAAATTTCCATCAATTTAAGGACTGAAATATTAAATATAAATCAAATATGTCAAAGCATTTTATAAAAATATTATAAAAATATATAAAAATTTGTCTTATAACATTTTTTAATGACTTAATCAATTCTAATTTCAATTCACTTTTGGCGCGTTTTCTCACTGGGGATTTTCCTTTAGTATCCGGTTTTCTATTACTCATTAAATTTGACTTCATCTCTAATGGTTTCGTCAGTCTATGTTTGTCCTTCCAAAAGAAAACACTTCGTTTTTTTTTGTTTGAATATAGTCAAATTCGTTATATTAAAGCCTCTCTAATATTGAGGTTTCAATTTTCAAAGTAAAAAAAAATTTATTGTTTGTTCTATGGATTAATTTTGATTCATCATTGATGACTTAATTTCTCTTAAATATCGGTATTTCAAAAATGACTGATTTTTTACTCCAATATGTGTTTCTTGTGGATTGCTAGAAATATTGGAATGTTTTACATTTCTAAATTATCAATACAGGTAAAACAAGTTTGTGTTCTTAGTTTTTTATTTTCATTTTTAAAAAAATTGTACCAAGTTATATATTGTGAATAATTTATATAGGTTACATGAACCCTTGAGGATGACCTACAAATATAAGGTTGAAACGTACGTCGGGTTATAGAATTTTGACAAATAAACATCAAATCATTGACATATGAATTGACTGTTTCATTGGACCGTATGACCAAAATAATTAGTTGGTTAGGAACAATTTCATTAAAATTTTAATATGTCCACTTGGACGCATTTCTAAATATATATATATATATATATCACAGTCAATATCGGAAATCAGTCATTGTCAACAATACCTTGTCAATGACGACAGTGCCCACTGGCATCGGGCATTGTCAACAATGACCGGCCATGGCTGACGACCTCTATTCCAGAAACTAAAATTCTGAAATTTCTAACATTGATCGGTCATTGCTGACATTACCTGGACCCACCACTATACGCCCGAGACGAAGCAGCAGTCAAAGCAGTGGGTACTGTCTAGTGAAACTGCGCCAAAGGAGGCGAAAGCTGTTTTGTCAGCTGGGAAGGTGATGGCCACAGAATTTTGGGATTCCCAAGGAATTATCCTCACTGATCGCTTGAAGAAGGGCGAAACTATGACAGGAACGTACTATGCATCATTATTGGACCCTTTGAGAGCTGAGCTAAAAAAACGGCCACGGTGACTCACAAAAAAGTGCTGTTTCATCAAAACAGCTCACCGGCTCACACCTCCGCAATCGCAATAGCAAAAGTACAGGAACTGGGCTTTGAATTGATTCCTCAGTTAAAATTCTCTAATTTCTAGTATAAAAAGTAATACATTAACATTTCGAGTTTAGCTTAAATAAGTTAATCTCGAAATTATAATTATAATTCTTTATATAATGAATAATGAATTTTAAAATTTTGAAAGAAAGGAGATTCTGGAACAGCCTGTCAGTGGAAGCAGACTACTTTTAAAACACGAGATCTCAAATTTTTCAGTGGAAAAGGCAGTTATGATGAGACGTTGATGGTTCTCTAACAAGAAAGCAAAACCTTCCGGTGAATGGAGGTGTTTTTAGTAGAAAAAATATCGTTTAGAGATTTTACATAAAGGAAACATATTTTGGCTTTTTACGAATGGAAAATTTTGTGGCAAAATTCATATTTGTATTTGAAAGAAATTATTAAGATAAAAATTATAAATGCGAAGAAAAATACATTAAATTATCTTTGACCACAGTGAAAACCTTTTTTTGACATAATAAATGATAGAAAAAAAATTATCAACCCTTTGTTGATAATTTCTCTATTGATTTGAATCAGTTATGTGCATGAGTCGAATTGAATCGAATATAGTCCGATTTGACTTAGATGAGAATTGAGTCGAACAAAATCCGACTTGACTCAGCGCGTGAGACTTGAGTCGAATTTTCGACACTGACTTATGCCGTGATCGAATCGAAAGAATTCGATTCGACTCAAGCTGTGATCGAATCGAAAAAATTCGAGTCGACCCAAGCTGTGGTCGAATCAAAAAAGATTCGATTCGATTCAAGCTGTTTTTGAATAGAAAAAATCCGCTTCGATTCAGCGCGTGAGTAATAAGTCAAATTTTCGACACCGACTCAAGTTTAACTTGAGTCAAATTTTTCGAAACCAACTCCAGTTAAGATTGAGTAGAATATTATTTATACCTTTATAACAGAGCGCTTTGCTGTGCGTGATGCAATGAAATATTAAATTCAATAAATCGGTTTCTTAAAATCTACTAAACTAACTCAATGCATTTTTATACCATAATTAAATTTATTTATTATTTTTGAATACGAACAAATTATTGAAAATAACATTTTGAACATAGAGAAACCAATATTTGTGAACCTCACTTCTTTTTTTCTTATAAAAGTCGTACATTTTTAAATACAGTCACTGATTGATGAAAGGATTGAAGCGATTCGACGACTCAAGGTCGTAATACATAAGATATTATTGAAAAATTCCATTGTTGTAAAACATGCAACAACCCTATTCAATAAATAGGAGTTGCATTAAATCTTAATAAACAATGGCTCAGTTTGTTCTGTGGAATAATCTGTACAATTATATACAAAATGAATTTTTATAGAAAAAAATTTTTTTAGGATCTGTTGAATAAACAAATTATTTTCAACAGAATGCAACGAGTCGAATTGTATAGAATATTTCGAAGAAGAAAATGTGTCATTGTTTATTGAGGTTGAATAAAAATTAAGATATGTTATAAGGAGGTTTGAAAGAATACCAAATGTCAAATAACTATTTTTAGAAAGATAAAATTGCCAGGAAACTATTTTTTAAAATATATTGCTGCCTTTTTCCAAATGCGCTGAAATTGATTTTGTTTATATTTTTTCTGTTTTTATAAACCGTTTTTCAGTTTGAAGTTATGTCAATGTATCGATCCCAAAAATCGATTTATTTATTATATGCCTTATGCGTCCATTCAATAAAATTCGACACAATCTAAACTGCTGACACAGTTCAAAATTTTCAATTTTTCCGATTCGATCACAGCTTGAGTCAGTGTCAAAAATGCGACTCATGGCTCACGCGCTGAGTCAAATTGGACTTTTCCGATTCGATGACAGTTTGACTAGGTGTCAAAAATTCGACTCATGACTCACGCGCTGAGTCGAATCGGATTTCTTCGATTCGGTCATAGTTTGAGTTGTTGTCAAAAATTCGACATATGACTCACGCGCTGTTTAGACTCCGACTATTTCGATTCCAACACAGCTTAAGCCATTGTCATGCCTCACGCGCTGAGTCGAATCGAATTATTTTGATTCGACGTCAGCTTGAGTCGGTGTCGAAAATTCGGCTCATGGCTCACGCACTGAGTCGAATCGGATTTTTTCGATTCGATGATAGTTTGAGTCGATGTCCAAAATTCGACTTATGACTCACGCGCTGATTTGAGTCCGATTATTTCGATTTCATCACAGCTTTGGTAGGTGTCGAAAATTTGACTTATGACTCACGCGCTGAGTCAAATCGGATTTCTTCGATTCGGTGATGGTTCAAGGTGGTATCAAAAATTCGACAAATGACTCACGCGCTGCTTTGAATCCGATTATTTCGATTCCATCACAGATTAAGCCGGTGTCATGACTCACACACTGAGTCGAATCAGATTATTCTGATTCGAAGTCAGCTTGAGTCGGTGTCGGAAATTTGACTCATGGCTCATGCACTGAGTCGAATCGGATTTTTTCGATTCGATGATAGTCTGAGTCGGTGCCCAAAATTAGACTTATGACTCACGCGCTGATTTGAGTCTGATTATTCTGATTCCATCACAGCTTTGGTCGGTGTCGAAAATTTGACTTATGACTCACGCGCTGAGTCAAACCAGATTATTTCGATCCGAGGACAGCATGAGCCGGTGTTGAAAATTCGACTCATGGCTCACGCACTGAGTCGAATCGGATTTTTTCGATTCGATGATAGTTTGAGTCGGTGTCCAAAGTTCGACTTATGACTCACGTGCTGATTTGAGTCCGATCATTTCGATTTCATCACAGCTTTGGTCGGTGTCGAAAATTTGACTTATGACTCACGCGCTGAGTCAAATCGGATTTCTTCGATTCGGTGATGGCTTAAGGTGGTATCAAAAATTCGACAAATGACTCACGCGCTGCTTTGAATCCGAATATTTCGATTCCATCACAGATTAGGCCGGTGTCATGACTCACACACTGAGTGGAATCGGATTATCTCGATGCGACGATAGCTTGAGTCTGTGTCGAAAATTTGACTCATGGCTCATGCACTGAGTCGCATCGGATTTTTTCGATTCGATGCTAGTTTAAGTCGGTTCCAAAATTCGACTTATGACTCACGCGCTGATTTGAGTCAGATCATTTCGATTTTATCACAGCTTTGGTCGGTGTCGAAAATTTGACTTATGACTCACGCGCTGAGTCAAATCGGATTATTTCGGTCCGATGACAGCATGAGCCGGTATTAAAAAATCGGCTCGTGACTCACGCGCTGAGTCGAATCGGATTTTTGCGATTCGATGATAGTTGAGTTGTTGTCAAAAATTCGACATATGACTCACGCGCTGATTCGACTCCGATTATTTCGATTCCATCACAGCTTGAGCCGGTATCATGACCCACGCGCTGAATCGAATTGGATTATCTCGATGCGATGACAGCATAAGCCGGTGTCAAAAATTCGACTCATGACTCACACACTGAGTCGAATCGGATTATTTCGATTCAAACACAACTATAGTCGGTATTGGAAATGCGGCTCATAACTCACGCGCTAAATCGAGTTGAATTATTTGTATTCGATGACAGCATGAGTCAGTGTCAAAAATTCGACTCATGACTCACGCGCTGAGTAAAATCGGATTATTTTGATTCGATGTCGGCTTGAGTCGTTGTAGAAAATTCAACTCATGACTCACGCACAGAGTCAAATCAGATTTTTTCGATTCGATGATGGTTTGAGTCGGCGTCTAAAATTCGACGTATGACTCATGCGCTGATTCGAATCCGCTTATTTCGATTCCATCACAACTTGAGTCGGTATAAAAAAATTCTGAGTCGAGGCGAATTATATTGCACATCACTAATTCAAATTTAATTTGGATGTCTCCTCAAAAATGTTGAAAATCTCACAAATAAAAGAAAATTATTAAGTATTATAAATTTTTGTTTCGTTTGATTTTTATTTGTTTTCGTTTCTTCAAGACAGTACTGCCATAAATAATTCAGATATATGTACTCTACATTTCTGTCACGCTCACTCGACGTCAATCAGCTAAAATTGGGGATGAAAGAAAGTCTATTTGACCTGGTAATGGTCACTTATTACTTCTTGCAAAGAGAAAACAATAAAACGTTAAATTGCGACGAAGGTGAGAATCTGCCTAATGGCCTATAATGGCATAACGGTATAATCAGTTATCTTGGAAAGTTCTTTTTCTCAAAATAAGTAATAACTTGCTAGTGAATTACAGAATGGAAACAAACGGCAAAAATAAATAAGAAGAGAAATTAGTAAATAAAAAGATTAAAGTGAAAGGGATAAGAAAAACTCGATTAAATAGGGATTTTGAAACCATATTTGAATTTCAAGATGAATTTACTGAGACCTTCGGAGGAGTGAGAACGAAAACAAAAAGTAAAGCTTTCAGACGATTCAATTTACCATTTACTCGATGACGATCTATCACCGGGAGCGTTTTGAGTAATTACTATGCTGGCTGTGAGCTAGTTAGACAAGTTATTAATTGGACGTTTCGTAAAGACCTTAAAGTTCTAATTGAGAAATATTCTCTTTCATGCAGGCCGGTAATGTGTCCTATTGAAGAAGAAAGTTTTTAATAAATTGCATAGACAATTGTATCCAAAAAATATACAGTAAAACCCCTATTTAACCAGCCCCCATGTACCGTGTTCCTCGAATTCCATCAGCTTGCATTTGTGGATGAGAGGTCCAAGGAGCCGAGAAAAAGAATTGCCGCCGTCTCTCATTCGTTGATGAGGGGGCCCAAGGGCCGAGAAAGAGGCGCGTGAGCTCAGCGAAGTTACGAAATTCCCCCTGAATATTTACATCATCCAAATTCTTGGAACGGAGTCACGGTCATCCAAGGCTATACCCGAGACTGTTGCTGAATTCCAGTGTACTTCGAACGCAAGGAGTTAAGTTTTGCTTTTTTTTAGCAGCAGATTTTTCAATTACCCCATAAAAAAAAGAATTCAATCTGGAAAAGAAAAGTATTTTTAAAATTAATTGCTTTTCTTTTACAAAATCTGCATCAGGGTGTCTACTCAAATATTGGGAAAAAGTTCCGTGACAATTCCAAGTTTTTTTAGGTATTTCTACATTTTGCTAGGCAGCATTTTTTTAAATAAAGAGCCATTCAAGTATTAGGTATCGCATTCTTGAAAGCAATCGACCCTTCGCCCTTTACAATTCAAAGCATTAGACAATATTTTTATGGTAAAATGATTCACTTTTTTGCAGAAAATTCATATTTGTGGGTTAAAAATTTCACTGTTTTGTACAAAATTCATACTTTTACTTAGAAATTTCAACAGCTTGGTAGCAAATTCAACTATTTGGTCAAGAAACTAATTTCTCTGTTGTAAATTCATATTTTCGAGCTAAAAATTGAATTCTTTCTTTGAAAACTCGTCTTTTTAGCTTAAAAATTCACCTCTTTTTGGAAGAAATTTAATCTTTTTTGATTGAAAATGCAACTGTTTTGTTAAAAATTATTCTCTTTCAGTTGAAAATTCAACTATTTTGGCTGAAAAATCATCTATTGTGTTGAAAATTTACTTTTTTTCGAAAATTCATATTTTTTGGGTGGAATTGCAACTTTTCATTTGAAAGATAATCCTTTTTAGTTGAGGATTTAATTTCTTTTTTGAATTCGTCTTTTTTGTTTGAATTAAACGGCCTCTGGTTTAAAATCTGTTTTGGTTGTAATATCAATTATTGTATTTTTCGTTGAGAATTCCTATTTTTCGATTCAAAATTCAAGTACTTGGTTGAAAGTTGAACTAGTTTGTTGAAAACTCATTTTCTCTGTTGAAGATTCATCATTACAATTGAAAATTCAGCTCCTTCGTTGAAAATATATTCTGTTGAAATTCCATATTTTTCTGTAGAAAATTAATCTTGTGTTTAATTGGATTAAGTAATGTGTTTACTTTAGGAAGTTTTAACAAATAATTACAGGATATTCTCAAATATATTAATCATCACCATCAAATAACTAAATAAATTAATAACACTAGGAATATAATTATTCATTTCTCAAATTCGTTCCAAAAGTACATGAATATGAAAAATAACTGAAACAAATTTTTATTTTATCTTCATACTCGAAATTCTATGCATATTTAACATATTACTGCTTTAAATAAAAATTTTTTTTTGAGAATAGTAAAAATGATAAATAGAAGTTTCATTCTAATCAGTATAAATCTAATACTATAAAAGTACCTTCCACAAATAAAAAATAATTGTTATTAAAATTATATTAAAATTTGAAGAAAGAGCACGCTCGAAGAAATTCCCTGTCTTGAAAAAAAATCCCGGACATCTCCAGGTTTTTCCAGGTATTTAAAAATTCACTGATAACTCCAGTTTCTTTAGATTTTCCAAGTGAGTAAACACTCTGTACATTTACCCAAAATTGATCTTGTGAGTTAAAATTTCAAAAAATAATTATTGACTTGCATTGAAAAAAAAATCATAAGGAAACCTATAACTGGAAAGAGTTAAAAAAATTTTTGCATTATACACATCTCTTCGCACATTCGACCAACAAGAATTTTCTTGCAAAAATTGTTGCAATTGGATATATATATATATATTTTTTTTGTTTTAATCTAGTTCATTGATTCTTGCGAAATCTCTAATTTTAAAATTGTATGAAAATTTCTGCAGAAATATTTTCAAATTATTGAATTGTCGTTAAAATTTCTCTCTGTGGCGAAGTTTTAGTATTTTACACTTCTTGAAAAATCGCTCGAAGTCTCGAACGGTGCACTCTCGAACACAGGCCGACAAAATTCGAAAAAATTTCAGAACCAGAAACCAGAGTCTACTTTTTCGAAGGTTTTTGGTGCGCTGAACAAGAATCTGGCCTCAGAATTGCTCCATCACGTCAGGTTTTTGAGATATCCTAATCTAAAAGTGCGAAAATCGCGGTTTTTGCCTATATTTGAGGTTATGTAGCTTAACGATTTTAACTTTTATTGCAAAATTACTGCTAGTATCTTAAAGTACAAGCCTTGCCCTTTTAAATGCACTTTAATGTGCTCAAAAATAATTTTTTCCTTTGAGATATCCAATATTGAAGTTTACTAAACGTGAAGGTGTACAAAACTTGAGAAATTCATGTGTATTCCAAACT
>JAUMHM010000085.1:10374972-10391605 GCA_032362435.1 Melikaiella ostensackeni | reverse complement strand
GGCTTAACGCGGGTCACATTGAAAAGTGATAAAAAAGTGATAAAAAAAGCCTCCCCCTCATTTTTTTCTAAGTTTTTTAAAAATAGCCCATTTTAGGCCATTTTCGAAAATTCCTTGTCCATTTTTCGAAAAAGCCGCGATACGGAAGTATTACCGCAATTTATATCTTAAAATTTCAGAGAGGCTTTTGTATAGTAGTTTTGAATGTAGTCAATAAATGATCAAATCTCAAAAATAAATTTGAAAGTAAAACTATTCAGAAACAGAATAAATATTAATCAATATTCCCATATTATTCAGAAAAATCCGAATTCTCCAGTGCGATTTGAATTCTATTTCATAGTCTTTAGCCTCATCAATGCATATGTAAATGTCACTTTAAGAAATTTCAAAAAACGTTAATGTGCTAAACATTTTTGATTGTTCTCAGGAACATTAACGTATTTGAAATTTCATAAAGTTTTTTCTGAGGTACAAAATTTGCCCAAGATTATCGAAAAATTAAAAATGGACTAACGCATTTGTGGCCGCTTACTCCTCAGTTCTACTCAAATTATATTAATGAATTGGTTCACAGAAATTTTTATAATTTATTTTTCTATTTTCTGAATAGGGGTATTCAAGTAAGTACTAAGTAAAAAATATTACTTCCTCCTTACATTAATAAATTAACCATCATGCAAAAAAAAATTATCCTTCAGTTTACATCAGAATTACAAAATATAAATCATTGCTCTTCACGCAGATGGAATTTCTCCAATAAAAAAAAAATCATTCGAATGATAGGATATTTCCTTATTAAAAGATCGAGGGTTTTTATTAAATTTAGTAGAAATCACGCGAATGCTTATTAGACAATATTTTCGTTAATTTCTTCAGGTTTTCTTGTTGAAATGTTTTTAAAATTACGTTCAAAGAAGATTCCTGAACCCCAAAAATCCACTAAAAATTCTGCTCCTCAAAAATCACAACACAGGAAACATAAATCCGGAAAACTTCTACAAATCAAGAATAAGACTTACCCCCTTTTTTTGTCCAAACTAAGTTCCAATGAAGAAATCACTTCCGGAAAATTCAAAATTTTGGTTCCAAAAAGGCCAACACAACGGTCTTTATCACAAAAACTCCTCAAACTTCTAAACCTCCAATAACTTTTCCTTCACCGACATTTTTCACCAGAATGCAAACCGTATCCTCTGCTGTATTTTGGCGAACGGAAGTCGCTGAAAACGAACTGAGAACCGGAAGTTATGCACAAAATATCGCGATCACGTCTTTTTCCGTAAAAAGATGAAATATCGTCGAGAACTCGGACGATTAGAGAGGAAAAATAGCCTCTTGAGAGAAATAGGGACACATCGGTAGAGATGGTTCGGTGGCAAATGTGCGTATAGCTCAAAGCGCAGTGGAGAACTGATGTGAACTGTGTGCCGGCCGGCAGTCGACCTGCTTAACCAATCGGGACTTCCCATCGCCCCACGTGCACCGCGAACTTATGCATTTTCCTTTAATTTCACGCGTGCAATCGCCGATCAATCAGCGGGCCCCCTTATCGTTTCCCCCCTCTCCATTTCAATCTGTACGGCCCAGACCCCCTTCCTCTGGAACAGAGGGAAAAGGAAGAGCGGATATCGCGGCCTAAGAAAGTAATTTCTAAAATACGAGGAATACTGTCGCGGAGGACGTTGACCGGAAGTCGCGTATTGGTCTGATTTTTAAGGGAAGGTTCATTGCACTATGAAAAGATGCACTTGTTGAAGTGCCTTTTAAATTGATAAGTCTAATTTTGATTTGTCTGATTTTTAAGGGAAGGTTCATTGCACTATGAAAAGATGCACTTGTTGAAGTGCCTTTTAAATTGATAAGTCTTATTTTGATTTGTGAACTTCTTGGGTGTTCCTTTTTCAGTGCACACAAAATTTTTATAAGAAAGTAGAATCAAAAATTTTCGAAAATCTATAGAAAAACTTTTAGAAAAAAAAGTTAGTTTCAGAGTTGAATATTCATTTTTTTTTTTGGTTAAAAATTGATGTGTTCAACTGAAAATTAAACTATTCCAGTTGAAGATTCATAAGTTTAGTTGAAAATTCATCTCTTTGGTTGAAAACCCAACTATTATTGGTTAAAAATTTTTTTTTTGGTTACAACTTTTTATTATTTATTGGAAAAATTAATTATTTCTTCTGAAATTCAACAATATTGATAGGAATTCATTCTAATCGTTCGAAAATTCTACTGTTTTGTTGAAAATTCATCTCTTTGGTTGACAATTTAACTAATATTGGTTAAAAATCCATTTTTTGACTTAAATTTTCATTATTTATTGGAAAAATTGATTATTTCTTTCAAAATTTGAAAATATTGATAGGAATTCATTCCAATCGTTTGAAAATTTTACTGTTTTGTTGAAAATTCATCTCTTCGGTTGAAAATCCAAATATTATAGGTAAAACTTCATTTTTTGGCTAAAATTTTCATTACTTATTGGAAAAATTAATTATTTCATTCAAAATTCAACAATATTGATAGGCATTCATTCTAGTCGTTTGAAAATTCTACTGTTTTGTTGAAAATTCATGTCTTTGGCTGAAAATCCAACTATTATTTGTTACATATGCATTCCTTGGCTAAAAATTTCATTATTCGTTGGGAAATTAGATTATTTCATTCAAAATCAACAATTTTGATAATAGTTCATTCTAATCGTTTGAAAATTCTACTGTTCTGTTTAAAATTCGTCTTTTTGGCTTGAAATTTCCACCAACTGGTAGATTTTTTTTCTCTCTTGACTAAAAATTAAACTCTTTTGTTGACAATCCATTTCATCGTTCAATTCAACTGTTTTCAATTTGAAAATTGAAATATTTTTTGGTTCGCATATCAATTATCACATTTTTCGTTGAGAATTCATCTTTTTTCGTTGAAAATTTAACAATTCCATTTTTGGTTAAAAATTTATATTTCTTAGTATGTATTTTGTTGGAAATCTATCTTTTTGGGAGGAAATAAATCTTTTTGTTTCAAAATTAATCTTTTACGGTAGAAAATTCAATTATTTGGATTAAAACTCAATTATTTTGTTAAAAAGTTATCCTTTTTGATTGAAAATTATTCTGTATCAGTTGAAAAATCAACTTTTTGTTGGAAATTCGTCTTACTCGGTTAAATTCAATTATTTTAGATTCAAAATAAAAATATTTCCCGGTTGAAATATCAACATTAAGTTTTTCGTCAAGAATTCATCTTTTTCATTGACAATTCAACTCCTTTGTTGAGAATCCGTTTTTTGGTTCAATTCAACTGTTATTGATTTGAAACAAAAATATTGTTTGTTTCAAATATCAATTATCACATTTTTCGTTAAGAATTCATCTCTTTTCGTAAGAAATTAAATTTTTCAATTGTAACCGTTTGGTTGAGGATTCAACTATTTTGTTGAAAATTCGACTTCTTGGTTGAAAGTTGAACTACTTTGTTAACAATTCATTTTCTTGCTTGCAGATTCATTATTTTAGTTGAAAATCATCTCTTGAATTGCAAATTCAACTGTTTTGTTGAAAACTCGTTACTTTGTTCAAAATAAATTTTTTCAACTCAAAATTTAATTATTCCATTTTTGGTTGGAAATTCATCTTTTTTAGTTAAAAATTCCACTATTTGGTCAAAAATTCAACAATTTTGTTAAGAAGTCATCCTTTTTGGTTGAAAATTATTTTGCGTTATTTGAAGATTTAACTATTTTGCTAAAAATTCAACTATGTACTTTGTTGAAAGTTGAACTACTGTTTCAAAAATTTATTTTTTTGGTTGAAGATTAATTTTTTGAATAAGAATTTAACTATTCCATTTTTGGTTAAAAAATAATCTTTTTTAGTATGTAGTTTGTAGAAAATTCGCCTTTCCCTGTTGAATTCAATTTTTTTATGTTTAAAATGAAAATATTTCCCGGTTGAAATATCAACATTACGTTTTTCGTCAAGAATTCATCTTCTTTGTTTGAAAATTCAACTCTTTTGTTTAAAATCCGTTTATGGTTCAATTCAACTGTTTTTGATTTATAACTCAAATCTTATTTGGTCCAAATATCAATTATTACATTTTTCGTTGAGAATTCATCTCTTCTCGTTGAAAATTAAATTTTTCAATTGCAACTGTTTGGTTGAAAATCAATCTCTTTTGTTTCAGGATTCAACTATTTTATTGAAAATTCAACTTCTTGTTTGAAAGTTGAACTACTTTGTTAGCAATTTTTGTTTTTGGTGGTAGATTTATTATTTTAGTTGAAGATTCATCTCTTTGATTGCAAATTCATATATTTTGTTGAAAACTCGTTTTTTCCTCAAAAATTAAGTTTTTTAACTGAAAAATTACCTTTTTTACTTTTGGTTAAAAATTGATTTTTTTGGTTAAGAATTCCACTATTTGGTGAAAAATTCAACAATTTTGTTGAAAAGTCATCTTTTTTGTTGAAAATTTTAATGTTTTGTTGAAAATTCAGCTATTTTGTAGAAAATTCGTCTTTCTGCTTTAATAACGCAACTGTTTGGTTGAAAATTAATCTGCTTTAGTTGAGCATTTAAGTATTTTCCTGAAAATTCAACTATGTACTTTGTTGAAAATTGAACTACTGTTTCGAAAATTTCTTTTTTGGTTGAAAATGTATCTTTTTTAGCATGTATTTCGTTGAAAATCCGTCTTTTTGGTTAAGAATAAATCTTTTGAGGTAGAAAATTTAATAACTTGGATTGAAACTTAATCATTTTATCAAAAAGTTATTCTTTTTTATTAAAAATTATTCTGTACTAGTTGAAAAATCAACTATTTTGTTGGAAATTCATCTTACTCGATTGTATTCAAGTATTTTAGATATAAAATAAAAACATTTCCGGTTGCGATACCAACATTACGTTTTTTGTCAAGAATTCATCTTTTTTGGTTGAAAATTCAACTCTTTTCGTGAAAATCCATTTTATGGTTCAATTCAACTGTTTCTTATTTAAAAATAAAATATTGTTTGGTTCAGATATCAATTATTACATTTTTCGTTAAGAATTTATTTTTTTTTTAGTTAAAAATTAAATTTTCCAGTTGCAACTGTTTGGTTGAAAATCAATGTTTTACTTGAGAATTCAACTATTTTGTTGAAAATTCGACTTTTTGGTTAAGAGTAAAACTACTTTGTTAACAATTCATTTTTTTGGTTGTAGATTTATAATTCTAGTTGAAAATTCATCTCTTCAATTGCAAATATAACTATTTTGTTGGAAACTCGTTTTCTTTGTTCAAAATTAGTTTTTTTAACTGAAAATTTAACTATTCCATTTTTGGTTGGAAACTCATCTTTTTTAGTCAGAAATTCAACTATTTGGTCAAAAATTCAACAATTTCGTTTAAAAGTCATTTTTTGTTGTTGAAAATTAATCTGCTTTAGTTGAGAAGTCAACTATTTTGCTCAAAATTCAACTACTTTGTTGGAAGTTGAACTACTGTTCCAAAAATTAATTTTTTGGTTGAAGATTCATAATTTTAGTTGAAAATTCATCTCTTTGGATGAAAATTCTACTATTTTGATGAAATTTTTTTTGTTGACAATTAATTTTTTGAATAAGAATTAAACTATTCCATTTTTCGTTGAAAATTGATCTTTTAAGGTTTTAGAAATATTATGTCGGTGATGACTAATCTACGACTTTCAATAAATAGTATCACAGCTGTTATTCGACAGATGTGAATGAAGTTGTGTAAAAATTGAATTTGGATTTGGATATATAAATTATATTTCCAGCATACAACAGTAACTAAAAAAAGTAACGATAGTCACTTTTCTTTTCAAAGGTAACCAAGAAAAAGTTACACTTTGAATCGCTAACGATATCGATAACTAGTTACTTTTTTCGTGACGTAACGTTAACGATAACTAGTTTCTTTTAAAAAGTAAGGTACCCGTCACTGGTGTTAATAGTTAACTCAATTTACTAAAAGATATCTATTTTAATTAAATATAGTTTCCAAATTGGAGAAAGTTAGCAATTTTTCAGAAATGTGTTATTGGTTTGAGTTTTTACTTTCTTCTTCTTTGAAAAATGAAATAATCATGACGAACTTAGATATTGTTTAGTACGTTTCCTGAGGGTGGATTCTAACCTTTTTAAAACAATTCTTCTTTTTCCCGTTTCCGAAAAACTCCCCCTTTTTCTCGTTTTTCCGCTGAAATTCGAGCTGATTGTGAGTTATTAGAACCCAATAAAAAATCCAACTAGTTTTCGTTGAAAGATAATTTTTTTTGGTTGAAAAGACTACAATTATATTTTTGGTTCGGAATTCATCTCTTTGGTTAAAAATTCTACTGTTTGGTTGAAAATTTAACTATTTTGTTGAAAATGCAACCATTTTCTTTAGAAGTACAAATTCTTTTTTAGTCAAAAATTCGACTTCTTGGTCAAAAGTAGAACTACTTTGTTAAAAACTCATGTTTTTGGTTGAAGATTCACCCCTTTGATTGAAAATTTAACTATTGATTTGAAAATTTGTTTAATTTTTGGTTTGAAATTAATTATTTTATTCGTGAATTTAACTATTCCATTTTTTATTGAAATTTATCTTTTTCGGCTAAAAATTCAACTCTCTGGTTGAAAATTAATATATTTTAGTCAAAAATTCAATTATTTGGTTAAAAATTCATGTATTCTGTTGATGATTCGTCTCTCTTGGTAAGGAATTAATCTTCTTGATCACAGAATTATCTTTTCGGTTGAAAATTCAACTATTTGGTTCAATGTTCAACTCTTTTGTTGAAAATAAATTTGTCGTTAAAAAATTATATTTTTGGATTAAAAATTCAACTGTCTTGTAGATAATTTGTGTTCTTGGCTTTAAAATTCAACAATTTTGTTGAAAATTGATGTAGTATGTTGAAAGTTCGTCTTTTTGGCAGAACATTAA
This sequence comes from Melikaiella ostensackeni, assembly GCA_032362435.1. Classification (NCBI taxonomy): domain Eukaryota; kingdom Metazoa; phylum Arthropoda; class Insecta; order Hymenoptera; family Cynipidae; genus Melikaiella; species Melikaiella ostensackeni. The sequence goes on along the minus strand of JAUMHM010000085.1, from coordinate 10,384,663 downwards.
TCTTCTTAGTTGAAAATTCATTTTTTTGTTGTTGAAAATTCAACTATTTGGTTGAAAGTTTAACTACTTTGTTAAAAATTCACTTTTTTGAAGATTCAACTCTTTAGTTGAAAATTTAACTATTTTGTTGAATATTCGTTTTTCATTTCGATAAGAATTAGTTCTTTCATCTGAAAATGTAACTATTCCCTTTTTGATAAGTTTTTTTATACATTTTTTATAAGTTGAAAATTCAATCATTTGGTAGAAAATTCGTCTTTTTGGACAGAAAATTTTTCTTGTTGGTTGATAATTCATCTTTATGATTGAAAATTAAAGTATTTTATTCAAAATTTGTCATTTTTGGTTTAATTCAACTATTGTATTGAAAATTTAATTATTTTGTTGAAAATTCAACTATTTTGGTAAAGTCATGCTTTCTGGTCGAAAATTCAACTGTTTCAAAAAAAATTCATCTGTTTGTCTTGTGAATTCTAAATTTATTCAAATTATTTAAAAAATTCAGAATATTCCACTTATTTCAGTAAAATTGGAGTGATAATTCAGCAAAATTTGATCAAATTCATACAAATTCAAGATGAATAAATAATAATTCGAGTGAATTCAACCAAATTTTCCAAATCCAAAGAAATTCAATTAAATTCAGATGAATGAGAGTGAATAGAATTAAGGATAAAAGAGTCTGAAAAAATTCGTAAGAATTCATGAAGAATTTAAAAAAAAAATCAAGTGAATTGCAACCAATTCGAAAATATTGAAGGAATTTATTAAATTTTGAGAGAATTTATAGAAAATCAAGAAATTCGAAGGAATTTAATAAAATGCCTATGAATTCAAGATGAGTTTAAGAAACTTTAGGGTGAATTAGAAAAAAACCAGAGAAAAAATCCATTGAATTGACTAGAATTCAATTGAATTCGAAAGAATTAACAAAAAATTAAAAAACATCAAGAGAGTTCAAACGAATATGAAGGAATTGAGGATAACCTAATATGTCATAAAAGTTGAGGATGAACTCCACATAAATTAAGATGAATTTCGAAATTCCAAAAAATCCGAAATATTCCATTGATTTCAGTAAAATTAATTTAGGAGAATTAAAGGGAATTTAATTCATCTTCATGATTAAGAATTCGAATACTTTGTAAAAAATTCGTCTTTTCTGGTTGGATTCAACTATTTTGTTAAAGTCATCCTTTTTGGTCAAAAATTCTACTGTTTTGTTGACAATTCGTCCTTTTGTCTTGAAAACACAACTACTTGGTTAGAAATTCAACTGTTTTTAGCTGAATTTTAGTCTCTTTTGTTTGGAAACTCGACCCATTGGTTGAAAATGCATCTTTCTTGGTTGAAAATTCGGCAATTTGTTCGAAATTAACCAATTTTGTTAAAAATTCAATTATTTTTTTGAAAATTTAACAATTTACAAAGTCATATTTTTTGGTCGAAAATTCAACTCTTTTGTTAAAAATTCGTCTTACTCCGTTGAATTAAAGTATTTTATATTAAAAATAAAAATATTTTCCGGTTGAAATATCAACATTACGTTTTATGTCAAGAATTCATCTTTTTTGGTTGAAAATTCAACTCTTTTTTTGAAAATACGTTTTATGGTTCAATTCAACTGTTTTTGATTTAAAACTAAAATCTTGTTTGGTTCAAATATCACTTATTATATTTTTCATTGAGAGTTCATCTTTTTTCGTTGTAAATCAAATTTTTCAATTGCAACTGTTTGGTTACAAATTAATCTCTTTTGGTTAAGGATTCAAGTATTTTGTTGGAAATTCGACTTCTTGGTTGAAAGTTGAACTACTTTGTTAACAATTCATTTTCTTGCTTGCAGATTCATTATTTTAGTTGAAAATCATCTCTTGAATTGCAAATTCAACTGTTTTGTTGAAAACTCGTTACTTTGTTCAAAATAAATTTTTTCAACTCAAAATTTAATTATTCCATTTTTGGTTGGAAATTCATCTTTTTTAGTTAAAAATTCCACTATTTGGTCAAAAATTCAACAATTTTGTTAAGAAGTCATCCTTTTTGGTTGAAAATTATTTTGCGTTATTTGAAGATTTAACTATTTTGCTAAAAATTCAACTATGTACTTTGTTGAAAGTTGAACTACTGTTTCAAAAATTTATTTTTTTGGTTGAAGATTAATTTTTTGAATAAGAATTTAACTATTCCATTTTTGGTTAAAAAATAATCTTTTTTAGTATGTAGTTTGTAGAAAATTCGCCTTTCCCTGTTGAATTCAATTTTTTTATGTTTAAAATGAAAATATTTCCCGGTTGAAATATCAACATTACGTTTTTCGTCAAGAATTCATCTTCTTTGTTTGAAAATTCAACTCTTTTGTTTAAAATCCGTTTATGGTTCAATTCAACTGTTTTTGATTTATAACTCAAATCTTATTTGGTCCAAATATCAATTATTACATTTTTCGTTGAGAATTCATCTCTTCTCGTTGAAAATTAAATTTTTCAATTGCAACTGTTTGGTTGAAAATCAATCTCTTTTGTTTCAGGATTCAACTATTTTATTGAAAATTCAACTTCTTGTTTGAAAGTTGAACTACTTTGTTAGCAATTTTTGTTTTTGGTGGTAGATTTATTATTTTAGTTGAAGATTCATCTCTTTGATTGCAAATTCATATATTTTGTTGAAAACTCGTTTTTTCCTCAAAAATTAAGTTTTTTAACTGAAAAATTACCTTTTTTACTTTTGGTTAAAAATTGATTTTTTTGGTTAAGAATTCCACTATTTGGTGAAAAATTCAACAATTTTGTTGAAAAGTCATCTTTTTTGTTGAAAATTTTAATGTTTTGTTGAAAATTCAGCTATTTTGTAGAAAATTCGTCTTTCTGCTTTAATAACGCAACTGTTTGGTTGAAAATTAATCTGCTTTAGTTGAGCATTTAAGTATTTTCCTGAAAATTCAACTATGTACTTTGTTGAAAATTGAACTACTGTTTCGAAAATTTCTTTTTTGGTTGAAAATGTATCTTTTTTAGCATGTATTTCGTTGAAAATCCGTCTTTTTGGTTAAGAATAAATCTTTTGAGGTAGAAAATTTAATAACTTGGATTGAAACTTAATCATTTTATCAAAAAGTTATTCTTTTTTATTAAAAATTATTCTGTACTAGTTGAAAAATCAACTATTTTGTTGGAAATTCATCTTACTCGATTGTATTCAAGTATTTTAGATATAAAATAAAAACATTTCCGGTTGCGATACCAACATTACGTTTTTTGTCAAGAATTCATCTTTTTTGGTTGAAAATTCAACTCTTTTCGTGAAAATCCATTTTATGGTTCAATTCAACTGTTTCTTATTTAAAAATAAAATATTGTTTGGTTCAGATATCAATTATTACATTTTTCGTTAAGAATTTATTTTTTTTTTAGTTAAAAATTAAATTTTCCAGTTGCAACTGTTTGGTTGAAAATCAATGTTTTACTTGAGAATTCAACTATTTTGTTGAAAATTCGACTTTTTGGTTAAGAGTAAAACTACTTTGTTAACAATTCATTTTTTTGGTTGTAGATTTATAATTCTAGTTGAAAATTCATCTCTTCAATTGCAAATATAACTATTTTGTTGGAAACTCGTTTTCTTTGTTCAAAATTAGTTTTTTTAACTGAAAATTTAACTATTCCATTTTTGGTTGGAAACTCATCTTTTTTAGTCAGAAATTCAACTATTTGGTCAAAAATTCAACAATTTCGTTTAAAAGTCATTTTTTGTTGTTGAAAATTAATCTGCTTTAGTTGAGAAGTCAACTATTTTGCTCAAAATTCAACTACTTTGTTGGAAGTTGAACTACTGTTCCAAAAATTAATTTTTTGGTTGAAGATTCATAATTTTAGTTGAAAATTCATCTCTTTGGATGAAAATTCTACTATTTTGATGAAATTTTTTTTGTTGACAATTAATTTTTTGAATAAGAATTAAACTATTCCATTTTTCGTTGAAAATTGATCTTTTAAGGTTTTAGAAATATTATGTCGGTGATGACTAATCTACGACTTTCAATAAATAGTATCACAGCTGTTATTCGACAGATGTGAATGAAGTTGTGTAAAAATTGAATTTGGATTTGGATATATAAATTATATTTCCAGCATACAACAGTAACTAAAAAAAGTAACGATAGTCACTTTTCTTTTCAAAGGTAACCAAGAAAAAGTTACACTTTGAATCGCTAACGATATCGATAACTAGTTACTTTTTTCGTGACGTAACGTTAACGATAACTAGTTTCTTTTAAAAAGTAAGGTACCCGTCACTGGTGTTAATAGTTAACTCAATTTACTAAAAGATATCTATTTTAATTAAATATAGTTTCCAAATTGGAGAAAGTTAGCAATTTTTCAGAAATGTGTTATTGGTTTGAGTTTTTACTTTCTTCTTCTTTGAAAAATGAAATAATCATGACGAACTTAGATATTGTTTAGTACGTTTCCTGAGGGTGGATTCTAACCTTTTTAAAACAATTCTTCTTTTTCCCGTTTCCGAAAAACTCCCCCTTTTTCTCGTTTTTCCGCTGAAATTCGAGCTGATTGTGAGTTATTAGAACCCAATAAAAAATCCAACTAGTTTTCGTTGAAAGATAATTTTTTTTGGTTGAAAAGACTACAATTATATTTTTGGTTCGGAATTCATCTCTTTGGTTAAAAATTCTACTGTTTGGTTGAAAATTTAACTATTTTGTTGAAAATGCAACCATTTTCTTTAGAAGTACAAATTCTTTTTTAGTCAAAAATTCGACTTCTTGGTCAAAAGTAGAACTACTTTGTTAAAAACTCATGTTTTTGGTTGAAGATTCACCCCTTTGATTGAAAATTTAACTATTGATTTGAAAATTTGTTTAATTTTTGGTTTGAAATTAATTATTTTATTCGTGAATTTAACTATTCCATTTTTTATTGAAATTTATCTTTTTCGGCTAAAAATTCAACTCTCTGGTTGAAAATTAATATATTTTAGTCAAAAATTCAATTATTTGGTTAAAAATTCATGTATTCTGTTGATGATTCGTCTCTCTTGGTAAGGAATTAATCTTCTTGATCACAGAATTATCTTTTCGGTTGAAAATTCAACTATTTGGTTCAATGTTCAACTCTTTTGTTGAAAATAAATTTGTCGTTAAAAAATTATATTTTTGGATTAAAAATTCAACTGTCTTGTAGATAATTTGTGTTCTTGGCTTTAAAATTCAACAATTTTGTTGAAAATTGATGTAGTATGTTGAAAGTTCGTCTTTTTGGCAGAACATTAATCTTCTTAGTTGAAAATTCATTTTTTTGTTGTTGAAAATTCAACTATTTGGTTGAAAGTTTAACTACTTTGTTAAAAATTCACTTTTTTGAAGATTCAACTCTTTAGTTGAAAATTTAACTATTTTGTTGAATATTCGTTTTTGATTTCGATAAGAATTAATTGTTTCATCTGAAAATGTAACTATTTACTTTTTGTTTGAAAATGTATGCTTTATAAGTTGGATATTCAACTATTTGGTAGAAAATTCATCTTTATGATTGAAAATTAAAATATTTTCTCAAAAATTCGACATTTTTGGTTGAAATCAACTATTGTGTTGAAAATTTAATTATTTTGGTGAAAATTCGACTATTTTGGTAAAGTCAATTCAAAGGAATTTAATAAAATGCCTAAGAATACAAGATGAGTTTAAGAAATTTTAGGGTGAAATAGAAAATAACTGAAGAAAAAATCCATTGAATTGACCAGAATTCAAGCGAATTCGAAAAAATTCAGGTGGAGAATTCATCATTTATGGTAGGAAAGTCATCTTCCTCGGTTGTAAATTATCTTTTCTGTTGAAAATTCAACTTTTCAGGTTGAAAATTTAACTATTTTCTGAAAAATTCATCTTTTTGTCTTGAAAATACAACTACCTGGTCAGAAATTCAACTCTTTCTAACTAGATTTCAGTTTATTTTGTTTGGAAATTCGACATATTGGTTGAAAATGCATCTTTGTAGGTTGAAAATTTGGCAGTTTGTTCGAAATTAACCAATTTTGTTAAAAATTCGTCCTTTTGGATTGAAAATTCATCTTTTGTGGTAGAAAAATCGTCTTTCTTGAAATTTCTTTCTTGAAAATTTGTCTCTTCTGCTTAAAAGTTGAACTATTTGGTTATTAATGCAACTGTTTGGTTAAAAATTAAATTTTTGCTTTTCGAAATTATGCAGAGTAAACGTAGAATCCGTGTTTAGCCAAAATTTATAATGTAGTTTATGGACGGACACAAATAGCGATTTAACGATCTCATCTCGGACAGGGTCTCAAATAAGGGGCAATCCATCAATTACGTCATAGCTTTTCTTTTGAGTGGAGTAGGGGTAAATAGGTACTGTTACGCGTATCCAAGATTATAGTATAACCAGGTCACAGTCTACTCTACTTGAAAAAAGTAAAAAAGTGACTTACTTAAACCGAAAAAGTGACCAAAAATGACTAATTTCTAACCAAAAAAGTGACCAAAATCGACTAAAACTCACAAATGTGCATCAATCATGTGAGTAATGTTCTTTTGAATGCCAAAAAGTTGAAAAGAATTCAAAAGAATTCGATAAAGCCTCTGAGAATTCCAGGTGAATTTGAACGAATACAGGACGAATTCATTCATTCATTGATTTCGGCAAAACTCGAGTTAACTTAGAAGAATATAAAGAAAACTCAAGATAAATTATAAAAAAAGAAAATCCATTGAATTCGTTAAATTTGAAGAGAATTACCAACAAATTGAGGAAACCCAAAAGAATTTAATGGAATGCCTAAGAAGTCAATATGAGTTTGAAAAACTACAGGGTAAATTATAAAAAGAAAATCATAAAAAACCCATTAAATTTAGTAGAATTCAAATGAATTCAAAATAATTCAGGGAGAATCAAAAAAATCAAAAAGATCTAGAAAATTTTAGAATAAGTTAATAAAAGTTCAGGGTGAAATCCAAATGAACTCAAATGAATGTGAGGATTTAAAGAAATCCAGAACACTTCATTGATTTCTGTAAAATTGTGGTTAATGTAGATGAATTCAAGGGATTTCTAGAGAATTCAGGGTGGATTCCAAATTAGTTCACATGAATTGGAAAAAATACAAAAAATTCAAAATATTCAAAATATTCCACTTATTTCACTTTGATTGGAGTAACAATTTAGAAAAATTTGATCAATTTTAAAGAAATTCAAGATGAATTTAAAATAATTCATGTTAATGAAAAAAAAAATCAAATCCAAAAAAATTCAATTGAATTCAGATAAATAAGAGTGAATGGAATTTCTAGATACGAATCTTATAAAGTTCATAAGAACTCTAGGAGAATTTATAGGAAATTCGAGTGAATTGAAACTGACTCAAGAATATCGAAAAAATCCATTAAATTTTAAGAGAATTTAAAAAAATTAAAGGAAGTTTAATGAAATGCCTAAGAATTCAAGATGAGTTTTAAAAACTTCAAGGTAAATTAGAAAAAAGCTAAAAAATATAGGAAAAATCCAATAAATTAAGTAGAATTCGAGTTAATTCAAAATAATTCAAGGAAAATTGAGAAAAATCAAGAGAATTTGAGAGAATGTGAAAGAATTTAGGACAAGTTAACAATAATTCGGGGTGAATTCCGAATAAATTGAAATGAATTTCAAAAATTCAAAAAATCCAAAAGTATCCCATTGATTTCAATAAAATTGCAGTTGAGATAGAATAATGAACGAGAATTTGAAAAAATTCAGGGTAATTCCTAAATGAATTCAAATCAATAGAAAAAAATACAAAATATTCAATTCATTTTAGTAAAATGAGAGTAATAATTTAGCGAAATTTGATCAAATTCATGCAAACTCAAAATGAATTAAAAATGATCAAAGTGATTGCAAGAAAACTTTGCAAATCCAAAAAGATTTCACTGAATGTATATAAATGGGTGTGAATAGAATTAATGAACACAAATCTGATGAAATTCATAAAAATCCAAGAAAAATTTATAAAAAATTGAAGTAAATGCAAAGTGATTCAAAAATATTGGAAAAATTTATTCAAATTGGAGAGAATTAAGAAAAATTCAAGAGAATTTGAACCAATTTCATGAAATGCCTAGGAATTCAAGATGAGTTTAAAAAGTTTCATAGTAAATAAGAAAAAACTAAAAAATAGTGAAAAAATTCATTGAATTGAGTAGAATTCAAGTGAATACAAAAGAATTCAGGGAGGGTTGAAAAGATCAAGAGAATTTTACAAAATTTTAAAGACTTTTCGATAAATTTATAAGAATTTAGGATGAATTCCAAATGAATTCAAATGAATTGAAAAAATTTTAAAATATTAAAATATTTCATTGATTTCAATAAAATTGGAATCAATTCATAAGAACCAAAGGGGATTCAGGCAGAAAACTTTTTAGCAATTTTCAAAATTACTACTATATTATTTCCGAGGAGATTATATTCCTTTGTTGCATTTTCCACATTGTCTTATTCGTATTTCTCTTTATTACAATAATTTCTATTCATTGAGTAATTCCGTTAGTAAAATGTATTTAATAAGACATGGTTGGGAATATTTGAAAAAATTACGTAACCTACGTGGGGGAGGGGAGGAGGCAAACAATTTTGTTTGATTTGTTACGTGGGGATGGGAAGGGGTAAAAAATTTGCAAAAAATCTGTTACATAATTTATGGATGGCCCCTAATCAGAATTACAGATTTTATAGGGGGCCATCCATATACCACGTGAACAATTTTAGGGTGGCCACGTGAACATGCGCTCGTCTGGATATGCAAATTTCCTTGCAGAAGAACATGAAAAATTAAAAATATTTTCACGATTTTGTGTTCGAACTTCCTATTTTTTATCGCTAATCTCATGTTTTCAAAAAAAAAACGAATTTTCAGCCAATTCAGTGCTCCTTTTGGCTTTCTTGCTTTTAAATACAAACAAGCAGATGATCGGAGATGATCGGAACATTATTTGCCAATGATTACAGTTCTAGCCGCCGAGCTAGTCGGACGTGTTTCTCGGTCGATCCCGGTCACGCCTTTCTGAGAACTTACGTCGCTTATTCGTATTTTGTGTTTTGAAGTGTAAAGTGCGTGTTAATTTGGTAATAATGACGACCAACGAAGAGCTAAAATTTCTCTTACTATCAGTTCAAGAGAATGTAAAATCCACAGGAGCGAATGTTCAGCAAATGTCTGAAGATATTAAAGTGCTAAAGAGCTCGGATGAAAAGATCTTGGAAGAACTAAAAATCTACAAAACCAGATGACGTCTTTTGGAAGAGAAGAATAAAAAATCCGAAGAAAAAATTAACTTTCTTGAGAAAAAGATAGAATTTTTATATATAAATGAAAGATTTAGGAATATTTTTCTCTACAGCATAAAAGATGATTCGGCTAATAGCAAGAATCTTTTTGAAACGGTTAACAACATTTTCCAGAAAGCTAATATAATTATACCTATTGATTGTTTTGAAAAGACTATTAGAATTGGAGGAAGAGAGGGAACAAGACCTGTTCTAGTTACATTCACGAACTCGAGATTCAAAGGTGAGATATTTGAGAAGGCTAAAAATCTGCGCTCTTTAAACGTATCTTTCGCAAATGACTTTACTCAAGAACAAAGAAAGATACGCAAGAAGCTTCGAGATTATCAACAAGAGCT
>JAUMHM010000085.1:10353445-10363655 GCA_032362435.1 Melikaiella ostensackeni | reverse complement strand
CATTTATCTTTCCTTACTAATGCCGGTTTCCCCCACTCTGCCGCCTCTTACCGCATCTATGTATATAATATCTTTGTCTGAATGAAGTTTTGTTAAAAATTAGAGTCACCTAATGCCTAAGGCCAAAACCGCAGAAATGTATGATAATAATATCAAGGCATAAAAATGGAACAATTATTTAGAATCTACGGGCCAAAAAATACACCTCCACTAACATCGAAGTTAAGTTAACCTTCCATCCGGTTGACGAAATACAAGTTCCAAAATTTTTAATTGCGTGCTGCGATAGCTGAATTGGTTAAAGCAGCTCTCATGAAAAGAGGAGGTGTCGGTTCAAATCCGGCTCGCAGTAAAAATATTTGGAACATATTTCGTAAATATTTCGTTTAATATGTTTTGGATAAAATCGTCTTATATCATGAGTGTTGATATAACAGATATCTGTTTTTCAGAAAAACTTCCTCTGAATGAAGTGTTGTTAAAAATTAGTCACTTAATGCCTAAGGCCAAAACCACAGAAATGTATGATAATAATATCAAGGCATAAAAATAGAACAATTATTCAAAATAGTACTTTACTTAACAAATTTTTTTTTCAAGCCCTTTCAATTTCGAAATCAGAGAAAAGCTTCGAAATTATTCATTGTTGATCCCTCTTGTTTAGAACTCATACAGTTTTAAATCCTTACCATTTGCAATTATTCAAATTGAAATCATTCTATTTTGGAATTTTCGAATATTCAATCTGGAATTATTTAATTCTGGACATTCCCAATTCAGAAGCATTCTAAACTATTTAATTCGAAACCCTTCCTATGCCAAAATATCAAATTCCGAAAGTTTTCAATTCGAACTAATTTAATTTTGAGAAACAAAAAATTACAATAGATAAAATTATTTTAAAATCCACTCTTCAACAATTTATGACTGTTTTAATATGAACTTCCCAAATGTTATTTTCACTGACTTGAAATTCTTCCAAATTGATAATAGTTTTGAATTCAAATATTGAAAATTTGAAGTCCATTTCACTATCAAATCTTACACAATTGCAAAATTTCATATAGAGAGCCTTGATAGTCAGTTTTAAGTTCAATAATTTTACATTTAAATATTCTAATTTGTTTAGTTTCAATGTTGAATGTTGTTTCAATGTTTCAATGTGAAAAATTGTCCGCTTTCTCAAATTCTTCGAAATCGTAGAATATCAAACTGAAAGACTTGATAGTTGCACAATTTTCAGTTTTAAGGATTCGTATTCAAACAATTTTGAATCAAACGTCTCCAGAATAAATTAAAAACAAAAAAAAATCAAGAAAATATTTTCTCAAATTCAAGCCTTATAAATGAGAAGGTTTCAGAATTAGGCATTGAAAATTGAATCATTTTTTATTTGAAAATGTTGTGAAGTTATCCGATTTCTGGTGAAAAATTTGAAAAAATTAAGCATTTAAAATTGAAAAATGTTTAATCGGAAGATTTCAAGAATGGATAAAAATTCTAAATGAAATCTTCAAAATTAAACGATTTGAAGTTAAAAAGGTAAAAATTTTTTTGTTTAAAATCAAAATAGATAAGAATTGAACTTTCTGAAAATGATATCCCAGTAGTTGAATCATTTCTTTAATTTTGAATGATGACAATTTTAATTTTTTCATAAGTTTTAATCTTGAATGTAGAATTGAGATGGTTGAATTTTGAAAAGTAAAATTAACAATTTGAAAAATTTCAGTTTTTAAACGATTTAAAATTACTCCAAATAATTGAAATTTTAAAGGGTTTGAGTATAAAAAATGTTTTAATATCACAATTCTTGGTAACGGAAAATTTTTCAGTTTTAAAAGAAGTTCGGATTCGTTTAATTATTTTTTCGCCTTTAATGTTTCTCATTTGAAATAACTTTATTTTCAACGTTTTCTTAGAAAAATTAAATTTTAAGGCTGTATAATTGAAAATTTTTCCATTTTGAACATTTCAAACTCAATTTAAAAACGATCTCGAATTAAAAGGTTCAAAACCGTGCAATTTGAAAATTTGGAATCATAGCGATCTTCTTTTGTATTCCTTTTCCAATTCTTAATTTTCGATGTAAGATCTTAGAATTGTCCGATTTTTAGTTGAAGATTTTAGAAAATGAAGCATTCAAAATTTAAAAATATTCAGTTGGAAGATTTCAAGAAAAATTAATAATTCTGAATGAAGTCTTAAAAATTAAACGATTTAAAATGTAAAAGTTTAAAATTTTGTTGTTTAAAATCAAAATAGGTAAAAATTGAACTATCCGGAAATCATACATCAATCGTTGAATCATTTTTTAAATTTTGAATGGTGACAATTTCAGAGTTCTGAATTTGCATGTATAATAGAACGCTGAATTTCCAACTTTCCTCTTTCATAAGTCTTGATCTCGAAAGTAAAATTGAAATTGTTGAATTTTCAAAAGTATAATTAACAATTTTTTGAATCATCAAAACTGAAAGATAAATTGTGAGTAATTTATTTTAATTAAAAGTAAGCTTTATATTTTCAAAATGCATTTTTGACACTCTAATAAGTAGGTGAAATAATAATAATGAAATTTCAGAATAATTAATATATAGATAAATAGTAACTCAGGGATAAAAAATACTCAGAATTAGAAAGTTTTGGAGAATTGTTCATCCAGAAATTGCTGTTGTCCCGAATCGCAGAAATAATTTCACAATCTTGGAATACTTTGCATACATTTTAATGACAAGATAGTAGTACTTCAATTAGGAACTTCTTTATTCGTTTTAACTAGCAATTAGTATACAAAATGAAACATTGTTAGCGAATTTCACCTTTAATTAAAAACAGGATATTTAATAAAAATGCGAGTTTCTCAGTCCGATTACTGGCTTCATTTTTCTCTTAGCAGAACTGATTAGTCACTTCCCTCCTATTTAAAAGAGAAACACCTAATCGTGCAATTTTTATATTTCTCTACAAAAAGAAAATAGTACAAAACGGATGTTTGATTCGATTTCATGCGACAGACATCCAATTAAGTGAAATCTACAGAAGTAACAGTAATTTCCAAGTCTGAAAATTTTAAACGCATGCTTCAATTGCAAGGATGGTCAAGAAAATAATGAGACCACGTTCACAGAACCAGATGGCAAGCATGCCTATATGTTTAGGTACCGAGTTAAAATTCCTGGCTATGTCTCGTTATTACCACGCTTAAATTCTCCACAACGAGAGTATAGGAATTCGAATTTCAGAAAATAGAAAAATCATTCCCGTATATATTCAAACGATTTCTGCTCATAAAAATCTACTCTGATAATAAAAATTTCACTGCTCTAGTTTAATGCGTTAATTTGCTAAATGAAGAAAGTACGTCTACTATACTATATCAACAATTTATTCAACATTAATGAATTAAACTATTTTTAAGACCGAAATGAAATCTACTTTCTCATGCAACTTTTTTTTGCACTAAAAAAATACCCAAATAGTTCACAAATCAAAAACAGAATTTGAGACTACCCGCTTTTTCGGCTTATTAGAGACAAATGTACAATAAATGTACAACAAAAAAGAGGGCAGTTAAAGGTAATTTAAGGAAAATAACAGGTATGAAAATGAAAACATTGTTAGATTAGGAAATCATTATTACCTGAAAATGAAACAGAAATAATTTATAGCAATTGTTATTTTGGTAGATATTTTATTTCTTGATTGAAATTGATTTTGATATAGGCAAACCATTCCGAACGAAAACCAAAGTCAATCATTTCATTCTTTAATTGAAAATTTATTTACACATGTACAAAATTCTGACCAAAACTAAGGTTAATGTATCGAATTAATGACTTCATCCCAAATTTTTTTGTAACTCACAAGATCTCTTTTCAAAGTAATAGCTTTGTTACTTTCCCTCTTTGTATATGGCATTTCCATAAACTCTCTTTTCTTTATTTTTCTGATAATACAAAATTTTAACATCATCCCAATTAAAGTCATGCCCATGTGTGAGCTTATTTTTGTAAGGACCCAATTTCACAACGAAATTACCAAATTGCTTTTGACACGAACTCTATACATCGTATGCAAGTCCAATTTTCCTAACATTCATTTCAAGATATTTGAGATTTTCAGAAAATAGGGTAAGACAACCGTATTGAATCTATTTCAATCCTTTATATTGTTTTTGTTCTAATTACTGCTCCTACTCTTAATTTAAACAATTCTGTTATTGATACCTTTGTCAATAAAGGCAGTCAAATAATAGTTGAGAAAAATGTTTCATTTTTAAACAGTGTTTGAATTTGAAGACCTTAAAATAAAACCTATTAAATTTGAAAGGTTAATCCAGTTAGAAATAAATGGTAGCATTATTGGTTTGAATTAAAAATTGATAGATTACAATTGTTCGAATATTTAATTTTCAATTCCAGAAATTTAGAATTCAGGAAAATTTTGTTTGAATGATTTAATTTTTAGTTTAATTTTCAATACCTAAAATGAAACATTTTCAGAGTTGAATGTTTGAACTAGGAGATAAACAAGAATTTTATTTTTATTGTCTACGCTAAAATATTGGCAGTTCAATTTACTTATCATTTCAAACTGGTATTAAAAATTATTTTGCTCTTGGACACAAGAAACTAAACACTAAACACTAACACTAAAACTAAACACCAAACTAAACACGCGTGCGATTGATGTTGAAAGTTGTAACTAATAATTCAGAATTTAGTTCCAAACTTCACATTACCTGATTAGGATCAAATAACTCTTTCTAATGATTCAATAACGTTTATTTTTTGCGCACAGTAAAATTTCATTTTTAACAAATTACATTTTTTTAAATTCCAAAATTCCTATTGACAGGCAGCATTGAAAGTAAAACAAAACTTGGCCAAATGCGCATATAAATAATTATGTACAATCAAAATAGGAAACGTACAAAATCGTAATGATAAAGCTCATAAATTATAACATGAACAAACATACCAAGAAATTGCACTTTCAACACAGCTCTTCAATGCTTATCGTTAATAAGATTTCATTCAACTAAATTTGCGTTGGGCGTCGAAGTTAACATACTCATTTCTTAAAAATGGCACTTCTCTCAAATATTATAACCACATTTCATTTACACAAATCATTTTTTCTTCGTATTCACTTTGCCTCACAAACCGTTTTCTCACTTTCTCTATAAATACACAAATTTCATACAGAATACCACTTTGGACTTATGATTTCGATTAGCTTTTGTATAAACAAACAACTAACACAAAGCTAAGATTCATCATTAAACAATTGCCATATCCTGACACTTTATATGAAAAATGATTCCTCATTTCTGGATTCATCGTGATCCTACTGTTGAACATCAATTAATGAAAAATAACGTCAACAACTAATACCGATATTCACTAAAACGTCTTTAATGTCGAAAATAAACGTAAAATTAGCCACATTCATAACTCATATTAGTGAATGAGACGATATGACAATCACGAATTTTATGTTTTTTTCGGACAATACAATATTCGCTTATAATACTGATACAAAGTCTGATCTTTCCCTTATCTATCACGTTCAGAAAGTTTCAAGAATTTCGTCCTGAACTACAATGTTTCAAATTTCGTGGATTACGCTTTATATATAATATATGATAATGATTATTATGAAATATTAACAAATTCATCAAAATTTCGAAAATCTGGAAAATTCTGAACTTTCCCTTTTATTCTTTTGAATCAAGCAGGTAAAAAATATTAAGTTATTATCACATCGTGATTGTAAATTATCATGATGTAGTTTCTAACTTATGAGAGTGATTGGCATGTATTATTTCAAATAAAATATAAAACATAGACTGAATCAATTTCAAATCAGGCAGGTTATACCCTTCGAATCGTAGAGTTTTCTCGATATTTTCGGTATTATTTCGATTTGAGAAAAAAATTTTTTCACGAGGCTAGAAGTATTTGAATTTTGACGTCTATTCATAAAAAATGCTAACTTTTTCTTTAAAATTCTATGGATTTTGATATAATTTAGATGATCTAATAAGTTTTAACGACCTCTTTCGACCTTCATAGAAAATTTTAAAAAATTCATGATTAACCAAATGGCGATGGTTTGTTTGAAAATATAAAAAGTTGATTTTAACAAAAAGTCCAAACTTATATGTTCTGCCAATTTTTCTCTAATTTGCCTCTGTAAGTTAAATGTGGGTTAAATAATTTTTGTGTCCAGGACAATTTTTTCTCCCAAAATCGAATTTTCGTAACTTACTCGGAAAAAACGAACGAACTGTCTACCGTTACGGAATTTCCCGTAAGACCAACCCCTTTCCAGCCCGTTCAGCGCTGAAGGTACGGAATTTTTCGTAATTCTAGTTCTAGCGCTATACTTGACAGGGTTATTCTTACGGCAAATTCCGTAGCGCTAGTCAGTGCCAAAAACGACATGTACCAAAAAATGTTATGATAAGAGTTTGCGCCTTTGAAAAAGTTCTATGAAATAGTATATTTTGTTCGCTGTATACCGAGAGCAAGCCGAGTCGGTGTCGTTTTGCGTGCGGAAAGTTGATTTTTTCGCACTAGTGCAGTCAAATTTTGAGTTTTGCTTGCGAAAAGTTGATTTTCCGCACACTTACAATCTTTCTGCACTAGTGCGAAAAAATCAACTTTCTGCACACAAAACGACACCGACAAGGCTTACTTTCGGTGTACGGCGGACAAAAAATACCTTCTGCACTTTTGTGATATCTTTATCGTTTACGAGAAAAATTTAAAACTATATTTGTGAAAAAAAAATTCTCCCGTCTTATAAAATGATTTAGACCGCATACAACTTATAGAATGCCTTCCTTATGTAATCAGGAACTGTATAAAAATTTGGAAAAGAATAAAATACTGGAGTTTCCCAGAAAACTTTCTTCTCATGTTTTCAAAACTCGAAGAAAAAAAGTAAAAAAGATGTTTTGGAAACCCCCGCCTCTCTTATTTTTGCCCATATTTTTTTACAGTTGCCGCTTATACAAGGAATGCATTCTTTAAGTTTTTATGCGGATTAAACCATTTTTGAGGACGGGAGAATGTTTTTTCGTCAAAATAAGATATTCGACTTTTTCTCATAAACAATGCAAGATAACACGAAAGTGCAAGAGGTATTTTTTGTACCACTTTTTCAGAGGTACAAACTTTTATCTCAACACTTTTGGTACATTTTGTTTTTCCCGAGAGAATTCCAAAAATTCCATTTTACGAAAAGAATTTCTTGACCACAAACATTGTTCAGCTCACACAAAACTCATAGGATGTATGCCTTATATAAGGAAAATTTGAGCAAGAAATTGGCAAATAAATAAGTGTATGTTTTTTGCCGTCTTGTTAATTTTGAACTTTTTCAAAAATTTCTGACGTACATTGAAATAGGACGATATAGTTCATAAGAATCCGAAAAGAAAATTGGAATATCTGAATTGGATCAAAATCTATAGAAGTTTAAATAAAAAATTGATGTTTTTTGAAAAATAGACTTGAGAATTAAAATACTTGTAACTTCGTAGAACGTTTTTTGTCCCAAATAAAAAAAAACGTGTTGCCTAATTTCTTTAAAGAAAAAAAGCAACACATTTCTTCGCTGATAGATTCTGCGACTTCAATTGTAGTACCTCCCTGATTTGACATCAATTCGGTCTCATAATTATCATATTATTAAATCAATTTGAAATTGATTAATATTCACTGTAGGTCAACCGAACGAACCTTTCTTCATTTTTCGTTTTTCTGTCTTGTATAAATTTGATTATGAACGATTAAGGTAAAGGCCCCGGTACGTAACACCCGACCAGCTCGTAACCCAGCAAGCGTATAAATTGATTTTTTATATAATACCATAAAAACTGTTGGCTGATCCAAATTTCTTTTCAAAGTAAAAATGAGAATGTACAAAACTGATATAAGATAATAGGCATTATTTCGCGTTTATCAATTCGAAAAAAAACGTCGCGCTCTGGCCCTCCACCGTGGCAAAATGTACTTTCAGACCAGATAACCTTCGTCTTGTTTCGAGTGCAAACATTTCAGTAAGTAGCTTTCCATGTCCAAATACAATAATTTCTGAGTCGGTTACGAACAAGCACCGAAATATCAGCAGTGACGCATCTGTAACCCCTCTGGAAAAAACTCTTATAAAAATTAAAATATGACACGTATCGTTAAGACGCTGAGGCAGATCTTTACTTTAATTTATACTCTTCAGATATCTATATTAACTTTTACCTTTGTTCAAAAATAAAGAATGAATGCGTCATTTAGGAATTGACAGTCCTCGAATCGATTGTGAGGTTAGCATATGAATTGACGCACTTGACGTAATTTGATGTTGACGCCAGTTAGTGTCAACTTTGACGAGTCTCAGAAAATCAATTCCTTCAAACAAGAGCTTGAAAATTATGAAATCAATTGAGCATAGTCTATAAGAATAGTCAAAGAAACTTTCGAAATGTTTTTCATTGCCGGTTACGAACCGGCTCATCATTGGGTTACGAACTGGCTTAAAGAGGACTTTCGGGGGTTACGAACCGGAACATCGGGTATGTTCGTTTAAATTCTCAATTATTTGATTAATGTATCCTTAAACTTGCTATCAATGACATTTTCGAATAAAAATGGATTACTTTTCACGTAAGAATAAAGTTTATTGCATTCAAATATTGCTTGAGGCATTCGAATAGGATTTTATTCTTTTCAGCTTCTTAGTAGGTTATGAACCGGGGCCTTTACCTTGTTGCTCTCTAAAATTGACGACACAGTTCAGTAATGTACCTAATCACTCTTTCTTTTAACTAGCGCATATCATTCAAAATTTAACAGAAAATATGCTTGAAATCGCTACATTTCCTGCATGAGAAAGGTATCTTCCAAACAATTTCGTTAGGGCCTAACGAAGAGTATTTGCGCAGGAAAAAATGTGGGAAACAGATTCTCAGCGTTTTTTCTTTGTGGCTGACTTTGTTTAATACGCATGAAGAACATCAAATTGTACTCTTTTCCCATTTTCCATTAACACAAATACATAGTTCGCGTTTTACCTTAAAAGCAGTAAAATACAAATGCAAAAGTCATGTGACACTTTAAGTTACATATTGCGCGATCTGTTTCTCCTCTTATATAAAAATCTGGCAGATTTGCGCGAGCTTTCTTGTGCATACAAATATTTTTGACGAGAGCCTCCGTTTTTTGTAGATCTGCACAAGTGACTTCCAACAGTTACACAGTTCGTTGGAAGCTTTGCTTACATGTGCATGCAAGTATACAAACTAGTTAACAGTAAGGTCGCGACATTTTTATTATAAACAGCACAGTTTACAGAAAAAAATTCAATTTTACAAGAATTTTATTTCAACGCTTCCGCTTTTTTTTGGTAGAAGCGCATGAATATTCCCCGAATTCTATTCTCACTAACCACAAATCAGTAATTTATCCTAATGGCCAATTCAGCTAATTTTTATTTTTCCGAATTACCAATTGTTATAATAATTATACTCCCGAATTACCATTTGATGTAATCTTTATTTCACCGAATCAAAATTTGGGATAATTTTCAAAATTCCGAATTACTATTTAGCTTCATTTTTATTTCCCCGAACTACGATTTGCCATAATTTTTATTTTTCTGAATTATCATTTGTCATAATTTTTATATTTCCGAATTGCCATTTGACATAATTTCTATTTTACCGAAGTATAATTTGACCATAATTTTTATAATAACGAATTACTATTAGAATTAATTTTTATTTTTTCAAACTACCATTTGTCATAATTTTTATTATTCCGAATAAGCACATAACCTAAAATTCATTTAAACGAAACGCCATCTGTCATGATCCTCGTGTCATCAACACTGCATAAAACATGAATTTCCTTCTTCCTAAAATGGAGCCCAGCATTCTGATTGGCTGAGTAAGACGGCGAAATTTGAATCAGCCAATAAGAATGCCGGACGCCATTTTAGGAAGATTGAAATTTATGTTACATGCAGTTTCAATGACACAATGGTTTGGAAGTCGTGTTTGTTGAGAATTCTTCATATTTGCTCTGTGATACCTTGGATGTAGGGTAGGATGGTGGTCGTTCTTCTCTCTCTCTTTCTTTAGTAGGTTGTGTTGACTTGTTTTTTTGAGTGTATTTTCTTATTGCTTTGTCAATTTGTTTGT
>JAUMHM010000085.1:10327746-10349110 GCA_032362435.1 Melikaiella ostensackeni | reverse complement strand
TCCGTTGGGATTGGTCAAATGATATGCGGTCCAATGTAGACCAAATGTCAAATCTGAGGGTGTTTGATAGGAAAAGGAAAAGTCTATGATTTTAATATATATTTTCTCAAATTCTCCGAATAATATTTCTAAAATCAGTGAAATTATTCGTAGATGTGTTTTTTGCGATGGATAGTTTGGAGGATGTATTCGTGAAATTAAAATTAAGTCTTACCATGAATTCGTTATTCTGATCTTTTTCTCACAAATTGAAAAATTAAAAGAACTGGATTATTTTATGAATGTTTTACTTTTCAAATTTTAATAATTGAATCTGGATAAGAATAAAACTTTCATATTTCAATTTTGTGTACGAATTCCTGGCTTTCTATTTCGTATTTCGACACAACTGAAATGTATGTTCAACTAATGTTGTTGTCAATTGTGAAAAATAGTGGATTATAATTTTTGAATTTTCCACGTAGGAAGATGATTTTGGTCTACTCTGATTGGTCCTCTTTGTTGTTATGGACTTCAGCGAAATTCATATAAATTTCGGTAATGGGATAAGTGTAATTGGGGAACCGATTAAAAAATGAAAAATTAGTATTCATGGTGGTTTTTAAAAGAAAAATGATTGAAATTAATAAGAAAATGAAAAGAAGGAAGTCTAAATTCGCTTCGGAACATGTTGAGTCCCCAGTAGTATGAGAAAGACGGAAAGAAGAAAGAATGAGAGGTTGATTTGTTTGACTCTTCCTCTTTCTCCTTTTTTTTCTATTTTTGATTCGTGGATTTTCTTGTGTTCTATTTTAGTACATAGAACTTTTCATAAAAAAGTAGATTTAATTTCGATCTTTGAGAAATTTCAAAAACGACACATTAGGCAGAGATTTGTTTCAATTTGCAGGGTTGCCTATAAATACCATCGAGATTTTTTTTCATTGAGGCATTAATGAATTGCGCAATTTAACAAAAGACATCTACTTTTATCAATATAGAATACAAATTTGAGGAAGTTAGCAATTTTTAGAAATGTGCTTTGCTTTGGATTATTACCTTTTTCTCTTTTGAAAAATGGAATGATCTACATAGATTAGTTTTACATCAACCTACATACAAGTTTAGTTTACAGTCAAACATTATTTACATACCGTAAATTGGGCGTAAGTGAGACAATGGGGGGAAAGCGGGACACCCGGAATTTTCCATTTCATGGCTTCATATTGCTTTTTCTGAATAAAAAATAGGTGTGCAGCTCTACACCTTATGCTCCACTAAGCTCCTAATTACGGTGAATTTAAGTCAATGAATTAAATAGCAGTTACTTCTAAAATCACATTGTAGTGATACACAAACCCCCTTCAATTTAGACAACTTCATTTTTCATGATACAAAAGTTTGGCCAGTATTGTAAGGAATTTTCAAACAGAATGGTATATTATGCACCAAGGGCGAGAAAACGGACTTTTTCAACAAGTATATGTTTTCAGTACGAGCCGCAGGCGAGTGCGTGAACGAGAGCCGGACACAAGTACTGAAGAAATGCACGAGTCGAGAAAATTTTCCCTCCTCTTCAGTACATACGATATTTTCTATAACAAATTCATGACTTTAGACACGATTGAAGCACACGCATGATTTATACTCATATGAAGGAGTCTTTAATACATGATTTTTATTTTAATGTGAGCTTGGGAAATTTTTGAAATTCTGAAGCTTTCAAAAATTTGAAAATTTGACAAATTTACAGAGCTTTAGAATTTTCAAAAATTTCCAAAATTTCAGTAATTTATAGCAAATTATGGTAATTCGTCGCATCAGATTGGTCCAATCTGTCAAACAATCTGTCAATGCGATCAACTCATCAATTCATAATTTTCATTATTCACTTCTGACGTCACTTTCTACTCCCTAGGGACTGGAAAGTAAAACCTTAGCCCCGCTTTGTAGGCATTTAAAAGGGATGAAATCACGCATGTGTTATGAAAAATTATTGTTTCATCTGTGGATGTAACTATCTTCTAATTTTTTTTTCCTTGATGTTTATTATTCTTTCATTCTTGCTCGAATGAAACTATTCCTGATAAATTACGCCTGGAAAATTTTTCATCTTAGAATGTGCAAAACTTTATAATTCAATCTATATATCATTGTTTATTATTTAAATAATTATTATATAACAATTTAAGAAGCTTATTCACGCCAACTGAAATATTTCCTTAAAAATCTTGCAAAATCTTTTGGAGTTACAATGCCGTACCAAATGTTACTGTTTCTACTGGAAATGCGATGTCTTAACTTGACGAAATCTTTCTTCTTAAGGAGACTGTCATTGGATTAAGAATGAGAAAAATGACCTTTTCTACTGATAAGTCGCCCAAATCAAAATTCAACCTTATTCAAAGACAATTTTTCACATCCACTAAAAAAACTTATTCATATCTGATCAATAGTTTCAATTCTAAGATATAAGATTTGAATAGACGTATTTCAATATATATATATATATATATCTTCAAACTCTACTTTTAATCCATAAATTGAATTAAAAATTGTTAGTTATTTGATACACTTATCACTTAGTTCTTTTTTCCCCAGTACTCATTGTGTAAACTAACAACAAAATTAACAAAAATTTGATGCCACTCGAAAATTAAAAACTTCATTCTGAAAAAAGTTATTATCATCGAAGTCTGAAATTTCCATTCTTCACTTTTTTGCTAAGAAACACTTTCCGTATTCTATCTTCTTTCAAAGAAAATGGAGGGCAGAGAAGTACCCTCTTATGTCAAATAATGACCCTCAAAGTAAGTAAGCCAAGTGAAGTGTACAAGTTTCGGCTCTAATTATTATTCATTTTTTTTTAGCGCGCGAGAATTTCTCACCCTATAATTGGGTACTTCTACCCTTCATGGTCGTGAATTTAATTAAAGGGGGTAAGTAAGACACCAATCATTATATTGATAGAATAATGTAAGAATAATAAGAAAATGTATTTGCACACCTACTATACATATTTTAATTTTTTTCTCGTTGCTGTATTTTTGAAAACTAAAATCAATATGTAAATACCTTTTAACAGTGAAAAAAATGATAATTTTTCCATAAAACAGTTGGAGACTACCAAGACTGAAAAACTGTCCAATAGATGTTCGATACTGTTCCAATATTAGGACAACACGACCAAACTTGGCTCAGTATTGGCCAATAGTTAATTTTTCATTGGGAAGTATAGAAGTGAAAATAGATACATTATTCTTACCCAAGTCCATTAACAAAAAACTTCTCTGTTATGTAATCCCGGCAGTTTGAATTTTCAAATGCGAGGTAGAATTTATAATCAGCATCCAGCATGTCGAAACAAGCTTGAGCTTGAGATCGTGGACAACGTAAGCTGCCACAAGCACCATAAATATCAACTTGAATATACTTGGATAATTCTTTGGCATAATGCATTCTCTGATTTCGAGGATGACAATTAGAAACGAACCAGGCGACCTGAAAGTTAAAAAACCATTGTTAATTCCCATTTCGAGAACTTGTTTCGATTTATTTGATACGAAATAGTATGGTATGCTGCTTAGTTTTCTGCTTGGTGGCAGTAGTTGGCTGTGGTAAGAAAAATAGGCGTGGGTATCTTTCTCGTAGGATAGAGGGGGAACGATTAGGGTAGAGAATCTGAGAATTTCCACCGGAAGGAATGAGACGGAGTGTCACTAGGGATGCTGGGGGAATTGCTAGGCCCCATGCCATGGGTACCCAGTGAATTTATCTCGGAACATAGTTAAGGATAAGGCGATGGTGTGAACCAGGGAGAAGGATCTGGGGGAATGAAGAGGATGAAGCGGTCGTGTAAGCGAGGGAGATGAATAGCGTCATGGCGCTTAGGCCAACAATGGTGGTCACTGATCAGAGCTGGTATGCCAGCCGTATCAGCGGAACGGGTGAGCAGGTATGCCAGCCGACTCGTAAATGAAGGAATTTGAAGGATAAAAGCAAAGACACAAGGGTTATGTAATTATGTTCGGTATTCGTAGTGGTTCCTGGCCCGCGCGGATGGCCACCCCGGGGAGGTGGTAAGAGCTAACAGCGGATGACCAGCCGTTAGTCTTTTGATCAGAGCGGATCGCCAGCCCTGGTCTTTCTCCCTGTTTCGTCACGAAAAGCGCCTCTTTATGTCCGTCGTGCCTTGCGAGAGTCGCGAGAAGCTGACCGAAGTGGGAAGGAGCGAGTGGAGGAAGATGCGCGCGTTCGAGCTTCGTGGGCGTTGCTCTTGAGGCTCTCATCTACACTCGGTTCTGCCACCTTGCCGGTGTGAGGAAAACATACCTTCCTTATCCTGACATAGCCCCACTTACGTGCGTAGGAGTGTCCACACCAGGGCAAAGAAAGTTCCTTCCTTTCCCGCGAGAGGGGTGTAACGGCTGGTCTCTCTCTTACTTACTAATTCTTAATATTTAAATACCTAATATCTAAAATGATTGTCTACGAATGAATAAACGTCGTCTGCGAGAGAATTTTATAATCTGATATCAAAAGACTCGATCTATGCGAGTAGCTTATAACAAGTAAATAATTTGATTTCTATGAAAATTATAATCTCTCAGATAGTGATGTATGTTACCTGAATAAATGCAAGAAGAATAAATGTTTTAACTTATAAGCTTAAACAAAATTATCACCGAGCGAGGCCAGAGATTGTACTAATTTCGGAAAGTCAATCAATATTATTGACGTTTCAACTTAGTCAATATCTCTCATTCATTTATGTACACAAATTGTTTGTACGCCATGTTTAAGTTTTTTAACGTAATATTAAAAACAAAGAAAATAAGTACATATTCTTAATAGAAGAATCTTTGTACCCTAAGATATTTATCCTAGAGTGTAGAACATATTTTTTGATGCAAGTGAGATTTGCCATATCGATGACTACAAAGTTCTGAGAATTTAAATATACGATGAATACAGATTTTAATAAACCGAAATTTTTTGCTAAAATTGTTTTGAGGAACCTAAAAATCTTCTGGGTGTTTTTGTTGAATTTCTGAAATTTCCGAAATGAAAAATCGTTTATCATAAGGGTGGGTTCTAGGTATTACAGTAAGTTTCTCACCACCATCATTCTTCGAAGGATTATTGTTATGAATTTCCTACGCTATAAAATAGTAGTGAAATTATTAACATCCTGCTTACTTAGTCGTTTTTTTTTTCAATTTTTCCAAAACTTGTTAATAAGAGGTGGGTTTTAGGGGCTCGAGCGGAGTTTCTTGCTGTCAAAAAATGTTATCAGGTGTTGACTCTCAACGGTTCGAATTGTTATTCTAATCAATATATATTAACTTTGGCATCTTTGTAGACAACTTTGTTGCCGCATATACGGAAATAATGCTAGGCGTGGTTCCTCACCTCCAAAATTGAGGAGTTTGAGATATTTTTGCATGGAATATATTTTTAGATTGCCACAAACAATTGCACCAACAAAATTTCAGTTCATAAAAAAATTTTTTCATCGTTCATTTGATCGTTCTGAACTATATGGTCACACATATCAACTTCAAGAGGATAGCCTACATCCATTGACCTGAATTTCATATAGAGGATGCATCGCATTCACTTGATGAGGTGATCTGAATTATCAAACGTATCGTACACGCCCTTTATTATTACGTGAGAAAAAAAACACTGGAAAAGCTAGAGTTCTTCATGAATTGATAATTATTTTTAGAGCGTCCTATTTGGAAGCCAATATGCGTGCCTTAGGTCGCTAAATTCGTAATTGAGGTCGAAATAGCACCTTTCACGATAAGTTTTCGACACAAGCTCAAAAAACCTCATTTTTGAGTATGTGATGAGAAAACATGGCTTTATTATGGATTTCAAGCCGCTAAATTAAAAAATAAAATCAGATCAGTAATAGAACTGGAAAATTTAATACATAACCTCAGAACAGAATTGCCTGAGCGGCACTTTTCAGAACTAAATTGAATAAATGTATTTCCAGGCATTGAATCCGATACGTGAATCGAGCTAGTGTTGGTCTTCCATGGCTGTATGAAAGGAAAGCTTTTTTTATTATAACGCGCTCTTTCGCACTTGAGAGACCTTTGTAGTGGCATTTTCGTTTCTGAACTTTTTCTTCTAAGGCAAATCTCTTTTCAACGTCCAGCAGAAGTCCTCCATCATATTTTCATAACATATTCCTTGATATCGTTGTTCCATCACTTTAATATTTTGATGGAACCTTTCACCACGCTCTTCACTGTAGCCCCCAATATTTTTAGAGAAGTATTCAACATGAAAATTCCATGAAATGGAACTTCAAATTCATTAAACACTTCAATTTTTTGAAACAATCTACCATTCTCGAAATCTTTTTCTTCCACTCTGGACTCTTAATGTTTCCCAGGAATTGAACAACATTTTTGAAATGGAGAAACGCTCTTGCCTCAGTTTGAGTCATTTTAGTAACAAGAACGTCATCTTTTGATAGCTATCGATTTTGAGGTCCATCAAATATCACTTCTCTCAATTTAGCATCGGAGAATTGGGGAAACTGAGACATTATGTACTGAAAACATTGTTTCTCTTCATCTAGTGATTTCACGAATTATCTCATGAGACCCAACTTAGTATGAAGAAGTGGAAGAAGGACGTTAGATGGCCCCACTAATGGGTCATTGATGACGTTTGCGGATCCTCTTTTCAGCGACATTCTTTTTGGCCAAACTTTTTTTTGTTATGATCACCACGATCCCGGCTGTCCCATAAGCACAAGAAACAAAGAGACTTCGTATTTCACCTTTACTCGTCATCCTTGTGAACTCTCGGTTTCAATTTATCCATAACTCCAACATCCATGTTTATTTTAATCCCCGCACGTTAAGGATCGTGGCACGATCGCAGGCGATTCCACCGTTATGGAGTAATAACCCTCATACCTGCCCACGACCAGGCATGAGAGCTTTCCAGCTTTGATGAGAACAATTTCAACTCATCGTCGGACACCTGACGGCTTCATTTTCACAGCCCATAGTCCCACTGCAGGGCAGCGCGCCTTCGCTGACTTCGTTACCGACTGGGCTGGAAGGTGAATCATTTTACACATCCCTTTTCAGGGCAGTTGTCACCACCCTCAGTATTTAGTGCAGCAGCAGGTATTGACACTGAATTTTTGAGTAAATTCAATAAATGTGAATGAATGGACACCTAAGTCCGAATATTTATGAATGAATCATAACACAAGAGGCTTAGAACTCATGCTTCGAAAGAAACAAAGTAAGTTTTTCTACGAAGAATATTATGAGGAAGACTTTTCAAAACGGGGGAATTGTTGTAATAAGGTGTTTCTTAAATGCCTTAAATTATAGGGAAGGAGCAAAGATCACGAAGTTCCCCATTGACTTAACATGGGAAAAAGTTAGCTTTTTGTAAATCTGATATTTAAACGCGATGAAATGTTACAGATATTTCTATGTTTCAGTATATTGATCAGAATTCGTCAGAGAATATGAATCGATCATTGATTTTAAGGGTGAATTACTTTAAATCACTGTTGTAGGTCCCCAAGAAAGACCCTATAAGTGACTTATTTGAATTTCACGTAATATTGAGATTTATTAACGCTTTTTGAAAGCTTATTTTCCATAAATAATTAGGAATCGGTAACTTGAGAATACCTTATCACTTTTTAACTAATTTTCAATTGTTTAGACAATTTTACTTTGTTTAAACATTTGTTCTTTCAAGTGAGTCGCGAAATGAACATATTTTCTAGATGTTATGAGTTCTTCGTCTCCCAAAATTTTCGACAGATTCTTACATTTTTAAGTAGTAATTTGTTTTCTGGGAATACTCGTGAATGTTTCAATAAATTTGAATTGTTTAAACAACTTCATTTTTGTTATTTTTCAGAAAATTGAAATACTTTTTGGTACTTCTTTGTTTTCTAAGAATACCCTTAGACGTTTGAACAAATAAAAATTACTTATAAAATTCACTTTAGTAGACTGATTTTATGTGTTTTTCATCGGGACAAAGGGAAAAATTTGTTCTTAACTCATTTTTGTTTTTTGATTTTTCTTCATACCCATAAAGAACACATAGAATCAGTAAAATGAAATAATTTTAAAAAAACAACAGTTTGTTCAAAAAATTATGAGTATTCTTAGAAAACAAAGTAGTGCCTAAAAATGTTTCAATCTTCCGTAGGAAGGCTAAAATAAAATCTTTAAACAAAATAAAATTATTTCAACAATTTGAGTTGATTTGAACCTTCACGTGTATTTTTAAAAAACATTTTACACTCAAAAATATTGTAATCTGTAAAAATTTGGTGCGATGGCATGTTTCTCCTGCTTTTTTTAGGTAAAATATACACTAAAACAAATACGTCTTATTTAAATAATAGTAGACTTATTCAAACAAATTATTTTATGATTATCATCGATCAAAGAACTCATAACGTCTAAAAAATATGTTCATTCCGCGACTTACGTGAAAAAAACAAATGTTCAAACTAAAATTGTTTGAGGAATTGGAAATGAGTTAATAGATAACTGTATTTTTAACTGACCAATTGATGATACTGTTTAGAAAAAAATTCAGAAAGCGTTAATAAACCGCAATATTATGTAAAATTCAAACTTGTCCCCTATGGGGTTTTATTTGGGGACCCATGAGAGTGGCTTAACGTCATTTACCTTAAAAATTTATGATTGATCCTTATTCTCTGATGAATTTTGAATAATATACTAAACTACGGAATTATTTGTAAAGTATCATCGCGCTTAAATATTAGATTGACAAAAAGTTGACTTCTTTCCATGTCAAGTCAATGGGAAGCTTCATGGTCTTTGCAGCACCCCTAAATATTAACCAGTTTGGCTCAAATTTGAAGATAATTTTTTTGGGCATTCGAACGAAACGTTTTGAGAACCCCCAAGTAAAAAAAACGATTTTTACAAAGGTGTCTGTCTGTTTAAAGTCTGTAGTCTGTCTGTGGTCTGCAGTCTGTAGCCTGTAGTCTGTAGGCTATAGTCTGTAGTCTGTAGTTTCGTGTAGTCATGGCAACTTTCAAAAGACGGATCAGATTCGATTGAGCTTTGGCATACTTTTCAAAGTCCGAAAAGAAAAAACGAGTTCGTTAATTAGCCATTTTGACCAACAGTTGTTGTTCCATCAATCGAAAATGCTTTTGAGGAAATTAAAATTCAATTTTCTAGCCAAACTATGCAATGTGCGGAAAAAATATTGAATAGCGAAATTGTTCACCTCAAAAAGATCTACAAATTTCTGTCATATGATCATTTGACAAATGCATAGTTATTGTTTTATTCGTGGTAAATATTATTAAAAATAAAGAATTTCATTTTCCAAAAAAAACTATGCGAGATACGAAAAAATGTTTGCAAAAAAATTGTTCAATCCAAAAAAATCTACAAATTTATTTCGAGCCATATTTTCATAATACCCATCGTTTGTGTTCTAATCATGTTAATGCTTTCTAAAAAATAAAAAATTTCATTTTCTGAACAAAGTATGCGAATAACGAAAAAATACTAATTAGCAGAATTTTTCACCTCAAAAAGATCTACAAATCTTATCCATATCATTTTCTCATGAGACTTACAGTTTTTGTTTTAATCGTGATAACGCTTTTTATTAAATAATGTGAAATTCGCTTTTCCAGCCAAACTATGCGACATGCGAAAAATAGTCAAGGAGTCAAATTGTTGCTTTTGAGAAGATCTACGAAATCCTTCATAACCTCTTTCTGATAGAACTCATGTTTTTCTTTTAAATATCGAAAGTGCGTGAAGCACGAGTATTGTAATGAGAATGCGTTTCTTAAGGTCGATAGATCCTCAAGTAAATTAATTTTCGTTTCAATCTTCCTTCTCCATTCATTCATTCAATCATTTTTTTCAAATTCATTATCGGGAAGCGCGAATTCTGACAGACATGCGCCCTGGGCGCGTTCAAACTTGCAAGTGAAGCGTGCCGCGCGCTAAGTGCACGATGAGAATACCCGCACAGTGGGCAGATTTTTTTAATCGTTTCAGTTGAAAGTTTTTGATCTAAACATTTGATGAAAACGCTTTCTTTTTAATTCTATGTACTTATAGTTTATTTGAATTTAGTTGAAAATACCGATTTGGAATACTATATTTGATTGGGTGGGCATTATAATGACATCCGTTATACGGATTGCACAAATACGTGAAGCATGAGCAGATAATCTGTTGAACTTTTAAATTTCACACATGACATTTAAAATGTCAATAAGTGTTGACACTAATTATCGATATGAAAAAATTGAATGTGGCGCGCGAATTTTTCAAAAATACTGATCAGCCAATCACTGGCAAGGACTGCCCCTATAACTGACGTCATATCAATCATGAAAGGAGTTTCTTCCACTTTTTAAAATTGAATTAAAAAATATTTAAAGCTAATATTGATTTATTTTTCATAAAAATAAACTTACTTTGATATCCTTTATCAGATGCATTAAATGTTTTCCGTATTCATGACACACGCAAATTCTCTATAAAAGTGGGGCTATTTTATTGGGGTGCTGTTTCAAAACCAAAACGCAGTCTTGAAAAAATAAATTTTTAAGGGTAGGAATTCAAAATTGTAATTTTCAAATATTCAGATGTCGATATTGATTTTATCATTATTAATTCGTGATCGTATATTTAGTAAGGGAGAAAATGGAAAATCAAACCGCCGCAGTGCAGCAAAGTTTTAAAGTTCGTTGCACTTGCTGTGTATGTCCAACCTTATATGTAAATCGATAGAAATGAATAGATGAAGAGCTTTATACCTTCAGTTGAGAAATGTCTTTCTAAATAATTATACTGTTCTTGAAGAAGAAATTTTTCAGGAACTTGAATGCGACAATCTAATATAAATATTTTATTTCATCTAAAAATTGTGGAGAATACTCGTCTCATGACAAGAAGGAAATCCAAAAATTTTTACAAAATTTAAAAAAAGGGGATTTCGTTAGGCACAATAATATATATTCAGGGCTGCCACACAGGCACTTAAGTCACTTTTAGTCACTTTTTTTCAAATCACTTCTGAGTCACTTTTTAAAGATAAAGCCTTTATACTGACTTTTTCAAATAAAAAGATCACTTAATTCACTTTTCAATCAATAAATTAACTCATGAATTAACCACCATTTAATTCGGGTCTATACCAATTCTTGAATATTCTTCAATTCTTTCAAATTCTTTTGAATTCTCTAAAATTCTTTTCGTTTTTCTTCAAATCCATTGAATTCGATCGAATTTTCTTTTTGGATTTTCGAAATTTTGTTCCATTCACTTGAATTATTTTTAATTGAAACTGAATTAATTTAAATTTACCCTGATTTTTTTTGAAGTCATCTTGAATTTGTATGAATTTTATCAAAGTTTCTTGAATTCCTTTGAATACTTTTGAATTCATCCAATTTTTCTAAAATTAACATTGATTTTTCGAATTAACATGAATTATTTTTAATTCACTCTGAATTCTTATGGAATTTGTCCTTAATTCGTTCAAATTCACCTAGACTTCTTATAAATTTCATCAAATTCTTTTGAATTCTTCTAAAATTTTTTTTCAATTAATTTGAATTCATTTTGAATTTAACCTGAATTCTTAATAATTTATCCTGAACTTTTTCGAGTTCTTCTAAATTCACCCAATTCTACACAAACCAATTGATTCTTCTTCTTTTTTTTTCTATTCACCCTTAAGTTTTTTCAACTCACCTTAAATTTTAAGGTATTTCATCAAACACTTTTTCAACTCCCTTCAACTTCCCTAATTTCATTCGAAATTTAATGAATTTAATAAAGTTTTCAAATATTTTTCAATTCAATTAAAATTAATCTTGAATTTTCATCAACTTCATCGAATTCATCTAATTTCCCTCAATATCCCCTAAGTTTATTCGAATTCTATTATATTAATTGTTTTTTCTTTATTTATTAGATTTTTTTAATGCACTTCAATTCTGTTGAAGTGATTTCGTTCAACTCACTCAAATTCTTATGAATTTCATAAAGTGTTTTGAATTCCCTTGAATTCTTTTAAATTTAATACAATTTTACTGAAATCAAAATTGATTTTTTGAATTAACATGAATTATTTTCAATTTACTCTGAATTCTTATGAATTTGTCCTCAATTCGTAAAAATTTACCTGTAACTTTTATAAATTTCATCGAATTCTTTTGAATTCTTCTGAATTCACTTCAATTTCACTGAAATCAATGAAATATTTTGGATTTTTTTTCAATTCATTTGAATTCATTTGGCATTCAACCTGAATTCTTAACAATATATCCTTAACTTTTTTGAGTTCTTCTACATTCACTCAATTTTTCTCAATTCAATTGATTCTGTTTAGTTTCTTTTTAATTCACCCTTAAGTCTTTTAAAGTCACTTTAAATTCTTAGGCATTTCATCAAACTCTTTTTTAACTAACTTGAATTTTCCTAATTTCACTCCAAATTTGATAAATTCAATAAATTATTTGAATATTTTTTAATTCATTGAAAATTAATCTTGAATTTTTAACAGTTGCATCTTGATTTTTTATCAACTTTATCGAATTTTTCTCATTTTGCTCAAATTCCTCTAAGTTTACCCGAATTCTACTTCATTCATTGTTTTTGCTTTACTCGTGTTTATTAGATTCTTTAAAATTTAGTTCAATTTTGTTGAAGTGATTTTGTTCAACTCACTCAAATTCTTATGAATTTAATTATCAAAGTCTCTTCAATTCCCTTGAATTCTTTTAAATTCAATCCAATTTTACTGAAATTGAAATTAATTTTTTGAATTAACATGAATTATTTTCAATTCACTCTGAATTCTTATGAATTTATCCTCAATTCATTTAAATTCACCTGTACCTACCTTTTATAAATTTCATCGAAATTTTTGGAATTCTTCTGAATTCACTTCAATTTCATTGAAATCAATTGAATATTTTGGATTTTTTTTCAATTCATTTGAATTCATTTGATATTCTCCCTGAATTCCTAATAATCTATCCTTAACTTTTTTGAAATTTAAGTGAACAACTAAATAAAAAAATAAAAAAAACTAAATAAAAAAAAACAACTAAATAAATTCACTCAATTTTTCTCAATTCAATTGATTCTTTTTAGTTTTTTTTTAATTCGCCCTTAAGTCTTTAAACTTACCTTAAATTCTTAGCTATTGCAGCAAACTATTTTTCAACTAACTTGAATTTTTCTAATTTCATTCCAAATTTGATGAATTCAATAAAGTCTTTTAATATTTTTTGATTCATTGAAAACTAATCTTGAGTTTTTAACAGTTTCATCTTGAATTTTCATCAACTTCATCGAATTTTTCTCATTTTCCCCAAATTTCTCTAAGTTTACACACATTCTATTTTATTAATTGTTTTTGCTTTATTTATTACATTTTCTTGAATTTAGTTCAATTCTGTTGAAGTGATTTTGTTCAACTCTTTCAAATTCTTATAAATTTTATCAAAGTTTCTTGAATTACCTTGAATTCTTCTAAATTCAATCCAATTTTACTAAAATTAAAATTGATTTCTTGAATTACCATGAATTATTTCGAATTCTCTCTGAATTCTCATGAACTTGTGTCTGATTTGTTAAAATTCACCTGGACTCCTTATAAATTTCATCGCATTCTTTTGAATTCTTCTAAACTCACACCAGTTTTACTGAAATTAATGCAATATTTTGGGTTTTTTTTTCAATTTATTTGAATCCATTTGGAATTCAACCTTAAGTCTTTTAAACTCACCTTGGATTCTCAGGTATTTCCTCAAATTCTTTTTGAATCCCCTTGAATTTTTTCAAACTTAATCAAAATTTAATAAATTCAATAATTTTTAAAATACTTTTTGAGTTATTGAAAATTTATCTTGAATTTTTATCAATTTCATCAAACACTTTTATTTTCCTCAAACTCCTCTGAGTTAATTCGAATTTCATTTTATTCATTGTTTTTTCTTTATTTATTAGATTACTTTTAAAATTCACTTCAATTCTGTTGAAGTGATTTTGTTCAACTCACTCAAATTCTTATGAATTTCATGAAATTGTCTTGAGTTTCCTTGAGTGCTCCTAAATCCAATCAAATTTTACTGAAATCAAAATTGATTTTTTGAATGAACATGAATTATTTTCAATTCACCCTGAATTTTTATGAATTTATCCATAACTTCGTTAAAATTCACCTTCACGTCTTATAAATTTCGTCAAATTCTTTTGTATTCTTGTGATTTCAAAGGAGCATAAAGACACATTAATAATGCTCATTAGTCACTTTTTGGGTTAGAAATTAGTCACTTTCGGTCATTTTTTCAATTTTTTCAAGTAGATTAGGCCGTGGTAGCCCTGTATATCTTATTTACTTGGACTTCAAGTATATTCAACTTCATAAACAGATAATTGAAAAAATTATGTTTAACCTCAACATATCAATGCAGTTTTGCACAAAAATAAAAAACGT
The DNA here is from genome assembly GCA_032362435.1 of Melikaiella ostensackeni. Taxonomy (NCBI): domain Eukaryota; kingdom Metazoa; phylum Arthropoda; class Insecta; order Hymenoptera; family Cynipidae; genus Melikaiella; species Melikaiella ostensackeni. Next base: position 10,334,602 of record JAUMHM010000085.1, on the reverse strand, counting down.
GTCTCACGTAGAAACAAAAATTTAAATTACAAATTTTAAAATCATAAAATTTATCAAGATGTTGAAAAAATAACTGATGTTTCAAAATTCCGAAAAGTAAATTTTCGTGGAATCAAACAATTTAAAAAAAATTAGATTCGATATAAGTACCAATGAAATAGAATTATATACACTGGAACCTCTATTTGAGTGCCCTTCATTTACGCCTCCCGAGCATTTTAGTCGGCTCGCATTCATTGATGACGAAATCCAAAGAGTCGAGAGGGAGGCGCGGAGCTCAGCGGAGTTACGCAGTTCCCCCTGATTGCTTACATCATACTAATTCTTGGAACGGAGTCGCCGTCATCGCAAGTTCTACTCCAGACCCTCTCTGAATCGAGGTTCCAGTGTTTTTTGTTTCTTAGACAATGTTTTAATTGGTTTTTGAAATCTTTCAAATTCGAACTGATAATGATGTTTTTCTGAAAAAAAAATTATTTCTCACCTTTCTCGTCTTGTTCGCAGCATAATTGAAAGTCTGTTGGATTTGCGTAACACTAGGATCGAAATACTGCCATCTTTCGTATGGCGCTACTATGTCACTATCTCGGCGATAAGTTGCAGTCCAATTCACTAAAACATTCTTGACACTTTGTGTATGATAGGGACATTCCAAAAAGTAGAGCATCCATACCTAAACACAAGAAAAAAATGATTATAATTGTGAAAAAGATTCAAGTTTATAACAAATTGTATAATAAAATGTAGGAAAAAGTATTCAACATATAGGTCGAAATTTTCACAACTCGCTTTTCACTTACTGAAAAGAATATAACGTTATTTTTCAATTTGAAAAATTCAAAATCCCGACATTTTACAACAATTTTTGACGGAAAGCTGTGTATGTTGATTAGGGTGATCCAAAATTATACCTGTTGTAATTTTTTTTTCGAAAAGATGGCATGCCCCCCTCCCCTCTCATTCTGTGAGATTCCCGTAAAAAAATTCCCTCCCAAGTTGAAGCCACATTGCTTGATATTGAGACGTGCTGCCATTGCCCGCAAAATCTCATAAGATTAGCATGGAAAAATTTTTGTTTCCGGAAAAATGAGATTCATGTTTCTGGACTTAAACTATATTTTTCTACCAACTCATTGAAAGGTACTTTTTGTACGTTTAATTGGACAATTAGTTATTACCCGGAAGACTGATCTTCCTTTCAAACTTTTATCAATTTTTGGAAGAATTTATTATTATTTACATGTTACTTCTTCTTGAAAAGTGATGGATAAAGATATCGGATTGTTTTCAAATTTGGTAAGATATTAAATGATGGAAAAAAAATGTTGCTCTGAATAATGACAAATTACCGCACTAATTACAGAAAGAGATCAATTTCAAACATTTATTTCAGACATTTTTTTAAACATTTATTTATTTTTATTTATTTCAAACATTTATTAAATTATTCAAACAATACGAACTTATCACAAAATGGGGTAGTAATATCTGAATGATGTAGATATTTAATGAAAACGAGAAAGCTAACAAAATTTTTTTAAAAAGTAGTATTTTGAACCTTTTCTGAAAGATAAGTTATAAGTGAATAATAATTAATTGTTTGAACCATTGTACATGACTTGAAAATGCTCAAAAACATTTGACTTGTCAAACAAAAATTAATTAGGCCAAAAATGGAGAAACAGAGCTCATCAATTTCAGTTTTTTGCGATATTTTTGGCTTAAACCATCTCAGTGTTGATCTTTCCAGAAGTTAAAAAAAAGAAAATTTCTGAAAAAGAAAATATTCGACACTATAAAATTGGTGACAAAGGTAAATTTTCGAATTTATAAAATTTCCAAATCTAATCAGCTGAAAAAATGTTTAAATAATATATAAATAATAGAATGAAGAATAAAATTAAAAAATATTTCCATGAAATAAGAGTATTTTATTTTATATATTATTCACTATCTTTAGACTATTATTCAACAATTTTTTGAATGAAATTATTATTCCTTTATTCTTGACGTTATTATTATTAAATTTTATATATCGAATATTTTCTTTAAAGGAAATTTTTCAATGTCGGTAATTTTATTTTTCGAGATTTTCCAGTCGTCCCTAATAACTAATAATTAATAAGGCGAATGACAAAAATTTACTCAACAAAATTGGGGAACACAGTTTCAGACAATTTTCAAAAGGTTAAATCACAAATATATAATACTGTTATGATATTTATGTTTTAACTCGATAGGAGTATATTATGCGTTTCTACCAATTTTTTAAAACGTGTAAATATTCTTTAGTAAGTTTTCATTTTTTTTGTAATTATTGTAGAGACAGACAAATGACAAGACATTTTTTACATTTCTTAATTCAGTCTTTGTTTGCCTTAAATACAGAGAATATATCGACTAGAATTTGAAAAAATTGTATACTTAAAACGTCCGTATATGAAATCCAGAATTGAGATTACTTTTGCTAAATTTAATATCAAGAACCTTAAGGTGTCACAATTTTAAGCAATTCCTTTTTTTCTATCTTTTGATGGTCAAATCAAATCTTCAAATTTAAAAATCCGATGTGATTTTTTCTAAGAAGAAAAGATTTTGACTTTATTATTATTGAAAAAGAGAATAGAAGAAAATCGCCCAATTTTTTCATTAAATGAGGAGAGTTTAAATTCAAACGCCCATGAAAAATGTATAAAACCGTGAATAAACCGGAAAATACCAGAACAGTTTCACTGATAATGGCTACACTATGAGTAAGAATGAATTTTTCAGACAATCAGTTTAACCGATCGCGACCTTAGCTTGCTCTTAATTATTCAGTCAAAACATAAAAAAGAACCGCCTTCAATCGATAATAATTAGCTCATATCGAACCCATTTGAAACAGATCACGGACATGCGGGCGACACACCTGAGTGAAGGAGCAGACTCTCATTAGTGATAAAAAGTAAATAAGAAATCCAATTTACAATTTTTTACCACAACTTTTTGCGGCATTTTGTGCCCTTGACGTTAACCTTTGACGCAAAAATGATACCATGTCCTGAATTAATGTTCCTCTCCAGTGGGAAAAATCGACCTAGAGCTACTAAGCCTCATGCAATTGCCTATTCAACTTTATACGTCATTAAACTCAGCAAAGCACTTCGCTCAAGAAAGCAGTGGAAAAAGTAAGAAAAAGAAAAATATTCCTGGAAAGATTTTGGTACAAAGAATGTCAATTAATGAATAGATTACACAGTTACACAAAAAAGGTCAAGAACTTTTAACGAGACACATGCATTCCTATGTATTTTGAGTCGCTGAATCTGAATCTGACGTCTCAATAGTACATTTCACGATAAGTTTTCAAAATGCCTCCAAAAAACCTCATTTTTGAGTATTTAATGGGAAAACATGTTTTTTTTTATATGGATCTCCAGTCGCTGAATTCAAGAATAAATTCAGATTAGTGATATTACTAAAGCTTCCGTAACATAATCTCGAAAAAATATTGCTTAAGTAGCAATTTGTAGGCCAGCATCGTATTTTTATGGATTTTAAGTCCTGAAAAGGATATGTAGAATGATTCATCTTCTAGCTCAGTCAGTATCCAAGCCAGTGAAAGCGTCGGAAGGCCCTCATACTTAGCCCTAGGAAGGTATGAGGGTTATCACCCTCAGGACGGTGGAATCGCCTGCGATCGGTCCCAGATCCTTAAAGTACGGGTATTAAAATTACTATGGCTTCCAAAAATAAAGAAAAGTAAATATAATTGAAATAAACGCACAGTTGTGTGAAAAATAAAGATCAATTTTATACATTTGTACGAAATACGAAGCTCAAAATTATCAGAAGAACATTACTGAAAAAATTTGGGACATATACACAAAATACTTTAACGTTAATTTTCCAAAACAAGATGAAGGCTGGACTCCTAATATTATATGCTCCGCTTGTCATGCAATGTTGTACAAACGCGAAGATAGTGAAATAATGGAAGCTCGAAGCTTACTGTACTAGCAATCTGAAAAAACCGCAAAATATCTGGGATTGTTACTTCTGCATGAACAATGCGGAGAAATGGGAAGCCTTTAACAAAAAATGAGTTACTCATAATACAGTCTCTTCGGTAATAGAACAATAAATGAAAAAAACTGCAGACATTTCAGTAGACGCTGGCACCTCTCATTCCAAAACTAAAAAATCAAAAAGAGTGCAAGAACATGAGAAATGCACAAGCAGTAGTGAAGATTCCGATATTGAATGTGAAGCAACCGATAACGAATACACCACATATGACACAAAAACGAGACGCTCAGAGACGTGGACCCAAAAAGAATTGAATGACTTTGTTCGAGAGTAGGAATTACCCAAAAATGGTGCTAAACACCTTGCTTCAGCTTTGAAAAAAAGTAAAAAGATTTAAAGGAACGAAGTCAAGTTTTTTGGGGTCGTGGGGGGGGTTTAGCTATCATATCACGGACAGTCACGTGGGGTGGTGGGGGGGGGGGTGTTGAATTTTATCGAAAAACCGATCACGTGACTTATGGACGTTCCCTTATCGGAACAGAGACCAGCATTTCCAGAAATACTTTCATCTTGATTAAGAACTGTCTTTAGTCTATTGCACGGATGTTAATGGAATCACTGATGAATTGAAACCAGGAGTTTAAGAAAATGAAGAGTGGAGGTTATTCAGAGACTCTTCTAAGCGAAGCCTACAGGCCGTCTCATTGCACAATACAAACGCATATGAATCGATTCCAATAACATATTCAACAAAACTTGAGGGAGTTTACAATAACATGAGAATCGTCTTGAAAGAAATCAAGTACGAACAACATAAATGGAAAATTTGTGGAGACTTCAAAGTTCTTTTAATGCTTCTGGGGCAGCAATCAGGAAATACGAAGTGTCCTTCTTTCTTGTGCTTATGGGACAGCCGGGATCGTGGTAATCATTACAAAAAAAATCTGACCGCCTCGCGGTCACATTCTCATCAAGCACTTCGCGCGCAGTTTACTCCGCTCGCAAGATTGAGCGCGACTAGGGCGCGCGATTTAGTCGTCGCGCTTCGCGCTCGGTGTTATATGTTTTTCATGTACAAATTACTAAATCTGTTCTTGAATTGAAATGAAAAAGGACATTTTTTTACTTAAGGCTCTATCAGCCTTAAGGAATACATTCTCGTCATAATATTCGCGTTCGATTTTCTGCGCTCACCGTAAAATATATACAAATAAATAGTTGAAAAGAAGATTAAAAAATTATCGCAATGATTTACGATTGGTCTTATGAAGAAATTCCTAATAGCAATTTTATTTGACTTTTTAAAAGCAAAAATTGTACCCATTTGACTTTTTTTCTTATCTCGCGTCGTTTGGCTCAAAAATTATAATTAAAATATTCCAATATCAATTTCCATACTTGAAAGACAAACCATGCCTTCTACCAAAAAATGTTCGGAGGAAAGCTTGTGTGTCTTCGTAAGAACAATAATTTTGATATCATAACTTTTTTTGTATCTCGCGTTATTTGGCTCAACATTTGAATTTTCGATTTCTTTTTAAAATCAGAAAATTTATTATGAAAATCTTGTAGGGCTTTCAAAAAGCAACATTTTTCTACTCCTGCCCTTTTTCATATCGTGCAATGTTTGGCTTAAAATTTTCAATTTATTTTCTTCTTTTGAATTTTTAAAATGCTATAACTCAAATAATTTTTTTTCATCGAAAAAAGTCATTATGATAAATTGTTCGAATTCTTGAGTACATATATACATATAATTTTCAAATCTTGAAAAAATGGTCTCAAAAATTTTGAAAATGCTCTAATTTTTTGAATATTTATCCAAAACGGCTGGCTAACGAACTTGACCTTCAGTTTTCGACACTGAAAGAGTGTACCGAAGGCTGATCCAATAGATTCATTCTTTCAAAAGTTATCGTGCTCACAGACAGATATACAGACAGACAGACAGACAGGCATACATACATAAAGACATACGGACAGACAGACACATTAGTAAAAACCTGTTTTTCGGGTTCAGGAGGTCTCAAAACGTGGACATTTGACAGAAACGGTGGGAGGGGTCAAATTTTACACAAATCTAATACCTTCTCAGATGAGAATGTTAAAAATGTTTGGCCAAAAAGAATATCGCTGGAAAGAGGATCCAGAAACATTGCTGATGACCCATTAGTGGAGCCATTAAAAGTCCTCCTTTCACCTTTTCATACTAAGTTGGGGCTCATGAAATAATTCGTGGAAGCACTAGATAAAGGAGGACAATGTTTTCATTATACAATCTCTCAGTTTCCCCGCGATTGTCCGATGCTAAATTGAAAGAAGGGATGTTTGATGGACCTCAAATTCGACAGCTATTAAAAAAAATTCGTAGAGGCTTGTAAACCCAAACAAACTCTGCCAAGAAGAAGAATATACAGGGTGTGTCTGTGGGTGGGTGTGTGTGTCTGTAGATTTTGTTTTTGAGCACGATAACTTTCGAAGGAATTGACTAAAATAAAATTGTGAGAGTTGTAGCATTTACAAAATTCAAAAAAAGAAACGAAAATTTTAAGCCAAACAATGCACGATATGAAAAAAAGTCAAGGAAAGAAGAACGTTGATTTCTTAAAGCCCTAAAGTTTGACATAACAACTTTTCGAATTTTCTTGAAAAATCGAGAATTCAAATTTTGAGCTAAATAACGCGGAATACGAAAAAAGTGGAGATATCAAAATTGTTACATTATCATCAGAGAATGTACTAGCTTTGTATAAAGTTTGAACCCCCTTCCCCGTTTTTGTCAAATGTCCACGTTTTGAGACCCCCTGAACCCGGAAAACATGTTTTTACGAATGTGTCTGTCTGT
>JAUMHM010000085.1:10294650-10319380 GCA_032362435.1 Melikaiella ostensackeni | reverse complement strand
TTAAACTATTCCAAAAAAAATAACTCAAAGTTGCATAATTTTCTATCTGATACATTAAATATTAAAGAGTCTTCAATTGAAAATATTCCAACTTGAAGAATTTTTCATTGTAAATTTTCAAAATTGAACTACATATTCTAAAAAAACGTTAAAAATTACATCATTTCAGAATATAAACATTCCAAATTAATCAATATTCAATTGTCAATCTCACAAATTGTTCAAATTCAAGAATTTTCGATTGTAAGTATTAGAGATTGAGCTATTAAAAAAAATGTTCAAAATTACATACCTTTAAAATGTACATATTGAAAATTTAGTAATTTGAAATTCTATATTTTCAAAATTCAAGAATTTTCAATTGAAACTCATCAAAATTGTAGAGATTTTAATTCTTCAGAATTGAAGAGTTTTTAATTTTGAAAATCTACAATTAAAAATTATGCAAGTTTCAAGTTTTAGAATAGAAAAATCTGTAATTTTGATGACTTGCATGACTTGCACTTGAAGAGTTTTTGATTTCGAAAATCTACAATTAAAAATTATGCACGTTTTAATTTTTAGAATTGAAAATTCTGTAATTTTATGACTTGCATTTAAAGTTTTTTCAATTTGTAGATTTAGAATTGAAAACTCTTGACTTTTGATCTTCAAAATTAGCAAAATTTAAGCAAATATATTGATTCTCAATGGGATTGTTATTAATTTACTTCAGTAGAAAATTTCTATCGGAATGAGTAACAAGTTTACTTCTACTTTTAATTTTACATTACTTTATGAATACGCACTTAGTAATTCAGATGTACAGAGTATATAATCAAAATTTTGTTTTATTCAGTTTCAGTCACTTGTGAAAATAATAGGTACAAGAATTCGGAACATATTTATTTAAGCTTTGTGAAAATCTTCATTTTGTAGACATATATAAATTTTTTTGAATTGCAGAAGTTATTTAATTGAAGACAAATTACGTTTCATGATCCTTTAATCAATTTTAATATTCTGATTTTTAATTTATTTATTTATGGAAACTAACGACTTGCTTTGGTTTATTGATGGACTATAGTCACTAAATTGAAAGAAAGTAAAAAAGTAAAAAACCGATTCAATCTGAGGCACATCGAATATCAGATTTCCCGACGCACGGGCCGATCGAATCGGAAAAACTGATTCAAAACCGCATTGAATGTCGGTTTTTTGCCATTCGATGTACGGACCGATCGAATCGAAAAAACCGATTCGGCGATAGCACGAGTCGAATGTCGGTTTTTCGACATTCAATCGGTAAGTCGATCGAATCGAATAAACCGAAAATGAACGCACGTTGAATCGAAATAGCCATATTCGATCCGACAAAATGCACAAGTCTATTAAAAATGTAACTGTTTGGTTGTAAAGTAATCTTTTTTGGTTGAGGATTCAACTATTTTGATGAAAATTCGTCTTTTTTAGTTGAATTCAATTTCTTAAATCTTTTTTTGGTTGAAATATCAACTATTACATTTTTCGTTGAGAATTCCTCTTTTCGGTATAAAATTCAACTACTTGGTTAAAAGTTGAACTACTTTGTTGAAAATTACTTTTTTTTTGGGTTTGAAGATTCATCTTCTTGATTAAAAATGGAACTATTTTGTTCAATATTCGTCTTTTCCGGTAGAAAATTAATACTGCGTTTAATTCAATTAATTAATGTTTTTAGTTTAGGAAATTTTGACAAATCATGAAAGGATATTACTGGTTGATAAAAAAAAACCTTTCGGGGCTTCTTATTGGAGGGTAATGGTAACTTTCGAGCACCAACCTCAAAGCGTATCTCAAAATTTTCTGTTTTCGCTCCATAATAGTAGACACCCTGACTCATAAAGTATCAAATAGTATCAATAGTGGCGTAAAAGTCCGAAGCCTGAATTTACAACTAAAGTATACAATTTTACTCTTAATGTTAATACTTTAGATTAGAATTCTTTTTTTAAAATAAACTACAATAATTCAGACTTTAATTTTTCTAAGAAACAATTTTATTTCACTGTGAATTTCTTAAGATTTTCTAATATGAGGAGAAAGTGGAACTCTTTTGTGGGGCACTTTGATTAGATTCACAAGCATTACAGAATACAGTCGCTATTCGTTAAACTTCCTGAAATGAATAAACCGGAAGCTGTCGTACAATGAAATGTTTTTTCAGTAAACAAATCGTGAACATTTCTTGTGAAACTTTTAAAACACTGATAATATTTTTAATTATGACAAATATCTCCCTTATGTTTAACGGACTACAAAATTCACCATTACCTAACTTTTAAATTCAATAAGACCAAAATTTGATTAACACTGATTATTATTTTCCTTCAATTAATCTACATTTCACCTTTACAGAAAAAATTATCGTAAACTAAAAAAATCACGTGATGGTTTTAATTATATTTTTGGAGCAGGATTTAAAAAGTCTTCTCTGAATTTATGCGCTTCAATCACAAATTAGATTGGAGGAAAAGAAAATAAAATTTTTGGGTGAAATATTGAGAAAGCTTGTCAGGAAAATGACTTTTAAAAAAGACGCGATATGGTAACAAATACGTAACAGATGGCCATTTGTCAGAATCATTACTGACGTAAAAAATTAGATATTGTAAAACCTAATGGCTACGGATAATGGAAATAGGATTATATTTGTCCGACCATGAAGAAATTTCTTTAATATTATTAAATTAGAGGCAGTGATTCCCAAATTACATCACTGTTCTCAAAAATTTTAAGGTTAGATCACTTGATAAACAAGCAATTTTTGGCACTATTAATTCAGACTTTATTAAAAGATTTAAAAATCTTAGTGATTCATTTGAAAATGAATAAAAAAGTACGTACCCGTTCTTCATCGTTCCAGCATTTTTCAATACTTCGCTGATAATGTTGTACTTTTTCTATAACGGACATATTGCAAAGGCCAACTGAGACGAAATGCAATGGCCAACTGTCAGCTGAATTTGCTTCACTTCAACTTTGCTTTTCCTCACTTGCACAATTTCTTAATTGCTACTTTGCACTCTCTCAGTCACAGGCGCAACTGCACACGATTGCACGACTGACGCATTGACATTTGACATCCAATTCCAAAATATGTCGTCTGCTCAAAATTGGGTATTTCAGACTGGGTGGGAGAAATAAAATATGGCCGAACGCTGAGGGCCAAACAACACCAATTGCATGGGACAAAACTTAATTTTTTTAATAACTTGAAAAAAATTGTTTTATACTATACGTATATTCAGATGATATTTTTTATTCTTCAAAAATAATTTGATTAAATAATTAAATCAATATTTTTTTTGTAAGGATGGAGAACACTATTGCGCAGATTCAAAGTCCTGCGCTCTGATTGGTCTAGCTATTCGGCATGCATTTAAAATTCTATTTTCCGTAATGTTTATTTTACTTAGAATCATTTGGCCGAATTGAGATAATTTTTATAACACTGAATATATCGTAAAATGATTTTTTAAATTGTCGAAAAAGAATCTGGAAGATTTTAAGGCAATTTTTTTTTATTTTGATGAAACTGAAGTTTGCAACGTGTATGTGAAACGAAAAATAAAAAATGTTTTTACCTAAAATGTTAAGTATGAATTCTGTATATTTCAATGCCAAACAATCGTAAAAAAGTTCATCCCCCTAGCTGCCGGGGAAAGCAATCATTTTCAGTTGCTATGTTTCAACCCCTCAACGACTGCTTTCCCCGACAGCTAGTGGGATGCAACTTTTTTTGCAATTATTTACCATCAAAATCTATAAAATTCATGCCTCGGATTTTAGGTATGACACTTAGAACACATTTAACATTTTTTTGTCGCTTTTTGAGATTTAGGGATCAAAAAGCGACTGCTTTCCCCGGCAGCTAGGGGGATGAAATTTTCGTTACAATTATTCACCATTAAAATCTACCAAATTTACGCCTCATATTTTCGGTAAGGACTTTTTTTATTTTTCGTTTCACATAAACGTTGCAAACTTCAGTTTCATTAATTTTGCAGGATTTTAAAAACAACTTAAGACAAATTCGAATCATTTTAAAAGATATTTAGAAGATTTGGAAATTTTTTAAAGACTCAAAAATAATTTAAAACTTGAAAAGAATTCAAAACACTTAATATAAAATGTAGATTTTTAAAGATTTCGAAAAAAAATCTTTTCAAGAATTTTTGACAAGTTTCAAAAGAATAAAAAATTTGTATTATTGTTTTAGCTCTCAGCGTTCAGACATTTTGAATTTCCCCCACCCAACCTGAAATACCTAATTGATTCTACTGTACGAACTGCATTTCAAATTTATATAAAAAGTAAATCAATGTTATTCGTTGAATTTTTTCATTTTTGTTTTTCTTGAAACAATTTTTTATAGATAATTAATCTAAATAAACATATTTACATGATATTTATGAACAATTAATCGAAATAAGTCATATTTTCATACATATAAATTTAACTAAAAATGTCTCCTCTTAATAAAATAATAAAATCTCAATAGTTCTGTAGCATATTCCATTAGCTTGCACCAGTTCTTCACTGGGTGTATTTTCGGAATTTTTTTTTTTGTAATTCTGAAAGTTCGAAAAAAATATAAAAATAATGAAAGAGGAATCACCAAAAAAAGTATGTTAGAAATTTGTCTGACTTTTTACATTCTATCATCAGAGAATGTATTAGATTTGTGTAAAATTTGACCCCCCTGTTTTTGTCAAATGTGCACGTTTTGAGACCCCCTGAACCTGAAAAATATGTTTTTACGAATGGGTCTGCCTGTGTGTCTGTAGATTTTTAGTTTGTGAGCACGATAACTTTCTAAAGCATTTACCAATTGGATTGGCCTTTGGTATACTCTTTTAGTGTCCTAAAATGAAGGTCTAGTTCGTTAGCCAACCATTTTGGACAAAAATTCAAAAAGTGAGAGTATTTTGAAAATTTTTGAGACCACTTTTTTCAGATTTGCAAATTCTATGTACGGCTATTCGTAGTACTCAAAAAGTCGAACAATTTATCCCTATGACTTTCTTCCATAAAAAAAAATTGTGAGAGTTATAGCATTTACAAAATTCCAAAAAGGAAACGAAAATAAAAATTTTAAGTCAGACAACGCGCGATATGAAAAAAAGTCAAGAGAAGAAAAGCGTTGATGTTTGAAAGCCCTACAAGATTTCCTTAACAACTTTTTGAATCTTCTCAAAAAATCGAAAAGAAAGTTAAGATATCAAAATTGTTGCTTTTACGAAGACCTGTAAACTTGCTTTTGAACACTTTTTGGTAGAAGGCATAGTTTATATTTCAAGTATAGAAAATAGTGTTGGAATACTTATATTTTTATTTTTGAGCCAAGCGACGCGAGATAAGAAAAAAATAGTCAAAAAAAAGTAGAATTTGTACTTTTAAAAGGTCAAATCAAATTGCTGTTAAACATTTCTTTATTGGACCAATCGTAAATCAAGATAATTTTTTACATTCTCATACGAGAAGGTATTAGATTTGTGTAAAATTTGCCCCTCCCCCCACCGTTTTTGTCAAATGTTCACGTTTTGAGATCCCCTGAACCCGAAAAACATGTTTTTACATTCTCATCAGAGAATGTATTAGATTTGTGTAAAATTTGACTCGCCCCATTTTTGTCAAATGTCCACGTTTTGAGACCCCCTGAACCCGGAAAACATGTTTTTACGAATGTGTCTGTCTGTCTGTGTGTCTGTAGATTCTTAGTTTGTGAGCACGATAACTTTCGTACGAATTGACCGATTGGGTTGGCCTTTGATATACTTTTTTAGTGTCCTTGAATGAAGTCCATGTTTGTTAGCCAGCCATTTTGGACAAAAATTTACAAAGTTGGAGCATTTTTAAATTTTTGAGACCACTTTTTTTCAAATTTACGAATTCTATGTACAGATATTTTCAGTACTTAGAAATTCAAACAATTTATCCCGATGACTTTTTTCGATAAAACGAAAATTGTGAGAGTTATAGCATTTACAAAATTTGAAAAAAGAAACGAAAATTAAAATTTTAAGCCAAGCAATGCACGATATGAAAAAAGTCATCAAAAGAAAAACTTTTTTTTTGAAATCCCTAAAATATTGTCATTACAACTTTTTGAATTTTTATGAAAAATCGAAAATTCAAGTTTTGAGCCAAATAACGCGGAATACTAAAGAAAGTTGAAATACCATAACTGCTGCTTCAAAAAAGACCTGTAAAGTTGCCACTGAACATTTTTTAATAGGAGGCATAGTTTGTTTCTTGAGTATAGAAAATAGTATTGGAATATTCTTATTTTAATTTTTGAGCCAAACGACGCAAGATAAGAAAAAAATAGTCAAAAAAGTATAATTTGTGCTTTTAAAGGGTCAAATAAAATTGCTATTGAACAGATCTTCATAGGACCAATCGTAAATCAAGATGATTGTTTAATCGTCTTTTTAACTATTTATTTGTATATGTTATACGATGAGCGCAGAAAATCGAGCGCAAAGCGCGAACATTATGATGAGAGTGTATTCCTCAAGGCCGATAGAGCCTTAAGTAAATAAATTTCCTTTCTCATTTGAAATAAAAAAAAAATTAGTAATTTGTACATGAAGAACATATAACACTGAGCGCGAAGCGCGACGACCGAATCGCGCGCCCTAGGCGCACTAAAAGTTGCAACGCAGCAAAAATTTACCCCACAACCCAACCCCTAAGGGCAGAAGGGAGGAAAGGGGGGTAACATTAAAATGTCAAATGGGAACCTATATTTTTTATTGCAGACTCAGATTCTCCATCAGAAAATACGTAAGCTTTATTCAAAAAAAATTTTTCGATTCACTCCAGATGGCGATGCATTTGCAAAAAATGACATTGCTGACCATTCAAGGAATGCGCTTTCAAACGAAAGTAAAACGAAGACTCTTATTTCTCCATTTTATTTAAACAAAACAAAAAAAAGGAGACTTTAAATAAATTTCTCCAGAATTTTTAAATTATTCATTAATGGCGCCAGGTACAGAATCTGGAATGCAGGAGTCGCATCCACATTCCACCCCCGGTGAACAACCCTCGGTTGTGCCTGTGCCTGCACGACTTTTAACCGCCTTGCTTCCTCGTCATCTGTACCGCCGATCCTTGATGGTAGTTGATACTTCAAGCGAAATCACTCCTTCCTCCATTCCTCTCTCGTCCTCAGATCTCTGTGAATGACGAAAAAAACAAAAAGAATAAGCAAGGGCGACTCTTACTCTTTTTCTCTATGAAAAGCCCATGAGAGTGTGTCTAACAAAAAAATAATTGAACATAGTAAAAAAAATACAAGAAATCAAATTGGTTGGCCCTCGATTGAGCCTCGTTCTCTTGTGAATATTCCTTCAAGAGAGGAGGAGCTGTTTACAAATAATTGAAAACAACAACAAGACAGAGTAATTCACAGGTGGAACCGGCAACATTATAAAAGATAAAAAAAACGGTCCGCTTCTTTGGGTTGGATTGGGTGTCTTCGTTTCTTCGACTCAGGTGGTTTGGCTGTGCTGCTAAAAATCGTTTTGGTTTGATTGGATGTCGTTGTATTCTGTCATTACTTGACCTCATTACTTTTACAATGGAGGCTTTGAAGTGATTCTCATTTATGGAGAAAGTGGCAGGAATATCAAAGATGCTGTCACTCTTTGTGCTCAACGTTTTCCAGGCAGTGTTCGGTCACGCGCTTTTTTTACCAGGTTGTAAACAATTTCACCACTGACGGGATTGTACAAGCAAAAAAAAACAAATCGTCGAAAAACTATTACTGGAGTTAATAATGAAATTGTGGTATTAGCCGCAGCCGCTCATGACCCCCATGTTAGTACTCGACAACTAAGCCGTGATTCCGGAATGTCTCTAGCCAGCGTTTGGAAGGTATTAAAACGTAATTAATATTATCTCTTTCATATGTCACTGCATCACGAACTACATGACAATGATTTTTAGAACCGAGTGACAATTTGTCAATGGGTGCTTCAGCAGATACGAGAAAACCCGAATTTCCTTTTGTCGAGTAATGTTTTCAGACGAGTCGTCTTTCACGCACCACGGTACGGTTGATCGACATAACATGCATTATTGGAGTGTAGAAAACCCACACAGGTTGCGCGAAGTTGAGCGCCCGCGTCTTTGGCCCGTCAACGTTTGGTGTGGAGTAATTGGAGAACAATTTATCGGTCCGTATTTTATCAATGGTAATTTAATCGGTGACAAATATCGTAACTTTTTGGAAAATGAACTTTCAACATTGCTTGAAGATCCAAGCTTGGAATTGCGACAAAACAAGTGGTTTTAACATGACGGTTGTCCAGCGCATTACTCGGCAAACGCGCTTGAAGAACTGAATCGCGAATTTAACGGTCACTACATCGGTAGAGAAGGTCCGGCAAATCAGTCTGCCAAATTGCCAGACCTTACGTCGCCGAATTTTTTTTGTGGGGTTATTTGAAGAGTGTAGTTTATTATTAAATGCCAACAACTCGAAAAAGCATGAAACAGCGAATAGGACTGCTTGTAACCAAATAACACCATACACACTCCGCAGTTGTGTGCAAAGTTTCCAAGCGCGGATCAACAAGTGCATCGAAGTGAGAGGACACCACTTTGAGCGCTTAGTGTAAAATGTTTATCGAAAACAAGCAGCTTGATGGAGAGAGGCGAGGGGACTCACCGAAAAAAGCACCCCGATGTTGAGAGGCGAGGGGTCTCACCGAAAACAAGCACTCCGATGTGAGAGGCAAGAGGACTCATTGAAAAAAAGAACCCCAAATGGAACAGACAACTACTAGATCCACGCCGCTGTTCCTGAGAAGCGCTAAAAGTAGTTAATTCATTGACTGCTTACATACCTGACGTGAAAATGAGAAGCCTGCGTTTTAAAAATTAAATTGAGCTTTCTAATGCTTCTAGTCCACTTTAAGCCTCTTTCCAGTTGGGTGGAGGATGTGTCAAAAATTGAATTGATTACAAGTGAATAGCTCTCCTAAAAACATTCCACACGACATTTTTTATCTTTCGTTTGAAAGCGCATTCCTTGAATAGTCAACAATGTCATTTTTTGCAAATACATCGCCATCTGGTGCAAATCGAAAAATTTTTTTCGAATGAAATTTCCGTATTTTTCAATGGAGAATTTAATTTGCAATAAAAAATATAGGTTCTCATTTAAAATTTTCGAGTTACTATCCTACCGCCCCCAGGGGGTGGGGTGTGGGGTAAATGTTTGGGGAGTCGCTTTTCCCCTTCTCAAATAAAAAGTTTTTATTACGGACATTTTTTCGTTGGATGCGTATTTCTTGAGATATTTCGATGTCTCAAGATGATAAAACACCCTGTATATAGGTTTATAGTTATACTGCGAAAACCCCCATCTAGGTAGAAAGTATACGAGTTCTTATAAGTAAAAGTGACATAGGCTTGTAAGAACTCGTAAAATCTTACAAGTATTCATTACGAGTAAGGCTGAGTATCTTTTAGTAGGGTTGTGCTTGTGGGACAGCCGAGATCGTGGTAATTATTACAAAAAAAAAGTTTGACCAAGAAGAATGTCGCTGGAAAGAGGATCCAGAAACGTCATCAATGATCCATTAGTGAAAAGTCCTCCTTCCACCTCTTCATATTAGGTCGGGTCTCATGAAACGATTCGTGAAAACACTAAACAAAAAAGGGACAATGTTTTCAGTACATAATGTCTCAGTTTCCCCAATAGTCAGGTGCTAAACTGGAAGAAGGGATTTGTGATGGACCTCAAATTCGACAGCTGTTGAGAGACGACGCTTCTGTTACCAAAATGACTTCAACTAGGGAAAGTGCCGCTCTGGAAATTTCCTTTTGAGCCTATGTTTCAAATGTTTTAGTAATATCACTGATCTGACTCAATTTTCGAACTCACCGGCTTGAAATAAATAATAAAATCATGCTTTTCCATCACATACTCCAAAATGAAGTTTTTTAAGGGCATGTTTCTGCAGTATTGTGCTTACTTCTCAATATAATTTCAGATTTTGTCTCTTAGATTTGACTTATAAAAACACTTAGTGTGGGGAAATTCCGCCAAGTACATGACTACTAATATTTTATTCATTTATGTTAAGGGTGATCAAAGTCGTGAAATAAAAAAAAACCAAATACGAATAGCAGAAAATTTATAAACATAAGTATTTTTCAATAAAAGGAATTAGTTCAATGAATTAGTTTATTGAATAATTTTCTTATTTGATGAAAAAATTAATTGATAGTGTAGAGGAATAAAAAAAATTTGGCGGGCCTGTATAATATAATAATTTATAATAATAATCATCATCAAATCAAATAAAAGTTTTTTTTAAATGTATTATTTATTACTTGTATTCTATTATTCGGCAATTTTTTAAATCAAAGTTGGACTAACATCAAATCCATTATTGACGAACAATTGTTTATTTGTTAAATAGAAGCTTTAGAAAATTCAATTCAATGCCCTTTTTTAGATTCGAGAATTTTTTTTTGGCGAAAATTTTACAGTGGCGGATATTTTATAATGTCGGCAATAACATTTCGAAAATTCTTAAATTTTGTTATATCATAAGCTGTCGTGAATTTTATTATTCCGGAATTTTGCAATTCTAAATGTCGGGAATTGAAAATTTCTAAAAAAATGAACGTAACCTTCTTCAATTTTTGATGATGATATCTTAAAAATTTCACTTTGAAATTTGTCATTATGGAGGTTTTGCTCATTTTTGGAGGTGAATATCTGGATTTTTCAGTCGTCCCGAACTAATGCCTTTTATCAAAAAATACTTCTATTTATAAACTTTCTGTTATTCGTACTTAGCTTCATTTTTTGATATTTTTGTTTCGTGAATTATTTTGCAACAATAACAAATCTACATACAATAATGGATTTTTCTGACGACATTGGAATAAAATTATAATCCACAGTCTACTTTTTCCAAAGCATTTTTTTTTCAATTTTGGGGTCAACGGATTTATCCAATTTTCAATTAATATCATTCAAACTTATAGAATCATTATTGTGAACAATTTTTTCTGAGAATCTTGTAAGCATTCAGTATAACTAAGTCGATGATAGGTTTGTGTCTGCACACGTTGAAAATTGTTAATTTTTCATATAAATTCAGACCTCACTCTGTGGTATGTTCATGGATTACTTTCTCCTTAAAAAACGGCATATCTTATTTACTATATTCATGCAAAGTTTCATCAAAATCGATTGATTAGTTTTGGTTGTAGGTGCGTCAGCATGTTAGAAGTTGTCAAAAAATGAGTGAAAATGACTAAAAAATGAAATATTTTGAATATAAATCAATGTATTTCAAATTGATTAGAACTAATTTTATAATCTGATGACATCTTTCTGAAAAAAGAGTTTGAGTTCATTTGGGAAAAGTGTACAAGCTGTACTTTGGTCTGCATTACAGAAATCACGGTTTTAGCTCTTCTTTTCTTGACGGATGCAACTGCGAATTCAGTTTGTTCTCATTAATATGTAAAATCGAAAATGAGATGCGATTGTCAAAATTTTAAAATCATCGGAATGAAATTATAGCTTGCAAATGACTTTTTGTTGAGAGATTTTTTGTTGGTAATGTGATTATAGCTGATATCTTCAATTTTCAATTAATATCTTCCAAACTGACAGAATTTTTGTACTTTGGTGGGTTCTATATATCCACGAAATTTAATCGAGATACCTTAGAAATTGAGATATCTCATTTTTAGTATTCAAAATCATTAATGTTACAGATAATGAATCTCCGTAACGATTTTTTTATTCGCATTTCTTCCTTCAAGTCAGATTTTTATTTTCTCGTATGGGTATTCAGAATCTTTTTCTGCTTATTTTAGTGCTAGGAGGCGATTCGCGTCGTAAAACTTAAAAAATATGTAACTATTTACAAGAATGAAAAAATGAATATACATTATATTTTAATAGAATTTAGTAATATTCATGGAAATATAATTAATTAAAATTGTAACACCAATTGTGGAGTACAGTCTTTATTCACAATCAAACGACTTTTTTGTACCAAGTCTGACCACAGGATAGAATTTAGGTAAAAAATTAATTTAATAGGCATTTAAATACCTGATTGAGACGTCTTCGTCCCACGTGAGTCACGTAGTCTTTGAATAAAATTAAATCAGCCGCGGCAGGATTATCACGAGTTATTGTACATGAACTAACGGGGCAACCTTGTTGTATAAAAATATCTTGCCCAACTTTGGCCTCACCCATCCCATGAGGAACCAATATCCTCTTTAAGGGTATGTCAGCGTTTGTTTTGTTGTAGTCCGGAGGTACAAACATCAGCTGAAAAGGGAAAAGTATATAAAATTAATATTATAGAGTGGTAAAATTCTGAAATCTGATCCACTTTTGTTAAAAATATTTTTCACTATGATAGAGAGGATAAAGTGGGAATCACAAAGTTACTCTGATAATAACAACTTCAGCACGCGATCTAGTTTACCGACAATCCGTAAAAATATTACATATTGTGTCAAAGTCGAATATGTGTCATAATCTCTCTATATTATAAAAAAATATCGCCACCGCTGCTGCGTCAGGAATTCAGAATCCAGCTCTTGACCAGCCTCAGCGCAGTTCTGGCTCAGCTCTGGCCTGAGAAGGTCATGAGGACCTTTAGAGCCTCTTACGTGAGCCTCCAGATCCTCCTACGAGGGCCACCAAAGCCTCCTCCGACGGTCTCCAGAGTATCCCTCGAGGATCTTCAGGGCCTCTTACGAGAGCCTCCAGAGCTTCTCACAAGGGCCTCCAGAGCTCCCTCCGACAGCCTCCAGAGTATGCCTTGAGGATCTCCAGTGCCTCTTTCGAAAGCCTCCAGAACTTCTCATGAGGGCATCTAGAGCCTTTCATGAGGACCTTAAGAGCCTCTTACGAGAACCTACAGGGCCCTCACGAGGGCCCCCAAAACCTCCTCCGGTAGCCTCAAGAGTATCCCTCGTGGACCTCCGTTGCCTCTTCCGAGAGTGTCCAGAGCTTCTCATGAGGGCATCTAGAACCTCCCATGAGACATTCAGAGCCTCTTACGAGAGCCTCCAAAGCCTTTCACGAGGGCCACCAGAACCTCCTCCGACAGCCTCTAGAGTATCCTTCGAGGATCTCCAGTGGTTCTTACGAGAGCCTCCCGAGCTTCTCACAAGGGTCTCCAGAGCCTCCTCCGATAGCCTCCGGAGTGTCCCTCAAGGATCTTTAGTGCCTTTTACGAGAGCCTCAAGAGCTTCTCATGGGGTCATCTAGAGGCTCTCATGAGGTCCTTCAGAGCCTCTCAAGAGAGCCTTCAGAGCCTCTCACGAGAGCCTCCAGAGCCTTTCACGAGGACCTCCAGAGCCTCCTCCGGCGGCCTCTAGAGTATCCCTCGAGGACCCCTGGTGCCTCTTACGAGAGCGTCAAGTGCTTCTCATGAGGGCATCTAGAACCTCCCATGAGAACCTTCAGAGCCTCTTACGAGATCCGCCAAAGCCGCTCACGAGGGCCACCAGAGCCTCCTCCGACAGACTCTAGATTATCTCTCGAGGATCTCCAGTGCCTCTTACGAGAGCCTCCAGAGCTTCTCACAAGGGTCTCCAGAGCCTCCTCCGATAGCCTCCGGAGTATCCCTCAAGGATCTTCAGTACCTCTCACGAGAGCCTCAAGAACTTCTCATGAGGGCATCTAGGGTCTCTCATGAGGACCTTTAGAGCCTCTTACGAGAACCTCCAGGGCCCTCACGAGGGCTCCCAAAGCCCCCTCCGGTAGCCTCAAGAGTATCCCTCGAGGACATCCGTCGCCTCTTCCGAGAGCGTCCAGGGCTTCTCATGAGGGCTTGTAGAACCTCCCATGAGGACCTTCAGAGCCTCTTACGAGAGCCTCCAAAACCTCTCACGAGGGCCACCAGAACCTCCTCCGACAGCCTCTAGAGTATCCGTCGAGGATCTCCAGTGGTTCTTACGAGAGCCTCCAGAGCTTCTCACAAGGGCCTCCAGAGCCTCCTCTGACAACCTCTAGAGTATGCCTCGAGGATCTCCAGTTCCTCTTATGAGAGCCTCCAGAACTTTTTATGAGGGTATCTAGAGCCTCTCATGAGGACCTTCACAGCCTCTTAAGAGAGCCTGCAGAGCCTCTCACGAGGGCCTCCAGAGCCTCTCACAAGGGTCTCCAGAGCCTCCATCAACAGCCTGCATAGTATCCCTCGAGAATCTCCGGTGCCTCTCACGAGAGCCTCCAGAGCTTCTCATTAGGGCATCTAGAGCCTCTCATGAGGACTTTCAGAGCCTCCTACAGGAGCCCCTGGAGCCTCTCACGAGGGCACCCAGACCTTTTTCGACAGCCTCCAGAGTATCCCACGAGGACGTCTACAGCCTCGTACAAAAGGCCCCAGAGCATCTCATTAGGGCCTCTAGAGCCTCTGATGAGGAACTTTAGAGCTCCTCACGAAAGATTTCAGAGCTTCTCATGAGGACATCTAAAGGCACCCATGAGGACCTTCAAGGTCTCCAGAGCCTCTCACGAGGGCCTCCTGAGTCTCCTCCGACAGCTTCCAGAGTATCCCACGAGGACCTCTAGAGCCTCGTACGAGAGACCCCAGAGTCTCTTACGAGGGCCTCTAGAGCCTCCCATAAGGACCTTCAGAGCCTCTTACGAGAGCTTTCGGAGCTTCTCATAAGGAGGACATCCAGAACCCCCCATGAGGACCTTTAAAGCTTACAGAGCCGCTCATGAAGGCCTCCAGAGCCTTTTCTGACAGTCTCTGAAGTCTCCAACAATGGCCTGTCGAGCCTCCAACGAGGGCCTTTAGAACCCCTCTGTCCAAGCCTGCATGCCATTGCCCTCTCCTTTTCCATAAATCCCTAAAGGTGTCTTGAATAAAGATTTTGGATAAAGGGGACTTAGAAATTTTTTTGGTTGCCCCCAATTATGAACACGGCTCTGACCCATATTTATTTTCAAAAGTAGATTGTAGGATAAATAGACAAAACTCACCAAGTATTCGGGGTCTGATGAAATCCTGGGGTCCATATCACGTAAGATATATCGCGTTTTTTATGAAAAAATGAGTATTTTGGTAGAAAATATCTATTTTCTGAAACGTTCAAATCAACATCGAGCAGACAAGTCCCGAGAAAGAGATGGCGAATGTCGAACACACTTGACTTCAGTCATATTTTACAGACACAACACAGACACTGAATAAGAAAAACGCTTGTATAGCATCCTTTTACAAACTCAACTTCACAATTATGAAGGGAATTTCGCGATTCAATGCAAAAAAAAGTGAGAAATTCTTTTAAATTTTCTAAAAAATACGTGACAGAAGATGACAAATGAAGAAGCAAGAGGAACCGATCTAGCAGCAGGTTCACAAGGCGGTAGCGGCCACCTTTTGTACTTAAATGATAAAATCGCAGAATACCCAGAGAATTGCAGTCAGTAACATCTTTTTCTTCAAAACTAATTATCTGAATATTTAAATGAAAACTAACAATTTCTTTTATAGACATGCATCCTGAGATTATTTTTTGCAGCAGTACAAAGATAAAATACTATTTATGAAGTTATTTACTTGGTTCGTAAGTAAATTGTAAGTGCATAAACTTACTATGTTTATACAGTTATTTATTGCTAACTAAAGAAGTTACTTTTCTTATAAATAAATAAATTTCCCAGCCCTGTGAAATTTTTCATTTATAAATACACGAGTTTTTGTTCTCCATGAATAAATAAATGAATAAATTTACCAAATTTATGAAATTATTTATTTCCAAATTTATAGGTCCATTTCTTATTTAAAAAATTCCCTAAAATCTCAAATTATTTATTACTAACTTCACAATTCAATTTCCTTTATAAATAAGAAAATTTAACAACCTTGTAAAATTATTTATTCACAAGTTCACAAGTATCTGTCCTTCATCAATAAATAAATTAATTAATAAATTTACCAACTTTGCGGAATTATTTATTTCCAAATTCACAAGCCTATTTCCTTCGTAAATAAATAAACTTACCAACTTCGCGAAATTAATTTATTTTCAAATTCACAGGTCTCTGTCCTTTATGAATGAATAAAGAAACAAATAACTTTACGAACTTTGCGAAAGTATTTATTTCCAAATTCACAAGCCTATTTCCTTTATAAATGAAGGAACTCACCAACAATTTAGGAATAAATAATTTCGCGAAGTTGGTAAATTTATTTATTTATTCATAAAGGACAGAAACTTGTAAATTTCTAAATAAATAATTCCATGAAGTTGGTAAATTAATTCATTTATGAAGGAAATAGGCTTGTGAATATATAAATGAATAATTTGAAAACTTAGAGAATTTTTTTATTTATTTACAAGAAAGAGACTTGTGAATTTTGGAATAAATAATTTCGCAAAGTTGGAGAATTTATTTATTTATAAAGAAAAGTGACTTGTGAACTTAGTATATAACTTTATAAATAGTATTTTGTCTTTGTATTTTTGCGAAAAATAATTCCAGGATGCATGTTTATAACGAAAATTTTCAGTTTTTATTCATATATTCCGGTAATTAGTTTTGAGGAAAAAGATAAATTACCGACCGCGATTTTCTGAGTAATTTGCGATTTTATCATTTTAGTACAAATAGTGGCCGCTACCTACCTCTGCTAGATCGGTTTCTCTTGCTTCTTCATCTGTCATCTTTCGTCGCGTGGTTCTCGAAAAATTTGGAAGTATTTTTTACTATTTTTTCGCATTAATTCGCGAAATTTGCTTTATAATTGTGAAGTTTAATTTGTGGAAGGATGCTATACAGAGCGTTTTTTTCATTAGTGTTGGTGTTGTGTCTGTAAAAAATGACTGAAGTCAAGTGTGCTTGACACTCGCCATCTCTTTCTCGGGATTTGTCTACTCGGTGTTGATTTCAGCGTTTCAGAAAATGAATATTTCCTATCAAAATATTCATTTTCTCGTGAAAAATGCTGTGTATTTTACCCTATATGGATTCCAGGATTTCATCAGACCCCTAACACTTGGTGACTTTTGTCTATTTATTCCACAATCTATTTCCGAAAATAAATATGGGGTCAGGGCCGTGTTCATAATTGAGGGCAACCAAAAAAATTTCTACGTCCCCTTTATCCAACGTCCTTAATGAATTTTACTTTATTCCAATTCGATCCATATAAGATACCTTATCATATCTTTATGAAAAAGAACCTGAATGCAATTAGAGTGGAATGCTCAGATACCACCTTTTAAAGTGGAGTTCCCAGATACCACCTTTTAAAGTGACATCCTCAGATACCACCTTTTTACATACACCCTCAGATATAACTTTTTCCTAATTGGAATTGAAATACCACTTTTTGTGTTCCGCCACTGTGTCAAGAATTGTCCTATACCTTCCATACCATCTATCGCCCAAGCCCTCAGGTCCTCCCGTGCAACCTACCAGGGTGTCCATTAAAGCCCACAGGCCTTCAGGGTCTAAGGTCTAAGGTAAATTAATGAGAATTTTCAATGGGGAAAATTAAAGTAAATATATAAATGAATAAACAAAAGTCTTTTATCATTAATTTTCCTTTCCATTGACATGTGCTACTGATCCCCTACCCCTTTCCAGTCTTTTTTGGAAACTTTGAGAAGTCTTTTTTCTTTTTAATATCTTCAGAATTCTCGTTCTATTATTTATCTTAAAGTTGTTTTCAATTTAAAAATAAGAAAAAAATGATAATTTGAAAAATAGACGCAAATAAAATATAAATAAATAAAATTCGTCAGTCTTCAATTTTCTTTTTCACTGACTACATTACTAACTTCGTTTTCCCTTCTAGTCTTTTGTGGAAATTCTGAGCTCTTTTCCTTTTTATATCTTCACAATTTTTATTCTATGATTTGTCTGAAAGCGGATGAGAAAAAGTGATTTATTTTTGATATTATTTACACAGTTCTTGAAGGATAACTGTAAAATATTGTATAGAATGTAAATTTTTATTTCCTATTTTGTCTTCATCGTTGATACTATTTATGTTACTGTGTTCGACATCTTCGAAAAATAGGATTGAAATAAAAATATCTCCCCATCGCTGTTTCAAGAATCAAGACGCTCTCTAAAGGTTTATAATTAATTTTTTTTTTGAATTATTCAAATTATGAAACTATAATTAAGCAAAAATAAGAGGGGTTGGCGCGCGAAATGCGCAAGGAGGGGGAGCCCCTGAGTTCAAAAGAGTGCCTAATTGCTCCAAAAATATTAAGGTTGTCTACTTAATTTAGAAAAAAATGTAAATACCTGAGAAGAGTGGATCGTAGTAGTAAAAACGATGATATTGAATAATTAATTTTGAACTCAATTTGTAATATAATTCTTTATTTCATATTAATTTACCTGATTTGAAACCCTATCATCTTTGGGATCTTCATCGGGCCAAAGACGAGCTAATCGTCTTCCGGTATGTCGAAGCTTTATAGCCGGTTGAGGTCGTCTCTTTCCACCTTTCATGTACCAAGGTCTTTTTGATAGATCTGTAGTGTCCACAAAACTTTCTACCACGTTCGTCACAACTGTTGCATTTAGCACCTATAAATTATTAAAGATTGTAAGTTGCTGAGACTCTTTCCAAGAGCAGGCGAATTTTTATGCAACGAAATTCAACATTTTTTTCCCAGATTTCGTGAAAACAAATTCATAATCAATTCTTTTTCAGTGGTATTTAACTTGAGTATATTCATAGGTACCCTACAGTTGGAAATTTTCGGTACGACTATAGCGCGAACCCTATTAAAATTCACTACTGACTTTGAACCACAATAACTCGGTCAGGAAAAGAAGCAGAGAATTAAAAAAAAAATAGTTGGAAAGTTTATAAAATTTCGCGTCCGCTGGGCTTGGACATTTTTACTCATATCACGGGAACCCATTAACATTTTTTAAAATTTTATTGGTTCAAATTAAAAATGGAACTTCAATAATAACGAGGTATTGATTTCAGATTTAATCTACAACTTTCCTAGGTCATACCATGGGTCAAAGGCAATGTACAGAATTCGATAAATTACTGGTTTTTTTTTTAACTTTTTAGGTGATATATCCTTCTGAGAAAGTTAATAACACCCTTACCAGGGTTCTACAGACACGGAATTTGATAAGATTTCCAAATTTGTTTTTCAAACTTCTCTCTTTTTTTGACCGAGTCATCATGGTTCGAAGTCAGCAGTGATTTTAATAGGGCTCGCGTTAGTCGCACCGACAATTTCCGACTGTGGTGTACTTTTAGGCTTGATAATTATCATTCATTGTAATTTTTTTATTAATAGCTGATAAAGTATGTAGTAATGATTAAAAATTCTTACTTGAGGGCCATCTACCACTCGGACGGGCTGCATTTGTCCGGCTTCTGCACGTGAACTGTGCCAGATCTCTTTTTGCCGAACATTTATAATTACCAAAAACGTTCCCGTCAAGCAAAAAACGTATAGAAAACATCTTTTTAATGACAATCGTGGCAGACCCATGCCGCCTTGCAACCTGGCAAAGCTTTTTTAGTCCAGCGTGTCAGTCATCCTTGGCGACATTCGACTAATCTGAAAGAGGAAACAACAAATTTGTTGGAAGAAGGTAAGATCATTAAAATAATATAAAAAAATTAAGGGAAAAGTTAAGGAGATATGCGATTCAAATTTGAGACTATTAACTGATAATTGTTCCTAGCCGCTAATTTTCATTCTTACATTAATTTGGATAACAAACCGATATTTGAAAAAATACTTTGACAAAAAAATTGACGAAAATTATACTTTTGTTCTACTTGGAGATTCTTTTACCGATAAATGAAAAAGGGATAATAAAAGGGAATATTGAATATTTAATTTGTTACCCTTTCGATTCTTCGATTAAATGAACCGTTGTGAAAGTTGTGAAAATAATGGCAGACTTAATATCAAAAGAAATATTTCAAAAATTTTAATTTTGAAGGTGAGGGTATCACTAGAGAAATCCTCATTTATCTGGTTCAAAAATCTTATTCGTTTGCTGGATATATAATTCATTAAATGTTACAAATATTTAAAATGAACATTGGACATAGTGAATTTTTTGAAATTTTTGGAACACACACCTTGCTCGCATTATATCTATATTAGTTGTTTATTGAAGACAAATTTGTCCTATGAACTAATTTAAACTATGATTCATTTAAATATAATTAAGTAATGAAGAATTAACAAGAAGGGATTAATCATCTGACCATTTTAATAGAGGATAATTAAATTACCAACATTTCATTATAAAACTGTGCTTCGCAACTATGAACTTAATATGGAGTGCAAAGCTGTGAATTTTTACTGTTAATTAGTTTTCAATTTTATTTATTTCGATACCAAAATATCTGCAAGCGATTTTACAATTTCCTATACTCATAAAATATATTTTTTAGAAATGTCATAATTCCTCTTTTCCTTCATACTAAAAAACGTGTCGCGTCAATTCCAATTTTTTAAAAGCAATCAGTAACTTTGAAAATTATATATTCTTTTGAAGAATTGTTTTTTCTTTTGTAGAGGAATCATAACCATTCATTTCAACTATTTTTATTTTGTTCTTGTAATATCAAAAAACTATGGCCAAGTGCGATTAAAATCTGAGAGTGTTGAAAATATACCGAATTTAAAATTAATTTTTACATTCTCATCAGAGAAGGTATTAGATTTGTGTAAAATTTGACCCCTCCCCCCTATTTTTGTCAAATGCCCACGTTTTGAGACCCCCTGAACCCGAAAAACAGGTGTTTACGAATGTGTCTGTCTGCCTGTGAGCACGATAACTTTCGAAAGAATGAATCCATTGTATTGGCCTTTGGTACACTCTTTGAGTATCAAAAACTGAAGGTCAAGTTTGTTAGCCAGCCATTTTGGATAAAAATTCAAAAAGCTGGAGCATTTTTAAAATTTTTGAGACCATTTTTTTCAAGATCTGGAAATTATATGAACGGCTATTCGTAGTACTTAAAAAATCGAACAATTTATCCTCATGACTTTTTTCGATAAAAAAAATTTATGGGAGTTATAGCATTTTCAAAATTCAAAAAAAGAAAAGGAAATGAAAATTTCAAGCCAAACAATGCACGATATGAAAAAAAGTTAAGAGTAGAAAAACGTTGCTTTCTGAAAGCCCTATAAGACTCTTGTAAGAAATTTTTGAATTTTCAAAAAAAAATCGAAAATTCAAATTTTGAGCCAAATAACGCAAGATACGAAAAAAAGCTGTGATATCAAAATTGTTGTTTTTACGAAGACGCATAAGCTTTCTCGTGAACATTTTCTGGTAGGAGGGATAGTTTGTATTATAAGTATAGAAAATGATATTCGCATATTTTAATTTTAATTTTTGAGCCAAACGACGCAGGATGAGAAAAACGTCAGAGTAGAATTTGTGCTTTTAAAAAGTCAAATTGAATTGACGTGACACATTTCTCTATAAAGCCAATCGTAAATCATTAAGATAATCATCAATCGTCTTTTCAACTATTTATTTGCATATATTATACGGCGAGCGCAAAAAGTCGTGCGCGAATATTATGATGAGAATGTATTCCTTAAGACCGGTAGAGCCTTAAGTAAATAAATTTCCTTTTTCATTTGAAATCAAAAACAAATTTAGTAATTTGAACATCAAAAACATATAACACCGAGCGCGAAGCGCGAGATCCACATGTTTCGGAGCGCAAAGTGCGTGATGAGAGTGTGCCCGCGAAGCGGGCAGATTATTTTTTTTTAATTTCTTTTTTATTGAAATTATAGTTACGATTAGCGTTTCATGAATATTCATGGTTGGCTTGAAACAATGTTGACTGAAAATTGCTTGTGAAATTAAAGAAAAATGTTTCACCTTGAATAGCCTAGGAGATATGACTTCCAGAATTGATTTCTTATTGAAAAATTGGCCTAAAATGCATTTAATTTTAGTTTCTGTGAAATATAATCAACTTGCGTTTGTTGCATTATACGTGAAAAATGTGCTCATATGAACAAAAGTACATACATTTTCCATCAAAAATCTTCAATCTTTTTAATCTCATCTTTAATATTTTGCTAAATATTGCCTCGAAAAGCGTGCCCTTTGACAAGAATTGATGAAATTCTTGCATGCTTGTCGAGGCAATATTTCACGAACTATAAAAGATAGGACATTCAATATATTGTATTTTTACTTAAAAAGTGTAAGTACTCTAATTCTTATGAATTCTGTGGAATGCGACAGACATAAGTTATTTCCGAAAAAGTTAATGTCTAATAAAATTCAATAAAAAGGTCGATTTTGAGAACACAATAACTTTAGATCTATCAGAGGTAGAGCATCGTTATTTTCTAGATCTTCGAGAAATTTAGTCTTCTTTAACTGATGTGAGTGTGAATTTCAACCTGAACGAATAGGGCATGAGATATTTTATAGAAATTAAAATGAAATTCTTGTATAGGCCAATTTTTAAATGAAAACTCGCTTCTGGAAGTCATATCTTCTAAGCTATTCAAGGAGAAACATAAAATTTTTCTTTCATTTTGCAAGGAATTTCGCGCACCTCAGCTTTTGTCTTAACTATTCAGGCTCATAATGCACTGAAAAGGAGTAATTGAAAAAACTAACTTTTTGCACCAGTTTCTAAAGATTTCAAAGCCTTCTAAATGTTAAATGGTGCTTAAATATTTAGGGCTTCTTTTGGATAGCAAACTGAAGGTTTTGTATGAATAAATATTCGATTTCCAATGATTCCAACGAAAATATACTTGACATTGTCACAAAAAAATCAAAATTTCTTGAAAAGGGGCCCAAAGATTTTTTTTATTTACGGCTTAAAATACTCGGGCGGCATCCCTAAAAAATATTTAGAAAAAAACTGGGATAGTCAAGCATTTTTCAGTCAAAAGTGGTTCAAGCTAGCCGTGATATTATGTCATGAAATATCGAAAAATATTACCTTGAATCATTAAATATAGACGTAGGTGAAAGCCTTGATCGCGTTTAAATCCAGGAAGTACCTCTAAACTATAAAATGCACCTTTCTATGTTTATTTCTGTGGAGCAGTATTGATGACTCAATATTCGCTACTAACATTTGCGAATTGAGAATAACAATAGCTCAAAATTTTTTGGCTTATCGCGTGTACCTAAAAGAAGAAATGTTTTCTAGATCAATTTTGGGTTGCTGAAAAGGAAAATGTCACTCACTTATTTCTGCAAAGAAGCGTTTTCGAGATATTTGCAAGAAACGTGTTTTGTGGCTCTTTTTTCAGTCACTGGCAGAAATCTCGAGAACAGCTGATCCAACTAACATGAACTGTATATCATTAGAAAGGTATGTTCATCTTCTCTCCGGCGATATACTGTTTGTGTCAATCGAATTAAAATTTATTGGGCTATGCGCGATGAAATTCGAAAAAATGGAACAACTGAAAGTCAGTGATTTTCAAAAAAGGTCGGAAAACCAATTTTCTTCTTGACTTTCATCGCCTGTATACCAAAAAATTCCAATCCGATTGACACAAACAGTATATATTCTGATAGTGGAAGATCATACCTTTCAAACAAAACATAGTTTATGTTATTTGGATCAACTGTCATCAAATTTTACGCCAGTAATTGAGAAAAGAGCCAAAAAACATTTTTTTTTGCAAATATCTCGAAAACGCTTCTCTGGAAAAATAAATTAATGTCATTTCCTTTTTCAGCGACCCATAATCAGTCTAAAAAACCCTTTTCTCTCCTGGTACATTTTCCGTGTAAACTAACGTAATTACCACTCTATCTCAGATGTGAAGTTTAAAATGTATCTTAAAATGAACTAAAATGCATTAAATATAATCTGAGGTGAAAGTGGTCTAAATATATTCCAATCATTGCAAAACCTAGATGTGATTGTGTCAACCAATGTGCGGGTGAATGTTTCGGAACTTTTAAAATTAAGCGAGAATGAACATTTAAATATGTAATTCTGATTTTAATCTCGAATTATATACTTTGCTCGTATCTGCAGTACACTTAAAACTGTACATTGCAATTTATTATTGTCTGCTTTATGAATGAATAAAAAGACACTAAGTGATTATAAAAACGACTCTTTCGAACAACTTTTATTTATAAACAAATCACTCAGACGTAAAACAACAAACTTAATTAATATATGTTTCAACTTCATTAAATTCGTTAATATTTTTTTCCATCATAGCAGAAGAAATGAATTATAACACTTTTGTGCTCCTTTTTAACAAATGTAAATATATATTCAATTTGATAAATTTATTGAACAATTAATTAATTAATTAATTAATTTTTCTAACGAAATATAATCAAGTTCGTTATTTCAAGATAGAAGAAAAGCTAGCACAGAAAGTAAATTTCATTTTACAGAAGTTCCGCAATAGTTTGAGTTATTTCTATTTCTTCGAAAGGAATAAAGCTATTTTAGCACAAGTCTTACAGGAAACACGGTTTTTACTTCGCAATCTCAAGTGGTTCAATACTTAAAATCTTTTTATAGACATATTGTTCATTCAAATTTATATTTAGATAAAAAGATGTTTAATTTCTCAAAGATCGAAATGAAATCTACTTTCACAGGAGAATTTTTTGTGTACTGAAAAATAACACGCAAAAAGTTCACAATTTAAAAATAGACTTTGAGACTACCTGTTTTTTCGACTCATTAGAGACAGATGTACAATAAAT
>JAUMHM010000085.1:10259639-10287364 GCA_032362435.1 Melikaiella ostensackeni | reverse complement strand
GGGGTTCTCCGCGTGTGAGAGCCGAGTGGCGCTCGCCAGCTAACTTCATAGTGGCACTGGTCTGCTCTCTAATCATAATATTATATATAATATCTCAATAACTCAATATTATCAAAAATAATATTGAGAATAAAATCTCATGCGTTACATAGCAACGCATCAAGAACAAATGATGGTCTAGCCGGGGTTCTCCGCGTGTGAGAGCCGAGTGGCGCTCGCCAGCTAACTTCATAGTGGCACTGGTCTGCTCTCTAATCATAGTTCTGCTGCATAGTGTAGGACTTTTTTTTGAAATCCTAATTTTTAAAATAAAATTGAAATTTGCAAGTCCAAAATTGAACCAGCTGCACTTTCTTGCTAGACAAACAGGTGCTGATTCCTGAGTTGAAAAATGAAGCTTGCGTATCGAAAAGGAGGAGAACGAAAGTGACGCCAGGCTGGGTGTGAGTATTTTGATCGGTGGGAAAAAATAATGAGAGGGTTGTCCGGATAATCTTATATTAAGAACGGTACAAGAATGGTACCATCGAAGTACGTATAGGCTCGGGCTAAGTATACATTTTATTCGTAACGTGTTCGCCATTACCCTACACGGGTACTGAGGCCATGGGCTAAGTAAGGGCTCGGCGAGGGTCGAACGCGCTCGTAATGCGATGTGTGTGCACCATAAGTGGCCATCAGCCAACATAAACAATCGCCGTGGTAAATATATGGTGCGGAGGCGACGTTCTCTCATCTATATAGTCTACCTGTCCATGGAATCCTATGGGGTCCTTGTGCTTTACGCTTTACGGGACGCCATGCCATGGCAACCACGTATACGGGGCCCATCGGAGACGGTGCGTCGTAATGGAGCCATTATCGGCTGGGATAACTTCATCATCGGCCAATGGCGTAAGCGTTCCCGCTTCCACTGAGCCGATAGTCGATCGTGTTTTTTTCTCAGCGAGAGGGAAGATTATCACTCTCTCAGTCTCTTCGAACATCTTGTAAAATGGGGAATAGAATTTTTATTTTTATTTTTTTTTTTAAAGATCGAGATGAAATCTACTTTCTTTGGAAAATTTTTAGTATACTGAGAAACGAATACCCAAAAAGTTCACAAATCAAAACTAGACTTCGAAACTATCCGCTTTTTCGGCTCATCAGAGACGAATGTACAATAAATGTATAAACAAACAAGGAAAATGAGGGAGAAAAGGGAAAGAGTCAACCAAAACCAACCTCACACTCTTTTTTCCGTCTTTTTTGTACTACTGAGGACCAACATAATTCGAAGCCAATTTAGATTTCTTTGTTTGGGTTAATTTATAGGAGAACTACTCTCTTGTGTACATTTATTGTACATCTGTCTCTAATGAGCCGAAAAAACAGGTAGTCTCAAAGTCTATTTTTCAATTGTGAATTTTTTGTGTGTTCCTTTTCAGTACACAAAAAATTTTCATAAGAAAATAGATTTCATTTCGATCTTTAAGAAATTATAATCTAATATTTTGCAAACACTTCACCACAACACTAATCGAAGAACCATTCCAATTATACACAACGTATACACAACTAATATATGTTTCATCATTCATAACTGTAGTTATCCTATAAATTACACCTGAAGAGTAAGTCTAATTCGGCTTCGAAACATGTTGGTCCCCAGTAGCATAAAAAAGACGGAAAAAAGAAAGAGTGTGAAAGTGGTTTTGGTTGACTCTTTTTTAGGTGTTAATGGTTAACTCAATTTACCAAAAGATATCTATTTTTCGAATATAGTTTACAAATTTGAGGAAGTTAGCAATTTTTTAGGAATGTGTTATCGGTTTTGATTATTACCTTTTTCTTTTTTGAAAAATGGTATAATTTGAATAGATTGGTTCTAAATCAATCCACAAGATTTCCAATATTCAAGTTTAATATTTCAGAATAACAAATAACATTTAAAAAAACAACTTCCATATTTGTTCATGCGAATTATGCAATAAAAAAATTAATGCAGGCACAAAACAAATTTCACAAAAAATTTAAATTTTCTCCTAAACGAGAAAAAGTATGCCATTTTCGGAATTCCGATTTCGAAAGACATATATTGTAGGGAAAGAAAATTTGAAATCAAATTTCGATCATCCGACAGGTGTCGGAATTGAAATTGGCTATCAATTTCAAACATACTCTAAATTTTCTTATTTCGGTTAGCAGTATCTGGGTCAACATTTCACGCTTTTCGTGTCTGGCGCAAAATGTCAGTTTTTGCGACCTCGGACTGTTAGCGACCGTTACGTTCGAATAATTCTGTTTATCACATTTATTTGAATTCCGAAACACAGATCCTTATCATGCAAATCCACTTGCAGTTGAAGGTATAAATATCCTGAAGTAATTGGATACAAAAATATAATTCAGGTTATATATATATATATATATATATACATACATATATTGAGTGAAATTTACTGAAAATTCAGTCGAACTCTGTGACCAAATAATTAGAAATGAGTCACTGAAGGAAAATAGTGAAAATTCACTCATTTAAATTTTAAGAGTTTCTAAAAATAAATTCAAATTAAATAAGCGAAAGACTTTTAATAAAAAATTATATCAGATGTGTTCAGCTACGTGTCAATTCTTGTTGGACATGATAGCGATAAATAAAACAGAAGCCATGTGTTCTTTACCACAGACCTTTATGTTTAACATTATCATTGAATCGATCATGAGGTTGATAGACATATTTATTTTGCCTGAATACTCGAGCAATAATTTTTAAATTATTAACAATTTTTTCATATTCTTATTAAGTAACTGTAAATTATAATGCAATCAATAACAATTTTGAATACAAAAATGGTCTAAAGGCAATAAGTTTTATATAACAGAATTGATTAACGGATATTTTCGTGTTAATTTGCACTCTAAAATCTGCGAATTCTGATTTATGGATTTAAATTATAGATGAAACTACATTTTCTCGTGTAAGAGGTCTCCATCCTTAATTACTGGGCTAGATTAGGCAAATTGCCACAAGGGTAAAAATCAATGCTTACTGGCTTTCCTTGCTGACGAAGAAAAATAAATTGACCATGCAAATGTCTAAGAGCTTTTGTGAATTACAATTTATTTTCAATTAAAGTTTTAGATTCAGGAGTTTATTTTATTCGAAAATATGACTTTTTATATTAAAAATGACTTTTGAATACACAATTCGAATAAGTGGATTTTGATTCCAATATTTTTTATCAATATGGCATCTTGTTTCATAAGTCAACATTTTTGAAGACTGAGGGTGCCTTTTTCATTAAACGAATGTTTTTTTCGGCATATGATTGAATTGAATAAATAAATTATAACCAAATTAGAAAAATCATCATCATGCTGATGAATTTTCTTTCCATTGGGCGTTACCATTATTAAATTCAATGGACTTGCCTGAGGAGAACCTAAAGCTCCAATCGATGCACTCCACTATTTTAGACTCCGTTACATTTTTAGTAAATAATATCATCCAACCATTAAACAAATTAGCGTTCGACATCTTTTGCAAAAAATATGTCAAGTTAAAATGTATTCCGTTTTTCACAATCCTTTTTTAGATCACTTCGAAAATTTTCTTCAGATCAGTCTCTCAATATTACATTGTGGAAACGTAATTCGTTTAAATCAACAAGATTTGGAAAAACGTAAAAATTTTAATTGCGAATACAAAATATTTTCTCTAAAGTGCATACACACTGACACTCAAACAAATATTGTTTTAGTATTGTTTATAAAAGAAACTCATCATTAAAAAATACCCAAAGAAATGCAAAATACAAGCTGCAAAATCTTTAATAACATTTTGAGGGTGTCTACTCAAATCCTCAAAAAACATTTCCTGGAAATTCCATTTTTTTCAGCTATTCTTACATTTTTTCGGGCATAATTTTTCTTAATAAGGAGTCATCCAGAAATTTTTGAAACAATCGTCCCTACACCCTTTCAAATTCAAAGCATTACATAATTTCACTGTTACGTACGAAATTCGTATTTTTAACTTGAAATTTGAACAAATTGGAAGAAAATTCAACTATTTGGTTGAAAATTAAATTTTTTGTGGTGAATTCATATTTTTTTCTTATTCAAACTTCAACTCTCTTGTTGAAAATTCGTCTTTTTGGTATAAAAATTTATCTCTTTTGAGTGAAATTTAATCTTTTTTCGTTGAAAATTCAACTGTTTGGTTGAAAATAATTCTGTTTTGGTTGCAGATTTAACAATTTTGTTGGAAATTCAACTATTTGGTTGAAAATAAACTTTTTTGTTGGAAATTAATATTTTCAGCTCCAAAATTCAACTGTTTTGTAGAATATTGGTCTTTCCAGCTTGAAATTTTAATAACTTGGTCGTAAATTCAACTATTTGCTTGAAAATTTACGTATTTGGTTGAAAATTAACTTTCTTGTTTAAAATTCATATTTTCAGGTTGAAACTTCAACTCTTTTATTGACAATTCGTCTTTTTGGTAAAGAAATGTATCTCTTTTTATAGAAATTTCGTCTTTTTTGGTTAAAAATGCAACTGTTTGGTTGATAATTGATCTGTTTTGCTCGACGATTCAATTATTTTGTTGAAAATACAACTATTTCATTGAAAATCAATTTTTTTGTTGAAGATGAATCTGTCTTAATTGAGGATTTAAATGCTTTGAAAAATTTAATTTGTTTTGGCTGAAATATCAACTATTACATTTTTAGTTAAGAATTCACCTTTTTTGGTGGAAAATTCAACCACTTAATTGAAAATTACCTATTTTTTAATGATTCATATTTTTTTGAGTTTAAAATTCAACTGTCTTGTAGAAAATTTGTCTTTTCGGCTTGGAATTTCAACAATAGGGTTAAAATATAATCTTTTTCGGTAAAAAATGCAACTATTTTGGTAGAAAATTCAACTGTTTGCTTGAAAATTAACTTTTTTGTTAAAAATTCATATTTTCGTGTTGAAAATTCAACTGTTTTGAAGAAAATTCTTCATTTGGGCTTGAAAATTTAACAATTCAGTTAAATATTAACTATTTTGTAGGTAATTCGTCTTTTCTGGTTGAATTCAACTGTTTTTCATTTAAAACTTGAATCTTTTTTGGTCGAAATATCAACTAAGACACATTTTTTTTATAATTTCATTCTCTTTGGTTAAAAAATCAACTCCTTTCGTGAAGAATCATCTGTTTAGATCGGAAATTTATTTCTTTAAGTAGAAATTCAACCTTTTTTAGTTTCAAATGCAACTGTTTGGCTTAAAGTGATACAAAAAAGTTTAATTTAAATCAGTAATAGTTGCATTCTTAACTGAAAAATATCAAATTTCAACTAAGAGGAATGAACTTTCAATCCAAACAGAAGAATTTTCAAGAGAAAAGTTGAGTTTTCAGCCCAAAAATATGAATTTTCAACAAAATGATTTACTTTTCAACCAAAAAGATGAATTTTCAGCCCGAATGATGAATCTTCAACAAAAAAATGAATTTTCAATAAAGTAGTTGCACTCTCAACCGAATTGTTGAATTTTTGAACAAAAACGATGAACTTTCAACAGAAAATGTAATAGTTGATACTTCAGCCAGAAAAGATTTAAATTCTGAATAAAAAATAATTGAATTTAACCAAAAAAGACGAATTTTCAAAAAAATACTTAATATTCCACCAAAATGTTGAAATTTCAGACCAAAATGACGATTTTTTTCCAAAAAAGTTGAATTTTCAACCCAAAAATATTGTTATTCACCTAAAAATTAATTTTCAACAAAATATTTTAAAATATTCTGAAAAACAGTTAAATTTTGAACCCGGAAATATGAGTCTTGAGAAATAGGTAATTTTCAACCAAGTAGTTGAATTTTTAACCAAGAAAGGTGAATTCTCAGAAAAAAAATGTAATAGCTGATATTGCAACCAAAAAAGATATAATTTTTAAATCAGAAACAGTATAAAAAGTTACGGTTTATGAAAGTTACTTTAATATATGAAAGATCATTGTTAATTAATCTTATATTACAATTTCAAAAAATGTAGCACGCTCGAAAAAATTCCCTGCCAATTCCAGGTTTTCCAGGTGAGCAGACACCCTGCATTTTATAAGAGTTTATTATTAAAATTTTGTAAAATGATTTCTAAATTATTTTGATACTAAAAAATGGCAAGAATGTCATAAAAGGTGAATTGACTCACTGTGCAATTGTCGCGTGGTTTTTAAGTTGACAGAAGTAGTAGCGCCATGTACTGATGGGACTATCGATGGCCCAACGCCCAATGACTGCTGTTTGTTTTTACACCACACGCACCAAGTCACGCGAGAAAATCCGATTACACACACCATAAGGACTCATGTTCCTTCCTTTTTCGATCTCGCGAAAAAAGAACCGATGTTATTATTAATATTAAATCGAAGAAAAATTAAATTTTTAATTTATCCTTTTGCTTTTATTTGTTTTTTAACAGAGTGCGGACGACCCGGCTCGTTTCGACCCCTCACCCGTCGTTCCGTTTCCCTCTTGATACACCTTACCCGAATCGTTCCTTTACCTTTTCTGTGCAGAGTACTGGACCCCTCCTTGGAGACTCACAGTCCAGGGGAAAATCCATAAAGGCCGCGTCTGCGCTCTGTTTCCGTTCAGCGTTCGGTGCACACTCGTGATATCGCAGATCGACTGCAAGGATCTGAGAGGCAGGAAGGAGCTTGTACTAATGTCAATGTTGCTAACTGCATCAGTATTTTTGAATATTGTGTAAAGAATGGAGAGTCAAAAATTACAAAATGAAGATATTAAACTGTTTTTAAGGGTATTAATGAATATAATGATTTGGTTAAATTTGACAGATGAGATAATGAGATTTGATGAGATTTCTGCGACGAGAAGTTTGTAAGAGAATCGCTGTTATGAAATTCATTTGACTTTAAATTTGATCGGCTTTTTTTTCTTAAGTGGCGCTGGAAATTAACCCTTAATAATCTTCAAATTTAGTAGATTGATTTGAAACCAATCTATTCGGCTTATTTCATTTTTTAATAAAGAAAAAGGTGCCGTAAAATAGGTCTAAGTGACTCGTTTTTGTCGATTTTTAGAATAAAGTGCTAGAAAAACTTTAAATTAGGTATTGATGCTTCAAATATATAATATCTATCTGGCCCTCTTTCGTACTATGAATCTCGAACATAAATTAAATTCATAAACAGTTATTTATCATCCTTAGAAGCGTGAGCGACTTTACCCCACAATATGAGGCTAAGTCGCTCGATTATAAAAAGAAAATTGAAGATTGAAATTTTTTTTTCAAAAATAGTGAATTTCTTTTTAATCTCAGAGATTTTTGATTATAATGTCAAAATGGAAAGATGGACCAAACAACATTTGATAATGAAATTTTTTAATTTTTATTTGTAAGTTATATTAGAATTTGATTAATATAAGTTTCATTATTTATAACTATAATTTTCCAATAAATTACCCCTGATGAGAAAGTCTAACTTGGCTTCGAAACATGTTGGACTTCAGTAGTATAAAGAAGACGAGGAAAGGAAAGAGTGAGAGGTTTTATTTTCAAGTAAAAACAATATTCTTTTCTAATTTAACGATTTATCAATTTTATACCTGTTGTTTTTCCTATACATTAACCCTGATGAGGAAGCCTAAATTGGCTTCGAAACATGTTGGGTCCCCAGTAGTATAAAAAAGACGGACAGAAGAAAGAGTGTGAGGATGGTTTTGGTTACACAAAAAATGTTCATAAGAAAATAGATTTTATTTCGATCTTTAAGAAATTAAATGATAATTTTATTTTTTATTTTTAGGTAATATTACAATTTAATTAATATGTGTTTCATCATTTATAACTATAGTTTCCCCATGAATTACCACTGATAATTACATCAGTTTTTTCACATTCTATTTGGATAATGGAGTGCAGAAATTAAAGAATGAAGATATTAAACTGTTTTCAGTGGTGTTAATCAATATAATGATTGGGTTAAATTTGACGGATAAGATTATGAGATTTGATGAGATTTGTGCGACGAGAAGTTTATAGGATCTGTTCAAATTATTCTCTTTTTCAATCAATGAAAAGGTACCGTAGAATGGGGCTAAGTGGCGCGTTTTCTTTCGATTTTTTACAATCAAGTGCTAGAAAGATTCAAATTAGGTATTGATGCTTGAAATATATATTCTCTATCTGACCCTCTTTCGTACTATGTTGCACAAACATAAATTTAATTCATAAACAACTATTTATGATCCTTCAAAGTATCAGCGACTTTACCCCACAGTGTGAGGCTAGGTCGCTCAGTTATGAAAAAAAGGTAAAAAATTGAAATTTTCGAAAAAAAAATGTTTGAATTTTTTCTAAAAAAAAAGGGAATTTCTTTTCGATCTGAAAGATTTTTGATTTCAATAAGAAAATAGGAAGATGGACCAAACAACATTTAATGATATAAAATTTTCATTATTATTTTCAGGTAATATTATAATTTAATCAATACATGTTTTATTATTTATAACTATAGTTTTCCAATAAATTACCCCTGATGAGAATGTCTGAGTTGGTTTCGAAGCACATTGGTCATAATTGAACATAATGACGGTAGGAATTACCTATAATAATTTTCAA
The DNA here is from genome assembly GCA_032362435.1 of Melikaiella ostensackeni. NCBI lineage: Eukaryota > Metazoa > Arthropoda > Insecta > Hymenoptera > Cynipidae > Melikaiella > Melikaiella ostensackeni. The sequence continues at coordinate 10,278,737 of JAUMHM010000085.1, read as the reverse complement.
ATTTAGTGGTTGATTTAGAACAAATCTATTCAGATCATCCCATTCTTCAATTGAGAACAAAGGTACCATAAAATGGGGCTAAGTGGGTCGATCTTTCGACTTTTCATAATAAAGTGCTAGAAGGGCTTCAAATTAGATACTGAATTCCTATGTATTACAACTGAAGAGGAAGTCTAAATTGGCTTCGAAACCTGTTGGTCCCTAGTAGTATGAAAGAGATGCGGAAAAGAAAGAGTGAGAGTTTGGTGAAGGAGCTTGTACTCGTATCAATGTTGATAACTACATCAGTATTTTCGAATATTGTATAAAAAATGGAGAATAAGAAATGAAAAAATGAAGTTATTAAACTATTTTCAAGAGTCTTAATCAATATAATGATTCAGTCGAATTCGGCAGATACGAAAATGAGATTCAATAACATTGGTGCGATGAGAAGTTTGAAAGAGGATGGCTGTTATGAAATACATTTGACTTCAAATTCGCTCGGCCTTTTTTTATTGAGTGGCGCTAAAAATTTAATAAATAATAATAATAATAATAAACTATGATAATTTTCAAATTTAGTGATTGATTCGCAACCAATCTATTCAAATTATTCCATTTTTCAATTAAGAAAAAAGGTACCATAAAATGGGGCTCTATTGACTTTTTACAATAGAGTGCTAGAAAGACTTCAAATAAAATACTGAATTCCTATGTATTACAACTGATTAGGAAGTCTAAATCGGCTTCGAAACATGTTGGTTACTAGTAGTATGAATAAGATGCGGAAAAGAAAGAGTGAGAGTTTGGTGGAGGAGCTTGTACTCGTATCAATGTTGATAACTACATCAGTATTTTAAAATATTATATAATGAACGGAGGATAAGAAATGAAGAAATGAAGTTATTCAACTATTTTCAAGGGTGTTAATCAATATAATGATTGAGTCGAATTCGGCAGATACGTAAATGAGATTTGGAAACATTTGTGCGACGAGAAGTTTGTAAGAGGATCACTGTTATGAAATTCATTCGACTTTAAATTCGATCGGCTTTTTTCGTTGAATGGCGCTCAAAATTTAATAAATAATAATAATAATAATAATAATAATAATAATAAACTATAATAAATTTTCAAGTTTAGTGATTTATTCAGAACCAATCTATTCAGATTATCCCATTTGTCAATTAAGAAAAAAGGTACAAAATGGGGCTAAGTGGCTCGTTCTTTCGACTTTTTACAATAAAGTGCTGGAAGGACTTGAAATTAGATACTGAATTCCTATGTATTACAACTGATGAGGAAGTCTAAATTGACTTCGAAACATGTTGGTCTCTAGTAGTATGAAAGAGATGCGGAAAAGAAAGAGTGAGAGTTTGGTGAAGGAGCTTGTACTCGTATCAATGTTGATAACTACATCAGTATTTAAAATATTGTATGATGAAGGGAGGATAGGAAATGAAAAAATGAAGTTATTAAACTATTTTCAAGGGTGTTAATCAATATAATGATTGAGTCGAATTCGGGAGATACGATAATGAGATTTGATAAGATTTGTGCGACGAGAAGTTTGTAAGAGGATTGCTGTTAAGAAATTCATTGACTTTAAATTTGATCGACTTTTTTTCGTTGAATGGCGCTAAAAATTATCTATAATGATTTTCAAATTTCGTGAGTTGACTTAGAACCAATCTATTTACATTATTCCATCTTTTAATCAAGAAAAAAGGTACAGTAAAACGGGGCTAAGTTGCTCTTTTTTTCGACTTCTTACAATAAAGTGCTAGAGGGACTTCAAATAAGGTACTGATTTCCTATGTATCACAACTGATCAGGAATTCTAAATTGGCTTCAAAACATGTTGGTCACCAGTAGTATGAATAAGATGCGAAAAAGAAAGAGTGAGAGCTTGGTGAAGGAGCTTGCACTCGTATCAATGTTGATAACTACATCAGCATTTTCGAATATTGTATAAAAAATGGAGAATAAGAAATGAAAAAATGAAGTTATTAAATTATTTTCAAGGGTGTAAATCAATATAATGATATTGTTTAATTTGACATATAAGATAATGAGATTTGATAAGATTTGTGCGACAAGAAGTTTGTAAGAGAATCGCTGTTATATACTCATTTGGCTTCAAATTTAATCGGCTTTTTTTTGTTGAATTTCGCTAAAAATTACCGGTAGGGATCGATTTCTCCAAAGCATGATTTGTCCAACGGAGGCTATTTTCAGAAAGCAAAAACTTGGCCGCGTGTTATGATTGAGATGAGAGGCGTGTTCTGGTCAATACGGGGCGAATGTCAATAATGTTAGAATATTCAATTGAATTTAAGCAATAGATGGAGCTGCAGAGCAACGAAATTCAGAATGTTAAAAATGTTTAGAATGTTAAAAAATTTTAAAATTCAAAATTTTAGTACCAAAGATGTGTACATATTGATTTGAGATAAATCGCGACTGCTATCGCATATTGCAGAAATAGAATTGAATAATTCATTCATTCATTCATTCATTCATTCATTCATTAATTCGCAAATTATAGAATTGTTGGTTATGAATCTTTCTTACGGTCGGAAATAAATATTTATTAATTAAGCACGAGTGAGTGACAACCAAAATACACAAATTATGTTAAAGAACTCACAAATTTAAACATTTCGAGGTTATATCAGTGGGTTTTGACCGAAAATCGGTATTCTTAAGAACAAATCTTCACGTCTTGTAAAAAAATCACAAATTTAAACATTTTAAGGTTATGTGATAGTTTTTTCAGCGGGAAAGGGTATTTTGTAGATCAAATCTTTAAGTGCCTTACAAAACTCACAAGATTGAACAATTTAAGGTTATGTGATGGTTTTTTCACCAGAAATGGTTATTTTTTAGATCAAATCTTTAAGTATCTCACAAGACTCACAAGTTTGAATATTTTGATGGTATGTCAGGGTGTTTTCACTGGAATTTGTCAATTTTTAGATTAAATCTTCAAGTATTGCAGAAAACTCACATGTTTGATCATTTCAAGGTTATATGATGGTTTCTTCAACATAAATGGGTATTTTTCAGATCAAATCTTCAAATGTCTTAGAAAAACTTACGAGTTTGAACATTTCAAGGTCAGGTTAGGGTAAATTCGCTGGAAATTGGTATTTTCTAGCAGAAATCGCGTCAAGGTTTGGGAAAAACTTGAAATTTTTAGTGTTTTAAGGTTATTTCAGGGGGTTTTCACCGTAATTGGGTATTTTTGAGAACAAATTTTCAAGTCTCTTACAAAAATAAAAAGTTTGAACCTTTTAAACTTATATTAGAGTTTTATAAGGGAAATGGGCATTTCTAAGAATAAATCTTTGAGTATTACAGAAAACTCCTTGAAAATATGCACTAATTACAGCTACAGTTACTTTGTAAAATAGTAACTTGTTACAATTTCAGTTACTGATTGAAGTCACTTGAAGTTCCTGCCAAAAAAGCATTCAAAATTAAATCATTTTAAACTATAAAAATTCTAAATTGATGAGTCTTCTATTGTAAATCTCAAAAATTGAAGAATTTTCTAATGCAAATCTATAAAATTGAATGAAGTTTAATTTTAAATCCTAAGAATTGAATAATTTTCAATTATAAATCTTTAAAATTACAAGATTTCAAAAAAAACATATGAAATAACATGAGTAGAAAATACAAACATTCCAAATTAATCAATCTTTAATCTTAAATCTCAAATATTGAAGATATTTCAATTGGCAATCTATGAAATTGAATAAGCTCCAATTTTATATCTTTAAAATTGACTAATTTGCAATTTTAAATCTTCATAATTGAACTATTCCAAAAAAGCATTTGAAATTACCTCATTCTAAACTTTAAACATTCCAAATTAATTAATCTTTTTTTGGAAAGCATAAAAATGGATGAATTTCAAAAATCAAATCTATAAAATTAAATAAATTGCAGTCTATAATCTTCAAAATTGAACTATTCCAAAGAGAGCATTTAAAATTACATGATTAAAAACTATTGACATTCCGAATTAATGAATCTTCATTTTAAAATCGTGAAAATTAAAGAGCTTTATATTTCAAATCTATGAAATGGAATAGATTTCAATTTTAAATCTACACAATTGAATAATTTTCAATTTTAAGTCTTCAAGATTGAACCAATACAAAAAGCATTTAAAATTACCTAATTTTAGACCATATACATTCGAAATTAATGATCCTTTAATTGTAAATCGGAAAACTTCAAGAATTTTAATTTTCAAGTCTTTGAAATTGAACAATTTGCAATTCTGGATCTTCAAAATTGAATTATTCCTAAGAAACATTTGAAATTACATTATTTCAAGCTATAAAAATTCCAAATTAATGGATCTTTATTCGGAAAGCATGAAAATTGATGAATTTTAAAAAGCAAATCTATAAAATTGAATAGATTGCAGTCTATAATCTTCAAAATTGAACTATTGAAAAAAAGCATTCGAAATTACATTATTAAAAACTATAATTATTTCAAATTAATGAATCTTCAATTGTAAATCGTAAAAATTGAAGAGTTTTATATTTCAAATCTATAAAATGGAATAAATTTCAATTGTAAATCTTCAAAATTGAATAACTTTCAATTTTGAATATTCAAAATTGAACCATTTCAAACGAGCATTAAAAATTACCTTATTTTAAACTATACACATTCCAAATTAATGAGCCTTGAATTGTAAATCGTAAAATTTAAGGACTTTAAAATTTTGAATCTATAAAATTGAACAAATTTCAGTTTTTAATCTTTAAAAATAAACTATTCCAAAAACGCATTCGAAATAACCTCATTTTAAACTATATACGTTCTAAACTGATGGATCTTGAATTAAAAATCGTAAAATTTGAAGAATTTTGAATTGCAAATCTATAAAATTGGATAAATTTCAGTTTCAAATCTTCAAAATTAAACTATTTCAAAAATTAGGTATTCCTAACAAACATTTGAAATTACATCAATTTAAACTATAAACATTTCAAATTAATGGACCTTTTTTTAAAGCCTCAAAACATATGAATTTTAAATAGAAAATCTATAAAATAGAACTATTAAAAAAAAACATTTAAAATTACATCATTAAAAAGTATAAACATTCAAAATTAATGAATCCTTAATTGTTAATTGTAAGAATTGAAAGTTTTATATTTCAAATCTGTAAAATGGAATAAATTCCAATCTCAAATTTCCAAAATGGAATAATTTTCAATTCAAAATCTTCAAAATTGAACCATTCTAAAAGGAGCATTTTAAATTACATCATTTTGTACGGTCTTTTAGATGAATTTCAATTTATACATTTTCTAAATTGAATAATTTTCATTTTCAAATCTTCAAAATCGTATCATTTTCTGTTTTACAGATTAAATATTGAAGAGTCTTCAATTGCGAATATTGAAAATTCAAGAATTTTCCATTGTAAATCTTTAAAATGTTCCTACATATTCCAAAAAAACATTTAGTATTATGTCATTTAAAAATGTGAACATTCCCAATTAATGTGCCTTAAATTTTAAGTCTTAAAAATCGATGAATTCTAAATTGTAAATTGTCCAAATTTAAGAATTTTCAGTTGTAAATATTTAAAATTGAGCTAATCAGAAATTTTTTTTCAAAATTACATACCCTTAAAATATAATTCTTGAAAACTGAGAAATTTGGAATTCTATATTTTCAAAATTCAAGAATTTTCAATTGTTACGCTTCGGCATTGTAGACCTTTGAATTGTGAATCTTTAAAATTGAAGAGTTTTTAATTTTTCAAATTTATAATTAAAAAATGATGTAAGTTTTAAGTTTTACAATAAAAATTTTTTAAATTTTGATGATTTACTTTGAAATTTCTTCAATTAAGAAGATTTAGAATTGAAAACTCTAGACTTTTAATCTTGAAAACCGGCAAAATTAAAAAATGTTTAATTATACATCTTTGAAATTCAAGAGTTTTCAATTGTGAACTCCAAAGTTGAACCATTCCTAAAAAATACAGTCAAAATTTAATGATTTTAAACTGTAAACATTCAAAATGAAACAAGTTGCCGATCAAAATTAAAATTAAAATTGTATTAAAGCCGATATAGCTGTTCTTATATTTATTTTCATTTATGATTATTATTCATTATTATTTTATTATTATAATTATTATTTTCTGTGCTTATAATTTAATTTTAACTATAATTTCTAATTCAAAAAAGATATGTGCGGGAATGAAGAAAAAAAACGAAAATCGTAGAACAGACTTTAAAAATTTTGTAATAATATTTATTTGAATTAAAAAATGGGCAAAAATTATTCCTCTGTTTCCGTAAATGTCGGAAGTGGGCCATAATAAGCATTTTCCAGATTATTGTTTGAAAAAAGGGAGAAAATAATTCTATTGATGTACAGATTGAAGTTGGGACACAGTACGGTAATGAAGTCGGAGGTGCCTTCATATGAAATTAAAGTCAACGGGAGTAGACGTTACAATTTTGGGCTATTTTTGAAGCTTTAATTTCCCAAGATTTCAAGTCGAAATATATTGCATTTTCAAAAAAATAGTTGAATTTTTCACCAAAAAAGATTCATTTTCTACCAAAAGACATAAATTTTCAGCCAAGAAAGACGAATTTTCAACCAAAAAAGATAACTTTCCTACCATAAAAGATGATTTTTCAATACAAAAGGACGAATTTTCAACAAAAGAATCAAACTCTCAACCGAATAGCTGAATTTTGGACCTACAGAGATGAATTTTCAACCAGCTGAATTCAACGAAAAAATACGAACTTTTAACAACATAGTTTATCCTTCAACCAAATGGATAAATGTTCAACTGATACGTCTAATTTTCTACCCATTAAGACAAATTTATAACAAAATAGTTTAGTTTTCAATCTAAAGAGTCGAACATTCAGAAAACAGTTGACTCTTGAAGCGGAAAAGATGATTTTTCAACAAAAGAGTTAATTTTCAATCAAAAAAGATAAATTTTTAACCAAATAACAGATTCTAGAACCATAGGGTTCTATTTCAACAAAAAATTAAATTTCTACGCCAAAAGACGAATTTTAAACAAAATACGTCAATTTTCTACCAAATAGTTGAATTATCAACTCATAAAGGGTGAATATTAAACCAAAAATGGAATAGTTAAATTTTCAACCCAAGAGATAAAGTTTCAACTAAAATGATGAATCTTTAAAAAATTAATTTACAACCAGAGAGTTCAACGTTCAAACAAATAGTTGAATTTTCAACCAAAAAAATAAATTCTTAAAGAAACAAGTAATGGTTGATATGTGAACCAGAAAGGCTTTTGATTTGAAATCAAAAACAGTGGAATTCAGCCAAAAAAGACGAATTTTCAACAAAATACTTGAATCCTCAACCAAAACAGATTAATTTTCCACCAAAAATGAAACGAATTTTCAATAAAATAATTAAATTCTCAACTAAAGAGATGGATCTTGAACCTAAGAAAATGATTTTTTAACAAAATTGTTTAACTTTCAACCAAGTAGTTGATTCTTTCACCAAAAAAGATGACTTTTTAACAAAATAGTTGCATTTTCAACAAAATGATTAAATTTGTAACTAAGCAGTGAAATTTTTCAACAAACGAGATGATTTTTCAACCAAATATCTGATAGTAGGCATTTTAATAAAAAAAAATCAACTTTTAAGCAAAAATAGTTGGGTTTTTTCTATTGGGTTCTATGTATTCAATTCGCATTTAAGCGAAAAAAAGGAATTTTTTTAAAAAAAGGGAAAAAAGAAAGTTTTTTGAAAAAAGGGTAAATGAGAGTAATGGGGGAAAGAGTGTAAAGTCTGAAATATGAAAGTGATGTTCAAACTTCTTAATATATTATTGAATTGCCCATTTTACAGATAAATATTTTGCTTATAAAAGTCTTACCCTCTGAATTTATACATTTTAGCAAAGAAAGCAGCCCATATTTCCTTGTTTTTTTTTTCAATATAAAATTGTTTAATGTAGCTTAAGACGTTTGAAGTTATATAATGTTTAAAAATGAATAAAATAAAGCAAGAAACGGGGAGTTTTCCTTATTTTTTCACAGAAAAACCCGATAGGGTCAAAATTTTAAAACGTTTAAAAATGGTAGATTCAGGATACCAAAGCTACTTGAGTTTTCGTAAGTTTCAAGGTCCTACCCACTATTGATACTCTTTTTATGTTAAAACCTTTTTGAGAAGAGTGTTATATTTTTTTGTGAAGAAAATGGAATATTTTCAATTTTCTCTAAAAACTATGAGCTTTAGAAACTATCATATCTGAGGAAAAAGTTTCGATTTTTTGCGGCTGACTTTATTTCCTTTTATCTTTTTTATATTAAATCCTTTTCATTGAGAGTACTTCACTTAATCATGAGGGATACGGTATTTTTTCAATTATTCTCTAAAACTATAGACTTTAGAATCTACAATATTGAAAAATAAGTCTCAGTTCTTTTTTTGAAATAGTTGATATAAAAAAGATAAAATGAAAAAATATCGGATCAAAAAAAACCAAACTCTTTTCCTTTATATTATACCCTTCTAAAGCTCATAGTTTCAGATAAAAATTGAAAAAAATACCGTTTCCTTCACAATAAAGTGAAATATTCTCCGTAAAAATAATTTATTATAAAAAATATAGAAGCAAGAAATGTCGTTCGCAAAAAAACGAAACTTTTTTCTTTCATATTATAGCTTCTGAAGGACATAGTTTCAGAGAAAAATTGAAAAGAAATCCATATTTTTCGCAAAAAAGAGAAACACTGTTCTTAAAAAGAATTTAACATAAGAGGCATGTCAACAAAAAACATCGGCCACAAAGAAATACATTTTTTTCGATAATTCGCAAAAAAGTGCTAGTTTTTCCATCCGTTTTCTGTGTAAAAAGTGACCGATTTGATGTCGATGACGTGGCGCATGCGCAGTGTCGACCTTTTCGGGCAACGGTGAAAAAAGTAGACGGACGCAGTGAAAAAAGTAGGCGGACGCAGCGAGAAAAGTGACGCACAGTGGAATAAGTAAGTAAAGTGCGAACTTCTGAATAAACCCTGTGGCCTGCTTCGGTAAGTGAAGGTGAACTCACAACTATTGCGTTATATCTAATTTCACCACCTCAACCTTCCTGACCAAACATTGCTACCAACTCACTGTTACGGCCATGTTATTGCCATGGTTTTGACAATTGCCATTGTTATTGTTGCGTCAAGCGACAACAAATCGCCTCCTTTCCAAATAAAAAACAGGTCAAAAAAACTAGCACTTCTTAAACAAATTATAAAAAGAGTATCGTATCCGACATGTTGAAAAAGCGAAGATTCAAAATTCGTGTGATAGCCACCCGAGCGGAGCGACTTCACACTTGTCTTAAATCTCTCGCTTTTTCAACTTGTAGCACAATGTACTATTTTTCTCCAATATTATAGTTTTTATAGTGCATAGTTTCAGAGAAAAATGCAAAAGGAACCAATTTTTTTCTTTAAGTGCTTTAACCGTGTCCTAAAATACTTTTTCAATGAAAAGTAAAACATGGACAATACGCCACTTTATATGAAGGGATATTTCAGGGGGTGAGACCATAAAATCTTCAAAAACGTAAGTAACTTTGGTACTATAAATCTGCTATTTTTAAACGTTCTAAAACTTTGACCCCATAGGATTTTTTTGTCCGAAAAAAAGGAAAACTTCTTTCTTTTTTTTTGTTTTTATTTTTACGCATTATATAACTTCAAAAGTCTTGAGCTACCTCAAAAAATTTTATATTGAAAAGAAACAAAATATATGAGCTAATTATTTTGTTAAAATAAATTAATTCAGGTGGTAAGACTTTTAGAAAAAAATATTTAGTTTAAAAATAGGCACCCTGGTCCTTATGCAACTAGATGGGCGATAGCGGTATGTGTATCATTTATCGTATGGAAATTGATATTGTGGGCGGATGCGGTTCATTTTAACCGGTGATAATAATTATGATTCTTACATTCCTGATTATGGGTTGAGAATAAAGAGGAATAAAATTAGAACTATGAACTATTGGTATAAAGGGAATGGTGTGGTTTTGGATATTATTAGATTTGAAATTATACTCAACTTTGAATTGAAGTCGCCTGGACTTGTATCGTTCCACGAATTTTCGCCGGTGCGCGTTCGTGAACGAAAGGGTCCAAGGAGCCAGGAGAGAGGTTGAGCGAGCCCAGTGGAGTCGACCAGTTCTGTAACCACAAAGTGGGCACTTCGAACACTCGCGTGCATATTTCGCAATTATTTTCAAATACACGTTGGAAATTCTCTTTTCATTAATTAGGCTTCATTATTAAAGGAAGGTTTATCCTTTGTGGTAACAAAAATCTAGATTTATACAAAATACAGTTTTATTAATATTGTTTATCAATATTCTGTATATTATATAAAATATATTTATTAATATTATGTCTTCTTATCGGGAACCTGACATAAATCTAGAGTTGAGTGTATGTGTATTTATCCCTTTTGTTATGAGATTCAAGTTTTCGCCAAGGATTTGAGCTGTGCAAAAAGTAGTTGTGCTCTGTTCGGTTTTTGAATTTGAAAATTCTAGATTTAAAAATTTCACATTTATCCTATGGATCAAAAAATTATGACGAATTTTATGTAGGAATAGTTCTTTGCAGTGAACACAAACACAACTTCAGAAATAAAATAAAAATTTGTTTTGCAAGTTATAATTTTGCTGACTGCGGTATGAAGAAGAAATCTGGTTTATTACACCCACTTGCACAAAACAAATTACACCTGATTGGCGTTTCAGCAAGAATGTTTTTGAATACTTTCAACCATCCCCTTTAAGGATTTGATAAGCAAAATACGATAGGAGTATATTTTGTGAGACTAAAAATTCATTAGGACGCAGGCTTTTCTAAAAACACTTCGCCCTTAATTAACAAATTGATATCTCGTAAAATATGAGTCGAAAAGGGTTCAGATAAGGATCATTTTGAAGGTATTTTTATACCCTGCAAATCGAGTTTCATATGCTTTTTACTTATCTCTTAACTAGAAGCCACAATCCGAAGAACCGTGTTAATAAATCGTTTCAATTTTCACTATATTGTTAATTAACAATACACACAACCGTCTGGCAGAACTCAGGGTTTTAGTATTTCATTAGAACGTACATAAAAACATTTTAAGCAGAAAAATTGATGTATATATTTTGTTCCAGCAGAAATGCTAATTTGACTAGACTATGAGTCAGACAGTTGCCGCTGACGTCTTTCGAACCGTAAGAGGTCCTAGGGTACAGGTGAAGATTTCTCAAGGATCGAAATCAAATCTACTTTCTTATGCAAATTTTTGGTGTACTGAAAAAGGAACACCCAAAAAGTTTACAATTTAAAATTAGACTTTGAGACTACCCGCTTTTCCGACTCATTAGAGACAAATGTACAATAAATGTATAAACAGAAAAGAAAAAAGAGGGGAAAAAAGGAAAGGGTCAACCAAAACCAACCGTACAACTCATTCTTTTTTCCGTCTTTTTTATACTACTGGGGACCAACATGTTTCGAAGCCAATTCAAACTTCCTCATCAGGGGCAATTCATAGGATAACTACAGTTATAAATAATGAAACATATATTGATTGTATATATGTAAATGGCAGCCTTTTTTAACCAAATTCAAATACATTTATCAAATTTATTGATATTTACATCAAAAGTTTCTTTGTTATATTTTCTTGAATAAAGTCAAAACATATTTTCTTGTTGATATGAAATATCTTTTTTTTGCAGAAAACCTATGAAACCTGCATTGTATCAATAATTCCTTCTGTAATGCATCCAATTTAAATTTTTACTAATTGTATCAATTCTTTTTACACCTCTATACGGGACTTTCAATAATATCTATCATAAAATTATATTGAACCATATTTTTATCAATAACACAGAAAATTATATTAACAAGAACAGGAAAATAAAAATGGATAAAATAATTTTTCATACAACTTCCTGCGTATAAAATCCAAAAAATTGTAATCCAATGTTTTGCAAACGCTTCAGCACAATCCTAATTGAACCAAAATTTCAATTATTTTTCGAAATTGTTTTGAATTTTATTTTTTATTTTCAAAGATGGAAATACTAAACCACTTTATCACTATAAATTTTCTAAATTATGAGGAAAATTCTTCACCGGGATTAAAATTTTTAAAAAACCGAAGTGTAGTAAGCGACTGATACTCGACGACTGACACGTCTATATAGACCCTTAGACAAATGATCATTTTACAATTTTTTGAGAAAATAACCAGTCCCAAGCCCTCGTAAAAATCATCTGTTCGAAAAATGCTAATTGGAATGAAAACACCCACCGCGCCAGAAGGGGCGCTGCAGTGCCATACAAACATGGCCGCGGAAGCCATATGGAAAATATGGAGTGATAGCAATAATTTAATTTGAAAGTGTGTTTAAGTTTAGAAAATGGTATTTTCAGACTTAGATAGTTTGTGTAGTTATGCAAAAACTACACCTGCATCCAGAAATATGATCGAAAGCCTACATATTCTTAATTCTGGTATGATTGTAATGTGCGGAGCTACCATCAGAACTCGCGAGAAAGTTGAAATATATTCATTGTGCCTTCAAACCAGTGCTTTGATTTCAGAACCACATGAAATAACAGAAAGGTTATCAATTTATAGTGGCAATGAGGATTGCAATAAAACTGTACGTGTGGAATATAAAATGCAAGGAGCAGAAAGTAAATTCTTGACGTTATAATATTTCACATTTAAATTTCTCAACCACTCACTGTGTTTATCTACAACTTTAGTTCTTCTAAATAAGTTTCGCCTTTTTATTTTAACACGTCCAAGCTTTGGCACTCTATGAAAACATAAATTAAAGTTTTTATTCTCTTTGGAGTCACTACCACTGACGCAACAACCTCCGAAACGTGTTGATTTTCGATAATTGACTTTATTATAACATTGAAAATTTGCCTAGCTTCTGCACAGTTACTATCATGGAAAATTAAAAATTAGCAGCCTCCTAGGATGAACAGCGAATTTTCTAAAAAAAATTTCATTTATGGTTGGGATGAGAATTTAAAATAATCCTATGTTTGCCTCATACTACGGCACCTTCATAAGTACTTTATTACATCATTGCAAGTGTTTCTAGCACCTGCGTGATTACATTGATGCAGGAACAAAAATTTGCATCGCCCTAGGAAGATCAAGGAATTTTTTATCAAATTTCAAAAATATGGGTCGGTTTTAAACTTTAGATTCTCCAATGTTTGCTTCAAATTCACTACAGCACCTTCAAAATTGACTTTGTTACATCATTGCAAATTTTTCTAGCTTCTTGGAGAAAACTTCCATGCAAAATTCATAATTCATAGCCTTCTAGAAAGCACAGGGAATTTTTTAGAAAATTTTGAAGCTAGGGTTAGCGCGAGAACTCGAAATATTCTTATGTTCGCCTTGAATTCACTGTGGCACCGTCGGAATTGACTTTATTACATCATCGCAGATTTTTCTAACTTCTGCATAGCTACAATCATAAAAAATGCAAAATTTGTAGCCTTTCAACAAGCACAGGGAATTATTTTTAGAAATTCTAAGTTAGAGTTAACGTGAGAATTTGAAATATCCCTATGTTTGCCTCAAATTCACTATAGCACCATTAAAATTGACTTTATTACATCACTGCAGATTTTCCTAGATTTTGCATAGCTATTTTTATAGGAAATAATAAATGTATAGCCTTCTTGGAAGCACAAGGAATTTTTTGGAAAATTTTAAAGTTAGGGTTAACGCGAGAGTTTAGAATATCCCTATGTTTGCCTCAACTTCACTATCGGACCTTCAAAATTGACTTTATTACATCATCGCAGATTTTGCTGGCTTCTGTATAGCTAATTTCATATAAAATGAAAAAGTTTAAGCCTTCTCGGAAGCACAGGGAATTTTTCAGAAAATTTTAAAGTTAGGCTTAGCGTGAGATTTTAAAATATCCCTATGTTTGCCTCAAGTTCACTATCTCACCTTCAAAATTAACTTTATGACATCAGTGCAGATTTTGCTAGCTTCTGCATAGCTACTTCCATAGAAAATAAAAAATGAATAGCCTGCTAGGAATCATGAGTTTTTCGGAAGATTTTGAAGTTAGGGTTAGCGTGAGATTTTAAAATATCCCTATGTTTGCCTCAAGTTCACTATCTCACCTTCAAAATTGACTTTATTACATCATTGCAGATTTTGCTAGCTTCTGCATAGCTACTTCCATGGAAAATGAAAAATGAATAGCCTTCTAGGAACCATGAGTTTTTTAGAATATTTTGTAGTTAGGGTGAGTGTGAGAATTTGAAATATTCCTATGTTTGCTTCAAACTCACTATATCACCATCAAAATTGACTTCATTACATCAATGCAGATTTCCTAGCTTCTGCGGAGCTGTTTTTATAGAAAATGAAAAATTCATAGCCTTCAAGGAAGCACAAGGATTTTTTGGAAAATTTCAAAGTTAGGGTTAGCGCGAGTTCAGAATATCCCTATGTTTGCCTGAAATTCACTATAGCTCCCACGAAATTGACTTTATTACATTATCGCAGATTTTTCTAGCTTCTGCATAGATACTTTAACAAAAAGTCCAAAATTTTTAGCCTTCTAGGAAGCACAGGGAATTTATAAAAAAAATATATATTAAGTCGGCGTGAGATTTGGAAATGTTCCTACATTTGCCTTAAATTCACTACCACACCTTCAAAATTGACTTCATTACATCATTGCAGATTTTAATAGCTTCTGCACAGCTACTTTCATGAAAAATAAAAAATGAATAGCCTTCTAGGAATCATAAGTTTTTTAGAAGATTTTAAAGTTAGGGATAGCGTGAGAATTTGAAATATTCCTATGTTTGCTTCAAATTCACTATAGCACCATCAAAATTGACTTTATTACATCATCGCAGATTTTGCTAGCTTCTGCATAGATACTTTAATAAAAAGACCAAAATTTTTAGCCTTCTAGGAAGCACAGGTAATTTATTAAAAAAATATATATTGAGTCGGCGTGAGATTTGGAAATATTCCTATATTTGCCTTCAATTCACTATTGCACCTTCAAAATTGACTTCATTACATCATTGCAGATTTCCTAGCTTCTGCGCAGCTGTTTCTATAGAAAATGAAAAATTCATAGCCTTCAAGGAAGCACAAGGATTTTTTTAGAATATTTCAAACTTAGGGTTAGCGCGAGTTCTATCCCTATATTTGCCTCAAATTCACTATAGCACCTACGAAATTGACTTTATTACATCATCGCAGATTTTTCTAGTTTCTGAATAGCTACTTTCATGGAAAATAAAAAATGAATAGCCTTCTAGGAATCATAAGTTTTTTATAAGATTTTAAAGTTAGGGTTAGCGTGAGAATTTGAAATATTCCTATGCTTGCCTCAAATTCACTATAGCACCTACGAAATTGACTTTATTACATCATCGCAGATTTTGCTAGCTTCTGCATAGATACTTTAACAAAAAGTCCAAAATTTTTAGCCTTCTAGGAAGCACAGGGAATTTATTTAAAAAATATATATTAAGTCGGCGTGAGATTTGGAAATATTCCTATATTTGCCTTCAATTCACTATTGCAACTTCAAAATTGACTTCATTACATCATTGCAGATTTTTATAGCTTCTGCATAGCTACTTTCATGAAAAATAAAAAATGAATAGCCTTCTAGGAATCATAAGTTTTTTAGAAGATTTTAAAGTTAGGGATAGCGTGAGAATTTGAAATATTCCTATGTTTGCTTCAAATTCACTATAGCATCATCAAAATTGACTTTATCACATCATTGCAGATTTTCCTACCTTCTGCATAGCTGTTTTTATAGGAAATGAAAAATTCATAATCTTCAAAGACGCACAAGGATTCTCCAGGAAAATTTCAAAGTTCGGGTTAGCGCAAGTTCAGAATATCCCTATGTTTGCCTCATATTCACTATAGCACTTACGAAATTGACTTTATTACATCATCGCAGATTTCGCTGGCTTCTGCATAGCTACTTTAACAAAAAGTCCAAAATTTGGAGCCTTCTAGGAAGCACAGGGAATTTATAAAAAAAATATATTAAGTCGGCGTGAGATTTAGAAATATTCCTATGTTTGGCTCAAATTCACTATCGCACGTTCAAAATTGACTTTATTACATCATTACAGATTTCGTTAGCTTCTGCATAGCTACTTCAATAGAAAATAAAAAATGAATAGCGTTCTAGGAATCATAAATTTTTTAGAAGATTTTAAAGTTAGGGTTAGCGTGAGAATTTCAAATATTCCTATGTTTGCCTTAAATTCACTATAGCCCCATCAAAATTGACTTTATTACATCATTGCAGATTTTCCTACCTTCTGCATAGCTGTTTTTATAGAAAATAAAAAATGGATAGCCTTCAAGAAAGCACAAGGATTTTTTTGGAAAATTTCAAAGTTAGGGTTAGCGCGAGTTCAGAATATCCCTATGTTTGCCTGAAATTCACTATAGCACCTACGAAATTGAGTTTATTACATCATCGCAGATTTCGCTGGCTTCTGCATAACTACTTTAACAAAAAATCCAAAATGTTTGGCCTTCTAGGAAGCACAGGGAATTGAAAAAAAATATATATTAAGTCAGGGTCGGCGTGAGAATTTGATATATTCCTATGTTTGCTTCAAATTCACTATCGCACCTTCAAAATTGACCTTATTACATCATTGCAGTTTTGCTAGCTTCTGCAAAGCTATTCACAAGAAAGATGAAAAGTTTATCGCTTTCTAGGAAGCACGACGAGTTTTTAAGAGAATTTCCAAGTTAGGGTTAGCGTGAGAATTTTTCTATATGAATGTTTGCCTGCAATTCATTATGACCTTCAAAATTGACTCCGTTAAATCATTGCAGATTTTTATAGCTTTCGCATAGCTACTTTGATGGATAATTCAAAATTTGTAGTCTTCTAGGACGCACAGGAAAAAAAAAATTCAAAGTTGGAGTTAGCGTGAGAATTCGAAATATTCCTATGTTTGTCTCAAATTCACTATGGCACCTGCAAAATTGAATTCATTGCATCATTGCTAGAGTTTCTATTCAGAAAGAAAATTTTTCCCTCCTCGTTATAAACGCTTAATGTTGTTTCAAAATCATTTCTGAATCCACTGGTAACTATAGGACAAGTATTGTTTGATCTCAACTATTATTATACCAAATTTCTCCGAAATCATTGAACAAATTTTGAGCACTCCCAATTTAAGAAAAACATTTTTTTCAGAGAAATTCTTTGTATGTTCACAAAATATACTCTATATGATGTTTTCATGTTTCAAATGTGACTCACGTTATATCGAGCTTATTTTTTCAGTGCACAATAAAAGAACGGTATTTATTTAGAAAATGCATTATTGGGGCCCGAACAAGGGCCCCTGACATTAATTCGAAATTAGAAAGGATCTTCGTTAGGGGCCACATCAAATTTTCTTTGGCGGCCCCTCACAGCTTTGCCTGACCAAACTGGTAGGGCCCATAACAATTTGCCTAATGCTGACCCTAAGAACAATAGGGAGAACCCAGCTGGGACCGAAAAATATCCCATCAACATCCCTACGCGGGTTCATTTTTTAAATTTTATATTCAATTAATATGTTCTTGAATACAAAAAAATCAATATTAACTAGTTGCTCTTTTATCGGACTTTTTATAAATAAACTAGATAGAAAGTGTTTTAGTACAGAGAAAATTGCCACGTACATAAAAAATATATGATGAGGAAATGATCGATTTTTTACAACTATTTTCCCTACGCTCAGTGCATATTTTAAACCTCTGACATGTAGTTCGACCAGTTCTTTGGTGAGACTTACAAAAGAAACATATTATTCTCAAACTTTTTTTTTCAAGAGATAAATTTCACAAATATTTCACAATAAAATAAATTACACAAATGGTTAATTTAATTTCTGACATCTACACAATGCACAACAGGAAATCCAAATCGGCATTTGTAAAATGACAAGTAAGTAGTGCATCATAAAATTATTTATTGGCTGATTTCAGAAATTAGTTACAATAAAAATTTCATAATTAACGTTTACCATATTCATGTAGTAAATACGCTGTTTTTTATATTACAAATGGAGGAAAAAGAATCAAATAAAATGGAAACTAGGTGGAATGGATTACATTTTTCGATTTGACCCACATTTTTTTTTAATTTGCACTGTATTCTCATCAATGAAAAGATTCTTCTTATTTTTATTCATATTCTAGATAACACGTAGCTATGAAACACTGACCAATCTGTACTCAAATCCCCTTCCATATGCAGCCCGTCATACCCACATGCATGTCTTATAACATCTCTTAGATTTATTTTTATAGTGAATTTAAAAGAAAATACTATTTTTTGAAGTCATAGATTAAAGAAATATTAAACTTAATATAATATGAATTCTATGCATAAGGGCGAAACGAAAAAGTATTTTTTTAAATTCGGAGGGTTCCATGGTACTCGGATTTCCCACAAAACGTTACAGATAAAAAAATTATTTCTTATGTTCGCGCATCCACGATAAGGCTCAAAGTAATGATCAATAGTCATTTCTTTGTTATTTTTGTACAGAAAGAATTTTTTTTAAATATACGAAGGGTTTTTTAAATTAGTATTTACAACCATAATTACCCTCCGAAAACTATGCAGCAATAACAAAATCCGTATATAGCGTAGATTGTTATTAAACTTGAAAAAAAGGAGAAAAATCAAGTTTTTACTTGATTGAATGACACTTTTCTCATTGGTAACGATTTTTTTTTCATGTATGGAGAGGGTCCTAAAACTTAGTACTTACAATTTGTTAAAGATCGAAATGAAATCTACTTTCCTATGAAAATTTTTCGTGTACTAAAAAAGAAACACCCAAAAATGTTCACAAATCAAAAATAGACTTCGAAACTACTCATTTTCACGGTTCATTAGAAACACATCTACAATAAATGTACAACAGAAAGAAAAAAGAGGAAGGAAAAGAAAGAGTCAACCATACCAACCTCTCACTTTTTCTT
>JAUMHM010000085.1:10228584-10259539 GCA_032362435.1 Melikaiella ostensackeni | reverse complement strand
TTTGGTCCCCAGTAGTATAAAAACGAAGGAGTAAAGGAGGAATAAGATGTTCTTTTAAATAAAGTATGAATAATTAACTCAATTTACAAAAAGATATCTATTTTTTTTTAAATAGTATAAAAATTTGAGAAAGATAGCGAATTTTAAAAATGTGTTATTGTTTTGGATTATTACCTTTTTCTTTTTTGAAAAATGGAATAATCTGAATAGATGGGTTCTAAATCAACCCACATAAGAAAGTTATAAGTTAATGGAAAAAAATGCTTATTTATTAATTTTTTTATGCAGAAGTTAAATATGAATTTGTGACAAGCGAAGGTCTTCTGGGCAGAGGTTTTTTGCAGTGGACTGCCAATACGAAATTGGGGTCGTGCCATTGGCAGTAAACTTCTGAAAGGCCGAGTCGAGTGGTTCAACCGATTACTCGCATTGAATTACTGCCACTTCAATTGTGCGAATTTTATAAGTGTCACGAACTCAATTATTCTGATTAGTGACTCCCTATTAAACTTGTAAACAATTTTTATTCAAATTTAATACTAAACGAATTTATATCGAAAAATAATTAAAAAAGAGTTTAAATAAAATTTTCTGCAAAAAAGGGAACGCCTTTGAATTCCGCTGTCGAACTGAGTAGCCGTCCGGCAAACGAAGGTCATGGGCTCGAATCCCAGCGGAGTTCAAAGGTGTTCCTTTTTCACAGAAAATTTTATTTAATGTTCTATTTAAAATTTCTGTTTTACGGATGGAAAAACGGAATCTTTTGTTACAAATGATCAGAATAACTAAAATGAGATTCTTGGATGAAAACTGTACAAAAGAGTACCTGATGCAAAATAAAATATCTTAAAAATATAAAAAAAAGTGCCAGAGATGAAACTTATGTAATAGAAAATAAAAAATAAATTGTCACCACCGGGACTCGAACCCCCAACATGCATATTATTTCTGGGGGTTACCACAGCCTCAACAGAAACAGCTAAGTTAATTCGCAATTATATTTTTTTTATTATAGAATATTTTTAAAAGTTACAATTGTGCATTATACAGAGCAACTAACAATAATTACAATTTTTTCTGACGCGCGGCGTAATTGGTTAACGCTCCACTCATGTCTAGCGGCTTTCTCGGTTCAAATCCGGGCTGAGGCAGATTTTTGCTATTTCTCGAAAAAAATCATTTGTCCGAATTAATCGTAAAATTACGATTTTTCGAAAATTGAAAACTGTCCGACGTAAATATGGAAATAATATCTTTCCAAAATTATTGAGAATAAATTCTCTACAAAAGGTTTTAAATTGTAAAGAAATTTTAGAAGAATTTCAGGAAAATTCTGAAACCATCGGGAAAATGTTACAAAGCTTGGTCCACCCTAACTATTGAGAACGGTAATTTCATCGCCGAATCCATTTTAATCAACCTATTCAGGCTACAAACTATAGATACATAACAATAAGACCAATTTCACAAGGGTGAGGTCCACCACGAGCACTACTGACTACAGTAATCGATCGGGTGGTTGTGTTTAACTCAGGCACTCACGGCTGAGTCGAATGTTACATCTGGGAACGCGTTAATGGACATTGAAGGCGATTTCGCGTCGATGGATCATGATATGGTGTCTAATCTCCCCGTTATCAGAAAATACGCTTCGCTTTCCCCTAGATTCATCCTAAGCGATAGGAATGAAATGGGGAATGATTTTTTCAAAGAATATATATTCCAAATCGCTGCCACGCTGGGCTGAGAGACACGCAAAACTGGCAAAAATTCAAGACTTCGTCGAAATTTTGTGGCTTGATTTAGAACCAATATATTCAGATTATTCAATTTTTTCACGAAGGAAAAAGGTATTAATCGAAAACAATGAAACATTTCTAAAAATGGCTAACTTTATCAAATCGTACACTATATTTAAATAAACATAGATATCTTTTCGTAAATTGAGTTAATCATTGATACCTGAATTAAAAGAAATCTCAATATGATTCATTGGCAACCCTGCAGATTGGAACAAATCTTTGCTTGATGTCTCTCTAAAAATTTCTTAAAGATCGAACTGAAATCGACTTTCTTATGAAAATTTTTTGTATACTAGAAAAGAAACACCCAAAAAGTTCACAAATTAAAAATAGACTTCGAAACTACCCGCTTTTAAGGCTAATTAGAGACAAACGTCTAATAAATGTGCAATGAAAAGAAAAAAAAAAGAATAAAAGAGGGAGAAAAGGAGTCAACCATACCAAGCTTTCACATTCTATTTCTTCGTCTTTTCTATCCTACTGGGGGCCAACATGTTTCGGAGTCAATTTAGACTTCTCCATCAGGGGCAAGTTATATGAAAACTACAGTTATAAATAGTGAAACCTATATTGAACACATTCAAATAGTACCGGAAAATAAAGATAAAAATTTCCGTATCCAATGTTGTTTGGTCGATTTTTCTATTTTCTCACAAATATCAAAAATCTTTAAGATCAAAACGAAATCTACTTTCTTATAAAAATTTTTTGTACACTGAAAAAGAAACACGCAAAAAGTTCATAAATGAAAAATATACTTCGAAGCTACCCGCTTTTACGGCTCATTGAAGACAAACGTACAATAAATGTACAACAAAAAGAAAAAAGAGTCAAATATACCAACCCCTCACTTCTTCTTTTCTCCGTCTTTTTTATACTACTGGGGACCAACATGTTTTAAAGTTTATTTAGACTACATCATCAGGGGTAATTTATAGAAAAACTACAGCTACTATGAATAATGAAACTTATATTAATTAAATTCAAATATTACCTGTAAACAAAAATAAAAAATTTAATATCAAATGTTGTTTGATCAATTTTTCTATATTCTTATTCAAATAAAAAATATTTAGAATCGAAATAGAATCCACTTTCTTATGAACATTTATTAGGTCCTAAAAAAGAAACATCCAAAAAGTTCACAAATCAAAAATAAGATTTCGAAACTACCCGCTTTTACAGCTCATTGGAGACAAACGTACAATAAATGTGTAACAAAAAGAAGAAAAAAAATGAGGGAGAAAAAGAGTCAAGCACACCAATCTCTTATTACTGGGGACCAACATGTTTCGAAGTTAATTTAGTCTTCCTCATTAGGGGTAATTTATAGAAAAACTACAGTTATGAATAATGAAACCTATGCTCATAAATTCGAATATTACCTGAAAATAAAAAGAAAGGATTTGATAGAAAATTTTTTTTGGTCAGTATTTCTATTTTCTTATTCAAATCGAAAATCTTTTGAATCGAAATGAAAACTACTTTCTTATGCAAATCTTTTGTATAATAGAAAGGAAACTCCCATAAAGTTCAAAAATTAAAAATAGACTTCGAAACTACCCGATTTTGAAGCTCATTAGAGACAAACGTTCAATAAATGTGCAACAAAAAGAAGAAAAGACAAATGATGGAGAAAAAAAGTCAAACATACCAACATCTCACTTTTTCCTTTCTCCGTATTGGTTATACTACTGGGGACCAACATGTTTCGAAGTTAATTTAGACTTCCTCATCAAGGGCAATTTATAGGATAACTATCGTTAAGAATAATGAAACCTGTGTTTATTAAATTCGAATATTACCTGAAAATAAAAACAAAGGATTTAATATCAAATTTTGTTCGGTCAGTATTTCTATTTTCTCATTTAAATCGAAAATCTTTAAAATAAAAGTGAGATCTACTTTCTTATGAAAATTTTTTGTATAATAGAAAAGAAACACCCGAAAAGTTCAAAGATTAAAAATAGATTTTGAAACTACCCGTTTTTACGGCTCATTAGAGGCAAACGTATAATAAATGTGCAACAAAAAGAAGAGAAGAAAAGTGAGGGAGGAAAAGAGTCAAACATACCAACCCGTTCTCCATATTGCCTATACCACTGGGGACCAACATGTTTCGAAGTCAATTTAGACTTCCTCATCAGGGGTAATTTATAGGAAAACTACAGTTATGAATAATGAAACCTATATTAATAAAATTCATGTATTACAAAAAAATAAAAACAAAGAATTTAATATCAAATGTTGTTTCGTCAATTTTTCCATCTCCTTATTAAAATTGAACATCTTTTAAATCGAAATGATATCTACTTTGGCATGAAAATTTTTTGTATACTTTAAACGAAACACCCAAAAAGCTCAAATATCAAAAATAGACTTCGAAACTACCCGCTTTTACGGCTCATTAGAGAAAAAACTTACAATAAATTGAAAACAAAGAGAAAAAAGAGGGAGAAAAAGAGTCAGCCATACCAACCTCTGATTTTTTCTTCCTTCTCCGTCTTTTTTATACTACTGGGGACCAACATGTTTCGAAGTCAATTTGGACTTCCTCATCAGAGGTAATTTGTACGAAAACCGCAGCTATAAGTAATGAAACTAATATTAATTAAATTCAAATATTACCTGAAAATAAAAATAAAGAATTCAATATCAAACGTTGTTTGGTCCATTTTTCTATTTTCTTATTGGAATCGAACATCTTTTAAATGAAAACGGAATCTACATTCTCATGAAAATTTTTTGTATACTAAAATAGAAACACCCAAAAAGTTCAAAAATCAAAAAAAGACTTCGAAACTACCTGCTTTTACGGTTCATTAGAGACAAACAAATTTTCGTATAACAAAAAGAAAAAAGGGAGGAAAAAGAAAGGGCCAGCCATATTAAGCTCTCACTCTTTCTTTTCTCCGTCCTTTTTATACTACTGCAGACCAATGTGTTTCGGAGTCAATTTAGACTTCCTCATTAGAGGTATTTTATAGGAAAAATACAGCTATAAATAAGGAAACCTATATTAGTCAAATTCAAATATTACCTGAAAATAAAAATACTGAATTTAATATCACATATTGTTTGGTCAATTTTTCTATCTTCTTATCAAAATCGGAAATCTTTCAAATCGAAATGACATCTACTTTCACATAAAAATTTTTTGTATACGAAAAATGAAACAACCAAAAAGCTCAAAATTCAAAAAAAAACTTCAAAACTACCCGCTTTTATGGCTCATTAGAGACAGGTGTATTATAAGTGTACAACAAAAAGAAAAAAAGGTAGAAAAAGAAAGAGTCAACCATACCAACTTCTGCCCTTTTCTTTTCTCCGTCCTTTTTATACTACTGGGGACCAACATGTTTCGAAGTAAATTTGAACTTTCTCATCAGAGGTAATTTATAGGACAACTACAGTTATAAATAGTGAAACCTATAATAATTAAATTCAAATATTCCTCGATAATAAAAATAAACAATTCACTATCAAATGCAGTTTGGTCGATTTATCTATTATCTTATTTAAAACAAAAATCTTTAAGATCGATACGAAATCTACTTCCCAATGAACATTTTTTGTGTACTAAAAAAGGAACACCCAAAAGGTTCACAAATCAAAAATAGACTTCGAAACTACCCGATTTTACGGCTCATTGGAGACAAACTTACAATAAATGTAGAACAAGAAAAAAAGAGGGGAAAAAAGAGTCAACTATACCGACCTCTGACATTTTCATTACTCCTTCTTCTTCATACTACTGAGGACCAACATGTTTCGAAGTCAATTTAGACTTTCTCATCAGTGGTAATTTATAGAAAAACTACAGTTATAAATAATGAAACCTATATCTACTAAATTCAAATATTACATGTAAATAAAAACAAAGAATTGATTATCAAATTTTGTTTGGTCAATTTTTCTATTTTCTTATTGAAATCGAAAGTCTATAAAATCGAAATGAAATCGACTTTCTTATGAGAATTTTTTGTATACTAGAAAAGAAACACCCACAAATTTCAATCAAAAAGACTTCAAAACTACCCACTTTTACGATTCATTAGAGACAAGTGTAGCATAAATGTACAACAACAAAAAAAGGGTGTAGAAAAAGAAAGATCCAGCCATATTGAGCTCTCACTCTTTTTTTCTCCGTCTTTCTTATACCACTGGAGACCAACATGTTTCGAAGTCAATTTAGACTTCCTCATTAGGGGTAACTTATAGGAAAATTACAGTTATGAATAATGAAATCTGTATTAATTAAATTCAAGTATTACGTGAAAATAAAAACAAAGAATTTAATATCAAATGTTGTTTGGTCAATTTTTCCATCTTCTTATTAAAATCGAACATCTTTGAAATCGAAATAATATCCATTTTTTCATGAAAATTTTTTGTATACTAAAAAAGAAACACCCAAAAAGTTCAAAAATCAAAAATAGACTTCAAAACTACTTGCTTTTACGACTCGTTAGAGACAAGTGTACAAGAAGAAAAAAGAGGGAGAAAAAGAAAGAGTCAGCCATATTAAGCTCTCACTTTTTCTTTTCATCGTCTTTTTTATACTACTGGGGACCAACACGTTTCGAAGTCAATTTGGACTTCCTCATCAGGGGTAATTTATAGGTAAACTACTGTTATAAATAATGAAACCAATACTAATTAAACTCAAATATTACCCAAAAATAAAAATAAACAATTCACTATCAAATGTAGTTTGGTCAATTTATCTATTTTCTTATTTGAAACAAAAATCTTCAAGATCGATATGAAATCTACTTTCTTATAAAATTTTTTTTTGTGTTTTAGAAAAAAAAACACTCAAAAAAGTCAGAAATCGAAAATAGACTTCGAAACTACGATTTAGACTTTTTCATCAGGGGTATTTTATAGGAAAACTACAGTTATAAATAAGAAAACCTATAATTATTAATGTCAGATATTACCTGAAGATAAAAATACAGAATTTAATATCACATATTGTTGGGTCAATTTTTCGATTTTTTTATTAAAATCAAAAAATTTCAAGATAAAAATAAAAAATACTTTCTTATGAAATTTTTTTGTGTATTAAAAAGGAAACACCCAAAAAGTTTGCAAATTCCAAATAGACTTCGAAACTACTCGCTTTTACGGCTCATTAGAGACAAACGTCCAATAAATGTACAACAAAAAAAAGAGGGAGGAAAAGAAAGAGTCAACCATACCAACCTCTCACTTTTTCTTTTCTCCGTCTTTTTTATACTACTGGGGACCAACATGTTTCGAAGCCAATTTAGTCCTCCTCACCAGGGATAATTTATAGGAAAGCTACAGTTATAAATAATGAAAACTATATTAATCAGACTCAAATTCTACCCGAAAATGAAAATGGAGAATTTAATATCAAATGTTGTTGGTTCACCTATTGTTATCCTCGGAAGGCTATGCAGCAATAAAATAGTATATTGTGCCACAAGCGCGGAAAGAGTGCAATTCCACACGAGTGTGAAGTTTGCTCTACGATCCAGAGACGAATCGAACGGAAGTTGTAGGCAAGTCGGAGGCGGGCTAGAGGCGAGTCGTAAGCGAACCGAAGACGAGCCGTAAACGAACCGACAACGAGCCGGAAAGACCCGAAAATGAGGCGATGGCTATTACTGTACACTTCACAAGCGTTGCAACTGCCTACTTTCAGCACTTGTTGCACACAATATCTTTTGTAACAAATGCAGGGAATTTTCGACCTGAGAAACAATGGAAACAAATTTTCCGAAAATTTTGGAACTTTAAGGCAAAATTACCAAAAATTACCGAGAATATCGAAAAAATTTTGAAATTTTTAAAAACCAGAAATTGTAAGAAATTTTGGAAATTTACGGTGAATTCATGAATTATAGAAAATTTCCACAAATATAGTCTTGCTTTAAGTGCGCAAGCGTAGCAGCTAGATAAACTCTTTTTATAACTTCTTTTCACCACAGTTTCGGAATTGGTCACTTCCCGCACGCTATGCATGCCTCGAAAATAAAACATTCCGTACATGCGTTACAAAAAAATTCTTATATATCATAAATTGTCAAAAATTTAAATAAATTATTCAAAATCATAACTTTTGATTATTTTACTTCAGAAATTGTTTGAAAGTTATCTTTTTTGTCGAAAATTCATCTCTTATAGCAAAAAGCTTATCCTTTTTATTAAAAAATTCATCTTCTCAACTTGAGAATTCCACTATTTGGTTGAAAATGCAACTCTTTTTAATTGAAGTTTTATCTTTTTTCATTGGAAACTCGACTATTTGGTTAAAAATTCAACTAGTTGGTTGAAAATTCAACTATTGGGTTCAGGATTAAACTATCTTGCTGAAAAATCGTCACTTGTGCTTGAAAGTTCAATTATTCGGCTGTAAAATCAGCTGTCTAGTTGAAAATGATTTTTTTTTCAACTCAGCTTTTCGGCTATAAAATCCTTCTTTTTTGGTGAAAGATTCATCTTTTGCGATTGAAAATAACCTTATTGTTGGAAATTAAAATTTCTAAGATTGAAAGTTCAACTCTTTTCTAAAAAAATCGTCTACTTGGCTTGAAAATGTAACTACTTGATTGTGAATGCAACCATTGGGTTGAACATGTTTTTCAATGAAAATTCAACTATTTGGTTGAAAACTCATCTTTCTTGGTTGAAAATTCAACCTTTCAGCTTGAGAATCAGTTGTGTCCTAAAAAATTCATGTTTTTGGCTTGAAAATTCAACTACTTGGTTGAAAATGCAACTGTTTTTAGTTGAATTATGACCCTCTTGTTTGTAAATTCCATCAGTTGGTTGAAAATTCATCTTCCTCGGTTAAATATTGAACTATTCTGTTAAAAATTCACCTCTTATGTTCGAAAAATTATGTTTTTCGGTTAAAAATTCATTTGATTTGGTTGAAAATAACTTTTTGATTGAAAAGTTAATTGTCTTCTAAAAAATCGTCTTTTTGGCTTAAAAAATCAACTATTTGGTTGAAAATGCAATTGTTTTTTGTTGAAGTTCAATCTTTTTGCTTGAACATTTCACCATTTGGTTAAAAATTCATCTTTGTAGGTTCAAAATTCAACTGTTTGGTTGAAAATTCAGTTCTATTGGTTAAATATTTTTTGTTTGTTTAAAGTTTATCTTTTCCTGCTTAAAAGTCAACTGTTTACTGAAACATTCGACTTTTTAGCTGAAAAAAAATCAACTCTTTTGTTGAAAATTTATCTTTTATTGCAGAGAAGTCACCTTTATGGTTAAAAAATTCATCTTTCTTGGTTGAGAATTCAACTGTTCAGCTTCAAAATTCAATTGTGTCCTAAAAAATTCATCTTCTTGGCTTGAAAATACAACTACTTGGTTGAAACTGCAACTGTTTTCTGTTGAAGTTTAACCCTCTTATTTGAAATTTCCATCACTTGGTAAAAATTCATCTTTTATGGTCGAAAAATCATCTTTTTTGGGTAAAAATTCATCTTTCTTGGTTGAAAATAACTTTTCTATTGAAAAGTGAATTGTCTTCTAGAAAATCGTCTCTCTGGCTTGAAAATCCAACTATTTGGTTGAAAATGCAACTGTTTTATGTTGAAGTTTAATGTTTTCGTTTCAAAATTTCACCATTTGATTATATGTGATCTTTTTTGTTGAAACCTCATCTTTTCGGGCTTGAAAGTCAACTGCTTACTAAAACATTCGACTTTTTAGCTTGAAAAATCAACTCTCTTGTTGAAAATTTATTTTTTTTTTGGTAGGAAATTCATCTTTCTTAGTTAAAAATTTCATCTTTTTTGGTGGAAAATTCAACATTTCGGATTGAAAATTCAACAGTCCTCTAAAAAATTCGTCTCTCTTGCTTGAAATTTCAACTATTTGGCTAAAAGTTTTTTTTGAGATTCAACTATTTGGTTGGAAATTCATCTTTCTTCCTTGAAATGATCTTTTTTGTTGGAAATTCTTCTTTTTGGGTTGATAATTCATCTTTCGTGGTAAGAAAGTCATCTTTTTAGTTCAAATTCATCTTCCTTGGTTGAAAATAACTTTTTTGTTGTAAATTCAAGTTTTTATGGTTAAAAATTAAACTCTTTTACAAAGATTCGTCTTTTCGCATTGAAAATTCACCTTTTATGGTGGAAAACTTATCTTTTTACGTTAAAAATTTATCTTCCTTGGTCCAAAATCTTTTTTTGTTGAAAATTCAACTATCGTCTAAAGAATTCGTCTTCTTGGCTTGAAAATTCAACTATTTGGTTGTGAGTGCAATTGTTTAGTTGAACAATTTTTTCTTCCAGAAAGTTCAACTATTTGCTTGAAAATTCATCTTTCTCGGTTGCTAAAATACTTTTTATCGATGAAAAATTCGTTACAAATAAGACAAATATCATCCAATAAAGTAAAAACATGATTTTTCTCTTTTTACATATTTAATTACAATTTTCGATGTATCTGGATTTTTTATTTATATTATTTTATATTATATTATTATTATTTATTTTTTTAAATTCATATTATATGAAAACTCTCCAATTATCTATGCATAACTATAAAATTTTAATAAAATAATTTTTGCAGTTACAAATATTTACATCTTCGAAGAAGTAGTTATCTATTCGCAAAAATAACTAAATGGAAATTATTGAAAAGTATTTCTGAAACATAATCAAGAAAAAAGAAAATATAGTTATTCAAGTATTCAGAAGAGAATTTTCTTATTTGAATTCTGATGTACTATATCGAAATATCATGTGTACATAATTTGGCATTATCGTACATTAAGCTGCAATCATTATAGATAATCGAACCAAAATAGATATGGAGGCTTTTAAATCTTCACGTCATTTTAATTCTAGGTCACCCTAAGAACTTACAGGTATACCAACAAGCCTTTAACAATAATCCAATTTCTATTCTCTCTTGAATATATTAGCGGAATTTTTTTTTATTGCAGTGATTCAGTTATTTGAAATTATAAATTAAGTGCTTTTGGTAAACATACATTCAAGGCACATAAATATTTATGATAAGTGCTCAAAGTAAAATAATGATTTCTGAAACTAACAATTAATTTAAGTTCATGAATTTTCAATGGTTGAATAACCAGCTCAAAAAAAAAGATAAAGCACACTGCTTTATCAATTTTTCATAGTTTATATTAAATCATTTAATTTTATATTAACTGCGTGATAAGTAACAAAAAAATACTTTTTTATATAGTAAAGTCATAATATGCCATATTAACATTTGTCATTATCGTGCTATAAATCATTATTCCTGACAAGAAATAAGGTTGTTAATGATAGAATAATAACAATCATTATTTTATATTACAATTCGAGCTAATTCATTAGCAGTCTTACTAATTTAGTTCTATTCTGTCCATATAGATTATAACTGGCATGAAGGTTCGAGTTAAAATTAGAGGGAAATTACCCTTATATTCTATAACCCCGTATGCTAACCTTTGAATCAGTATTGCTCAGAACGTTACAGAGTTTGTTACCTATTACGAATTTTCCTAACACTTTTGTTGATATAATATTATGCACATATTTTTTGAGTTTTCACACTTTAAAATTGCAAAATTTTGTTTCCCAAGAAGTGTTTTAATAACATAAAGTACAAAAATATATACACTACTGTCTAAAGTTATGGAAACGCCTCTTTTTTTATCTGTTTTCTACATTAGAGCATAAAAGCTTAATGAAATTCTGTGCCTAATAAGTTTAAGATGAAGGAAAAGTGTTACTTTCATAAAAAATATATTGCAAAAAGAAACACATTTTTATTCTTTTGAAAAACTATAAACTTTAAAAATAATGAACATTTTTTAAATATCTTCATCTCATTTTAAAGGTCAGTCTCTCTAAAATTTTGCCAACTTATCAGTATACTAGCAATATTATAGCATCAACAAATATTAAGCAAAATTTTTATGATTCCAATTTTAAATTGTATTATTTAAGCACTTCAAGAAATAATAATTTTAGAGGCAACAATTTTCTATTTTCTCACAGATTGATTTGAAAGGGGCGTGGAAAATTAGAAAGCTACTTCAAGAATAATCAGTTTTTAATGCTTTTTCGGAATTGTTCAACTGTGTAGGATTTTAATTTAAACTTATTATATAGTGAATTAGTTAAATTTAAAATATGCAAAATTATAAAATTAATCGTTTTGAATTTTTCATTCTGAGAATTTTAATTTTTGATTTGTGTGACAAATTGAAAACGTTATTTCAGTTTTGTAGATCTGAAATTGGAGTTTTCAGTTTTGAAGGTATCTAATTGAAAAATATTCACCTTTAAACGTTCCCATTTCTTGTGTACGGTTTTTGAAATTTCTTTTTAAATCCGCAAAATTTTAATGCTCTAAATATAAAACTCTCAACTGCGAAAAAAGAATTGTATATTTTTTATTTTTACGTTTAGAAAGCTGTGAATTTCAAACTTTAAAGGCTATAAATTTAATATTGCACCATTTTTTTGCACTTCAGATTAAAGAGTTTCAATTTCTAGGACCCTAAATTCAAAAATGGTCCACTTTTGAATTGTAAAATTGATTAATTTTCAGTTTCAAACGCTTACTAGAAAAATTATTCAAATTGGTGAGTCTAAGAATAAAAATTTCTCCATTTTTATAGCTGCCAATTTTTGGAAATTGTACAATTATAAGTATTCTTCATTTACAGGTTGTTTATTATCAAAGACATTGAATTGGGATGATTTTAGTTACTTACAGTTTTTAATTAGGAATTGTTTAATTTGGAATGTTCATTGAAGCTGAAAAGCACGATTTTAATTTTATATTTCACAATTTTGAATGATTTTACTTTGAAAGTCTAATTTCAAATATATATCAGCATTAAATTAATGATCTTAAATGTTTGCTTACAACATTTCTAATTTTGATATTGTGACGCAAATTTAAACGTTGTTTTGGTTACGTAAATTTGAAATTGAAGTTTTCAATTTTGAAATAATTAGAAAATATTGACCTCAAACGTTCCCATTTTGCGTGTACAATTTCTCAATTTTTATTTTGAATCTGCCAAATTTATATTGCTCGAAATATAAAACTCTTTATTTTAAAGGAAAAAATTTAATTTTTAATTTTTACGCTTCAAAAATTGCGAATTCGAAAACTTGAAGGATAATAAATTGGATATTGTTATAATCTTTCAGCACTTTAAATTGAACTTTTTTCAATTTTAAACGCTCTAAATTTGAAAATGGTCTACACTCCAGTTGTAAAATTAATTAATTTTCAATTTTGAATGCTTGTTACTGAAACTTTCTGAATTGGTAAGTCTGAGCATAACAATTTCTTTATTTTTATAGCTTTCAAATCTTTGTGAAACTACAATTTCAAGTATTCTTTAATCACAGGTTGTTTAATACCGAAAGATTTGAACTCGATTTATTCAATTATTCAAAGTTTTCCATTTAAAATTGTTTAATTTTAAATGTTTATTCAAGCTGAAAAGCACGATTTCAATTTTATATTCTGCAATTTTGAATGATTTCACTTTGAAAGTTAAATTTCAAATATGTATCAGCATTAAATTAGTGATTTTCAATGTTTGCTTGCAACATTTTTAGTTTCAATATTATGGCGCAAATTTAGAACGTTGTTCCAGTTTCGCAAATTTGAAATTGGAGTTTTCAATTTTGAAATAATTAGAAAATATTTATCTTGAATCTTCTCATTTTGCATGCACAATTTTTGAAGTTTCATTTTGAATCTGCCAAATTTGAATTGCCCGCAATATGAAACTCCTAATTTCGGCGAAATAGATTTAAATTTTTAATTTTTACGCTTTAAAAGCTGCGAAATAAAAATTTTAAAGGGTAATAAATTGGATATGGTATAATTATTCAGCACCTTAAACTCAAATTTTCTCAATTTTAAACACTCTAAATTTGAAAATGGTCCACACTTGAGTTGTTGAAGTAACTAATTTTCAATTTTAAATGCTCATTGCTGAAATTATTTGAATTGGTAAGCCTGAGAATGAAAATATCTTCATTTTTGTAGCTTACAAATCTTTGTAAAAGTACAATTTTAAGTATTCCTTATTTACAGGTTGTTTAATACCAAACAAAGGCTTTGCATTGGATTTATTCAATTATTTAAAGTTTTCAATTTAAAATTGTTTAATTTCAAATGTTTATTCAAGCTGAAAAGCATGATTTCAATTTTATATTCTGTAATTTTAAATGATTTAACTTTGAAAGTTAAATTTTAAATATGTATCAGCATTAAATTTGTGATTTTGAATATTTGCTTGCGACATTTTGGATTTTGATATTGTGGCGCAAATTTAAAACGTATCAGTTTCATCAATTTGAAATATAAGTTTTCAACTTCGAAATAATTAAAAAATATTGACCTTAAACGTTCCCATTTTTCGTGTACCATTTCTCAATTTTCACTTTGAATCTGCCAAATTCATATTGCTCGAAATATAAAACTCTTTATTTTAAAGAAAAAAATTTAAATTTTTCATTTTTACGCTACAAAAATTGCGAATTTGAAACTTTGAAGGATAATAAATTGGATATCGTATAATTTTTCAGCACTTTAAGTTCAAATTTTTTTCAATTTCAAACGCTCTAACTTTGAAAAAGGTCCACATTTTAGTTGTAAAATTGATTAATTTTCGATTTCAAATACTTATTGCTGAAATTATTTAAATTGGTGAATAATTATTTAAAGTTTTCATTTCAAATGTTTATTCAAGCTGAAAAGCACGATTTCAATTTTATATTCTACAATTTTAAATGATTCAACTTTGAAGGTCGAATTTCAAATATGTATCAGCATTAAATTAGTGATATTGAATTTTTGCTTGCCGCAAATTTAAAATTTTGTTTTTCATAAATTTAAAATTGAAGTTTTCAATTTTAAAGCAATTAGAAAATATTGACCTTAAATGTTCCCATTTTGCGTGTACAATTTCTCAATTTTCATTTTGAATCTGCCAAATTTATATTGCCCGAAGTATAAAACTATTAATTTTAAAGAAAGAAATTGAAACTTTTAATTTTTACGGTTTTTCAGCACTTCAAATTCGGATTTTTTCAATTTCAAACGCTCTAGATTTGAAAATGGTCCACATTTCAGTTGTGAAATTGATCAATTTTTTAATTTAAATGCTTATTTCTGAAATTTTTCAAATTGGTAAGCCTGAGAATGAAAATTTCTTCATTTTTGTAGCTTCCGAAACTTTTCAAAAGTACAATTTTAAGTATTCCTCATTTGCAGGTTGTTTAATATCGAAGGCTTTGAATTGGATTTATTTATTTATTTAAAGTTTTTAGTTTAAAATTGTTTTATTTCTGAGTTCTTGATTTTTACCCTCCTAAGAATCTTTTATTCATCCTCAAATATCACCTCCTAATCAATGTGCCGCATATTTTTACCAACTTTCAAAATAATTTTGTATTTTCCTTATGGAAAAATATTATAGGAAATTCAATATAGGACTATAATGATTTTCCTATAATGTATTTCCTACAATTCTATCGCGATTATGGAAATTATTATTGAAAAATCAATACAGGGAAGTCAATATAGAAGTAAATAACACTAAAATTGGGAAACAATTATTGCAGAAATTAGAGAATTTGTAAATAAATAATTTACTTTGGATCACTCATATGAAAGTACATAAAAATTGTGATATTCATGAGAATTAATGATATTCTTAGGAGACCTCTTTAAAATAGGTATAATGAAAATTAATTAATACTGGTATATTCTCTATACATAATGTTGTTTCAAAAGATAATAAAAATATATGACACATTGATTAGTGACGATCTAGGGGAAAAAATTGTCAAATAAAGTGAATGAACTTTAGTACATTATAAAAATCTCATTTCACTACTTATGGGATGGTTTTTGATGGTGAATAAATAACAATTTTTGAAGAGTGAAAATGATAAAGTTATTGTTTACACGCACCTATGGCCTACGTTATAGCGTTCATGAATATACACTTGAAACTCTACAATTTTGAGAGCTCAAATACGTTTCGACAAAAATTAACATCATCAAATTTATTTATTCAGGTTTTTAGTTCGAAATATTGAAAGCCTAGGATATTGTATTAATGTAAATTTAAAACTATAAAAATTTTGATATTTTGGGCTCAAATTATTTATTTAACTAAACATTGCTTTTAATTATATTTCGAGCTATAAAATATAATTATTTTCGAACGATACATTATTCTGAAAGATGTAAAAATGAAACAAGCCACTTTCAATATTTTCATACATGCTTGCAATTCAAAATTGTTTAATATTGAACGATTACAGTTTGAAATAGTTCAATGCTGAAAGTTTCAAGCTGAACGCTGAACAACAAGATGTAAAAATTTTCAATTTACAGTATTGAAAGATTGAAAAAAGGGGAAAGTCATACAACTTTTATAATATTCAAAATCATTTTTCTTCTTCACTCCAAGTATTTCATGTACGAATAAATGAAAAACTTATTAACTGACACAGAAAATTAAAGAAGCTTAAAAAGGAAAACGTCAAATATATTTGTTTCAAGAATATTAGTTCTCAATTATTAAGTTCATTTTGCTGTACAATTTCAATGGTTTTTCAAATTTATAGGAATTTTGTATATTATCAATTGAATATTATTTCATTTTACATTCATGTATTTCTAAACAAAAATAAATGAATCAATTAAAAAAACAGGAATTAAAAATCAAAAGCATCTCTGCAAACCAGCTTCATGCTGCGAACGGAATATATTATCTACGTAAGTTTTTAGATTATTATATTAAGACATTTTCAGAAATTTTTTCCTAGATCTTATCCACGGGTCAAACTTTGTACTAAAAAGTCATAAAATTAAAAAAAAGACTTGGGAGTATTAACCGCAGTATTTTATTAGCTTTCGTGCTATTATGAGGAAAATATTTCAATTTATTATTATAAAAATTAAGGAACTTTAGCAACTTCTGCAAAAACAAGAATTTCTATAACTTCCGATGTTAGTATGTAAACATGTTCAAGAGAATTGTAAACATAGTTTGTAGTGAATTGAAAATTTATTCTATATGAATTGTAAAGTGTTCACGCCTAATTGAAATGATTAGACAAAACGGATACGTAATGATAATCATTCGAAATTCACGCACACAACTTGATTAATCATATGATCAACTTGATTTTAATCGTAACTAGATTTAAACCTCGTAAAGATAAGATTACTTTGACGAATCTATGTTCCCTTATCGAGGATTGTTGCGCTTTCAAACATGTCGATTTGCAGATGACCGCTGTCTGCTTCACCTTCTCTCTAAGTGTTTTGTGACTGAAAATAATTTTTACAATGCGAAATCCAAGAAATTTGCGTCTCAATATTTCTTCGAGAGTCCAAGATGTTGGGTTTCGACAACCAGTGACAGCAACATACCTGAAAAGAACACCAGAATCAGAAATTGAAAAAAATGTGGAGAACATGTGAGTCTGATACACTTATCGAAATTCATCAAATATCAATTCAGATATTATTGGCAAGTATCATTTATTAGAAACTTTGCATGTGAGAAAGAAATTCAATTATGATATTGCTAATTGTTCATATTTTTAGATGTCATTACATTTTATAAGAGGTAGATAAACCAATTTTTTAACTATCTAAAGATCAACTAAATATTTTTAAGTCGATACTTCTCGACACAAGAATATCTGCCAAATTATGAAAAATGTTTTTGGTAATTGCGGTCATTATAACTTTTAAGAAAATCAATTTTTGTAGAAGTTATTAGCTTTTAAATTCTTGTACTGGTATATGTTCTATAAAGCAAAAGACTTTTACAGAAAACTTAAGGCAAATGTTTTCTACCAATGAGATCTAAACTCTACTAGTTTAAATTTTCAAATTTAAAAAGATGATAAAACAATTAGAATTTAACTAGTCTTATTCATTCAATTGGTAACTTCTTCGAATCGAACAAAGGAAGAAACAGGAGGAATTTTTATTTTGACCTAATAAATTATTATTCCTCTATGAATTTTTTCCACTATACGAATTTCTTTTATGATTTTCAGGAAAGATAAAGATGAAAAAAAAGAAAAAGAAATACCAGCGGTCCCATTTTTGAAATTGGTAAGAGTAATTATCTAGAAAATTATGCTTGAACTTCAAATGAGTATTCTAAAAATTTCCTGAAATTCGTGTGCATAATTCTTTTTACACAAAATGGCAATTCATGAAAATTATGCCAAACTATTTTTCTAATTTTTCAATTTAATTTGATTTTATGTAAAACTTTCCCAGCCCAAAAACTCATATGTTTTTTAAATTACCAGTCTTGAATGTTCTCAAGCACGTTGTGGCACCATAGGAAATCCAGAAGTTCTTTGTAATATCACAACACTTATTCTGATGTGCCCTTTTCAGTTTAAAAAATAGTTTCTCTTCCAGCTCATTCTTCTTTATTTTAGAAATCCTCTTAAAGATTATACTTAACTGAAAATCAGTAAGTAGCATTCTTTGAAAATATCTTGGAAATACCGAAAAGCGAGAAGTAGAAAATGAGTTGGAATATAAAGTAGCAAATTTTATTCTATAAACAATTTTTTATTCAATTTTTAGTTTCAATACGCCACGAAATGGGATGTATTTCTCATGGCCATTGGAATCACATGCAGTGTCGGTTCTGGATTGACAGTGCCCGCAAATATTTTTATTTTTGGGGACCTAGTGGGTTCTATGGTGAATGCAGAAATGATAAATTCAATCCAACAACCTGGCATGAACTTTACGAGATCCATGTTGGACGATATTATGAACGCTGTGACGAAATTTGCTATTGGTAATTCCGTCATCGGTGTCGTCATGTTACTACTCTCATATTTCAGTGTCATGATTTTCAACTACACGTCACAAAGACAAACTTTTCGAGTAAGAACGACGTATCTCAGGTCAATTTTACATCAAGATATCAGCTGGTATGACATCATGAGTTGTGGTGATGTTGCAAGCAGATTAACTGAGTGAGTAATTTTTTTTATTTCCTGAAAAAATTGAATGTATTTATTCTTAATATTTGGAATAATTGAAATGACAACAAAATTAATGATGAGCACTTCAATTTCACTATTATATTATTGATAAAAGATCAACTTTCCCAAAAGGTAAGTCTTTAAAAAGAAAGCAGGGTTATAGATTTACGTCCAATATTTTCAAAGTTTCTTCCATTTGACGAAGATTCTGCTCGTGAAAAAGGTGTCATATTCTCTTGCAAGTTATAGAGACACATGCTTTTTCTGTAAGCCAACCAGTTTCAGTGAAACCGTGGCCCGGGTCAGTTTGCGCAGTTTTACTAAAAAAAAAATACATTTAAAAATTCTGTCAGTTGATTCTATCGCATTTATTTTTCAATATTTTCAATGTTTTGCTTTGTGCAACACCAAAATTTTAGGTTAGTTAAAATGACAACAGAATTGACGATGAGTATTTAATTTGCACCTAAAAAAAATGGTAATAGAAATGTATAGTAAATTGATGGAAATTTATAGAAAGTATTGGAAATTTATGAAAACTTTTTAGAATGGATGCAAATGCTTGAAAATTTTGGAAACTTGTGTGGATTTTTGAAAACTGTTGAACTTGTGAAAATGTTTTGAAATAGATGGAAATGATTGACATTATTGAAAGCTTGTGGGAATTTTAGAAAACTGATAGAAATGTTTGGAAATATTTGGAAGATTTGGAAATTTTAGAAACTCTTGGAGGGTAATGAAAATTCATGGAAGTCTCTAAGCTTGTCAAGTTTTATATAGGGTTGAGAATTTTTATCACATTTATGAAGTAATGAGTGGTCTTTTCCCATTTTAAAGACCAAACTACAAGAGACTGGTGCCCTCCTCAGTAGACAACACAAACCAATCATGACTCCTTTGTTTCTGGCTTCGTTTTCATACTTTCCTTTGGATGACCGAAGGTTGGTGGGACCGACGTTAAGAATGGGCATAGCACCTTATTACGACTTAGCTGCTTAGTTTAGGAATGATATCATACTTATAGAAAACATTTCTCACAGCAATTGGTAGTTGGACGTATACTAGGGTGGTTCAAAAAATGCCAAGTTTCGAATTTTCGAAATGTTTATGCACCATTGCATTCCTATCACAAAAATGGTATGGCATATTATTTCAAAATTATTAATTTACATTTAGAGGTGGTCCAAAGCGTTTTTAGTTCTCAGGGATCGTCTATAAATTACGTAAGAAACAAAAGAATAAATATGTGAGAGATAATAATATGATCAATGCAAACCTGAGAAAGATGTCAATATGACATTTATTCTTTTGTTTTCTTACGTAATTTATGAATGGCCCCTTATAAGTTTATCGCAAATTTAACATGAAAGAAAGACACCTTTTTCATTACTCTCTTCAATCCCCTCAGTAACATCGTACATTCATGTCCATGTACAAGCTGTTTTATAACTTGTTGAAACTAATTTTCCTCAAAAGTACAATTTAGAAAGTTTATTTTTAAAGCTGTAATTTAATATTGAATATTGCCATTCTGTCACTTTTTAGGGACTCACAGCTATTCATGTATATAATTTCTTCATTTGAAATTTATATTAAACGAAAGTTCATCTTATCACAAGCAGATACTGAAAGAACAGACGAGATAGATTAATAATAAGAGCAAAAAATATCGTAATGAAAGTCAAGCTGCTTAAGCTTTTATCCTTCAGGTACTTTCTTCGTCAAAAATTTCAAAGAATTACAGTTATCATGAAAAGGGAAGCAAAACATATACCTACCATCGCAATAGAAAATGGTTTCGGAAAAGGTTTGCGTGCTCTTACTTGGTATCATGCCAGTTCTGAGTAGAAGGCTCATCATTGCCATGAATATTTGGAAAGCTTTGAACCACAAAGCTATTCAAAAGTGGGATTTATATTAGGACCCAGAAGAAAAACTTGGAAAGAAGTACTTGGTTCCCAAACTGAAAACACAAAACGTTGTCAGCCTTGTGCCACCTCCAAATGTTATTCAAATATTGTTAAAAACTATGCTATATTATTTTTGCGATAGGAATACAATGATGCATAAACATTTCGAAAATTGAAAACTTGACATTTTTTGGATCACCCTAGTGTATACTCTAAATAATGAACAATACAAATAATAATGTAGTTCTGGATGGGATTGACACTTCTGTTGACGAAAGGCATGCCCTCGGAAAAGTTTCAGGCGATGAATGGAGACTGGATGTTTGGAGTGCTAGAGGTGTAAATGATCTTGAGGAAAGGGATTTGCGGAATACATTGCGCGTAAGAAAGCTAGATGTTTTATGTATATGGGAGATGACGAAGGAGGACTGTGACATGAAAAGGATGAAAAATGTAAAATTAGAGCTTTGGCCAGGAGTAGATAATGAATCACAAGCCAAGAGAAGTTGGTCTGTTTATGAATGAGAGAGAAAAACAGCATGTCAAAAAGTATGAATGTGTATCTCCCAGATAATTATGTGTTAGAATGAAAGTGGGAATCAGGAAGCTATTGATTAAAGCATGCTACGCTCTAGTTGACGGTAACAATAGTGATGTAAAAGATACCCTCTGGGACTCGTCGAACGATACTATATGTATATACTTGCGATCCTGAGAAAAGAATCATTCTACTCGAAGATATGAATAGCTGGACTCGTGTGCAGCGCGAAGGTTCTGACAGGGTACTTGATGATTTTGGAGACTCAAAAGCGAATGATGACGAGAAAAAATTGATTAGGTTATGCTTAGAAAGAGGCTCCTTTGTTACAGATACTTGGTTCAGACATAAAATAATCCACATGCATACTTCGTGAAGAGGCGAAAGCCATAGTATGATTGACTTTTTTGTAGCGGATGAGAGACTGAGAGGGCTAGTAAGAGATACAAGGGTTATGAGAGGCTCTAAATGTGGATCGGATCACTACCTCATAGCTTAAAAATTGAAAACTTGAAAAATAGAAAAATTGTAAAAATTATTAAGGATGGACAAGGAGAAGAAATAATGATAAGTGAAAGCAGACACGAGTTAAAGTAGAGAATTGGCAGGAAACAGAAGCACAAATAGTATATCGTCAAAAGCTGAATAAATATTCAGGACATCATAGAAAAGACTGAAAGACGGAATTAGGCAGTTAAAATATAGATGGTGCATGGATAATTTTACAGGATAGCATCCCGAAGAGTGCGTCTGAAATGTGCGGTACTGCGGTTGTTGAAATTAGGACTGAAGATGCTTGCTGGAATGTTGAAATCCGCGTGACTGTCAACGAGAAAACGTAAGCATACTCGAGGAAGCTGAATATTAAAGGTCTTAGAAATAAGAAGAGAACTAGAGTAAAAAATGACAATAAGCATGAAAACAGAAAAGCAAAGGTGTCAGTCAAAGAGAGCAAGGGTGAAATCAAGGCAAAAGAAGATGAAAAAATGCAAACTGATTTTGAAGAAAGTAAGAAATTATTTTGGAATTTGGTTGAAAAGATCAGGAAAAGAAGAACTAGCTCTAAGTTAGTCGGAATTAGGAATGCTGATGGTGAAATGATATGGGATAGGGACAAAGTGAAGGACTGTATGACTGTACGAGTATAGCTAGAACAGAGAAATGAAGAATAATTTTCCAAAGGAATTATCGGAGCAGCATCGGAGCATCGAAATGAAATGGCAACAGTGTAATCAAGTGCAGTGACAGGCAAGGGTTTACTTCAGACTTTCAAAGAGTTTTTGCAGTTAAAGTGCAAGCTAATGTTAATATTAAATAGAATTGGTGTCCGAGTAGTAATAATTTACAGGAGTTTCGGTTGTAGGCGGTGATTGAATTGGAATATCAAGAAGAGCGAGAAGAACAAGAAAATTGACATATATTCATTTTCTGTTTACCAGACTAAAAAGTATCTACTTCTAGTATATACACTTCCATAATGATTGAATGTTCTCTTACTTTAAAGATATTAGAAGCATACACAATATATCAAAAATAACACTTTCTCGATCTTAGCAAATTCATCAAAATTACTGCTCTACCAGAAGAGTTTATATGGAGTAACTAAATATTTGACTTCAAATAACTAAACGGTTAACTTATACGAAGCGAACGAGTTCGTTGAATTTAATATATTCTAGATTTGCTTGTTCGCTTCAACAATTTTTTTCCGTATGGAGGTCAAGCTGTAGAGCATAACAACGCGACGTGGAACGTAGTTAGATGTATGGTACGTATATAGAAATTTCTATATACTTAGTATAGAGTGCGCGAGGTACGTAGTTTCTATCCGTCAGCCTGAGTTGCGCACTTTCTTTGAGGACACATCGAATTGTGACACAGAAGAGGATACGTTAGATAATCTCCTTGTAGGTGGCGCAAGAAGAATCGATTTCCGCGACATGATATTCGTAACTAAGAAACTGAAGAATGGTAAGGCTGCTGCTGTATCTGCTGTGGCTGAACAAATTTATGAATATGTGTGCTGAAATCGGACAAAATATTTACCAAAATACTTGTTGTTAAGGTCATAGGAATAGCCAAAGAAAGGATCTGAGAAGTCCAATGCGAATGTATGCCAGAAAGATCATGTGCTGATCAGATATTTAGCTTGGAACAGAACATAGAAAACAGTTTAAGAGTAAACAAAAAAGTTTTCTCTGCATTTGTTGACCTGGTGAAAGCTTTCGAAAGGTGGATAGAACTGAAATTTGAGAAGTACTGGAAAAATATGGAGTGAATGACTGGCTTCAAAAAGCAATAAAAACAATGTATAATGATAGTAAGGCAGGTAGAAGGCTGAATGGACAACCGAACGATTGGTTTGATATTAAGGAAAGCGTTAGATAAGGCTGCGTTATGTCCGCCTGGCTATTCAATATATACATGGACCAATGTCTAAGAATGGCTCTCTTAGACGAAAAAGGTGTTGAACTCGGAACAATGAAAATGCGTGGACTGGCATTTGCAGATGATAAGATTGTTACGACAGAATCAGTCAATGATTTGCAGAGAATAATGAGCAGACTGGATACCAGCACAAAGAGTATGGCTCTTAAGATCAACTTGAGTAAAAGGAGATTATTGTGTTTGAAAGAAGGGGGAAAAACCAGTATGCTAAAATTGCAATATATAATTCTGTGCTAGTACCCACTGTGCTGTATGGTAGCGAAACCTAGACGTAACAAAGAAAGGATAGGAGTAAAGTGAACGCAGTTGGCATGCAATTCCTGCTGATTATGTGCGGTAAAACGGTAATAACAAAGTCGGTAATGAGTGGGTTCTCAAAGAATGTGGTGCAGGCGAAACATTGATTGATAAGAGTGAAAGAAGTTTACTGAGATTGTTTGGTCATGTTGAAATAATGAATGTAGGACGTTTAGCAAAGCAGGTATATTTAGGCAAAGTGAGTGGTAGCGTACTCTGAGGTAGATTGAAGAAAGAATGGTGGGAATGTGTGAATGAGACTCTAAAGCGAAATAATATAAAAAGTCGTAGAAGCACAAGAGCTTGCATGAAAAGATATATGGGTGTAAAGGAAGCAAAATATGTATACAAAGATGAAGATGTTTGGAGGACAATTGTTTATAAGAAGAAGAGTGACGCCTGAATCGAAACATTTTGAATATTGATGGACCTTCGTGTAGAGCTTTGCTTGTTGGATGTAGTTGGGATATAGAGTATGGATCTTTCTATGGGTTTATCAGTCAGTTTGAGTGTTTTTGTGTAAATCGTGATGTATAATGGCTCTGTGAAGCTCTTCACCTGAAGTGATTGCTAGATAGATTGATCAGCGACCTGTTTCGGAGCGGTCTTGTGGAAAGTGTGTATCGTTTGAGTGAGCAACACGAAACTTCTAGATCGATCTAAAACCCATCTCTTCTCTTCGAGCTTCTCCTATACACCCTCTACTTACCCTTCCCATATCCTTAACTCTCCATTTAAAGAGCCTCGGTATT
Source organism: Melikaiella ostensackeni (assembly GCA_032362435.1). Classification (NCBI taxonomy): domain Eukaryota; kingdom Metazoa; phylum Arthropoda; class Insecta; order Hymenoptera; family Cynipidae; genus Melikaiella; species Melikaiella ostensackeni. Next base: position 10,234,768 of record JAUMHM010000085.1, on the reverse strand, counting down.
CCACCTTCCTAGAATTGCCGCCGGCTCGCATTTGTTCATGGGGGGTCCAAGGGGCCAAGACAGAGGATTGCCGCCAGCTCGAATTTGTTGATAAGGGGGTCCAAGAGGCTGAGAGAGAGAGGCGCGTGAGCTCAGCGGAGTTCAGCATACCGGAGATTCGAGTTAAATCGAGAGTTGAGTGTATATTTAGTGAACACCGGTAGTATAACGAGGCTAGAACCAAATGAGTTACGCTTGCCCTGAAAGGAATTTGGCTTAATGGTATAATAATAATAATAATTCTTCAAAAATAGGTTGCTTGAAGAATATCGAGCTTAGAATCAAATTTTCTGTCCGACGAAATTATACTTTTTAAGATCTTTATACCGTATTGTTGGTTGAGGAGATTTGAATTTTTTAGTCGTAGGAATATTTTTTTTCAAGTTATAAAGGAAAGAATTTTAACCCAAAGAAAAATTTTCAGCTGATTTTTTCTCGATGAACAATGATTTTAACAAAAATCCGCAATGAAAGAAAATATTTGCAGTGGTCCAAATTTTTTTGATTCCGATCAAATGATGAAAATAATGCAACTCTTTTTTTAAATGAATTTTTACTTTCTTGACTCTCAATTTCATAGAGATGTGATCAAATTCGAAGATGGCATTGGTGAAAAAGTCGTGATGTTTTTGCACAATACCTTTGCGTTTTTGGGATCTGTTGGTCTTGCATTTTACAATGGATGGAAGTTGACTCTTGTTTGTGTTGTATCATTTCCTGTCATGGTAATGATTCTCATCAGTATAGCTAAGGTAATTAAGATTATTTAATCGAGATGGTAGTGATAGAAAAACTCACTGTTCATGCTCCTAAAATTAAGGCTCATGCAATGGACTTGAATTCATCATTATGATTATTTTATAGCAGCATTTGATCATTTATTAACTAATTTCTTTCGTTTATTTCTACTTTTTTCATTGAGTTTTGTTTTCAAACAATTAATTCAATACTCGGTAATTGTATAATATACTGTATAGTGATACAACTATTTCATATTAGTGAAAAGTTATTAAATCACTCATTTTAAATACTATAAAAGTCTTTAGAATTTTTATAAACATCAAAATATAAAGCATACGAAATCTAATTTTTCTCTTGTTTGACGTTCAAAATTGTGAAATATTTTCTCTTGAATTTGGGGTTTATTTGAGACCCATTTGCTTCGAGGGTTTAATTACATGCATCTACAATTTAAAATTTGACAAAGACTTAGCTTTTGAAATGCAAAATGTTCAGTTTTTAATTATTCATTACGAGCGCTCTAAAGTTAAGAATTGTTTAAAAGAATACATCATTTTCACTTTTCTGAGTTTTGAACATACTTTGAAATTGTTTATTTTTTAATTTTGATGACTTAAATTTCTATATTTCAGCTTTGATTGTTTTCAAATTGAAATAATGATACAATTTATAGCACTTCTAGTATATATGTAAAAAAAGAATCAGTTCGAATTTTGGAAATTTCGCATTTTGACCACCTCAAACTTTTGATTTGAAATGATCAAATTTTGAACAATTCAATTTAAAGGTGTTGAACTTTGAATTTCCATAATTTTTAAATAATTCACTTCCTAGACTCGTGAATTAAAATCATTAGTCTTGAAATTTTTTATTCAAAAATTTTAAAAATTGTTCGTCTACCCTGACATATTCCAAAATGATACATTCACGTCTCTCATTTTGCATTTCTCTCATTTCTTCCTTGCGTTCAATCCCTTTTGTCGTTTATGAACCCTACCGTAACACCAGCATTTCATAACCCCCCCGTTTTTTAATTTGATTGTGCTCAATATTTTTTGAGGCACTGATTTGCATATTTTCAGTTACAAAGATAACGAATTTGTTCGGCTTTTAAGCCTTCAAATCATGTTTTATCATGTTTACATAACGCACAATATGGGTTGCTTCAATCCACGATACTAATTTTTTCTTTTGATTAAACTTTTCTACTAAATTTTGAAGATTCTGACTATTTTTTTATTTAGGCTACGTCTAGAATGACTCGAAAAGAAGTGGAAGTATACGCAGTTGCAGGAGCAATTGCAGAAGAAACTTTATCAGCAATACGAACTGTCGTTGCTTTTGGGGGTCAAAATTCAGAATTCGTGAGGTACACAACTAATCTGCAGAAAACATACAGTACCAACATTAAAAAGGGACTTTTGGCAGGTCTAGGATTTGGTTTAGTATGGTTTTTCATTTATGCAAGCTACGCTCTCTCGTTCTGGTATGGAGTTACATTAATTCTTGAGGACAGAAGTCTTCCTCCTGAAGATCAAACTTACACTGCAGCCACAATGGTAACGGTATGTATGATACAACATTGTTTTTTTTTTCATTTTACTTGATCAAAGATAACAAAATTTACTTTTTCAATCAAATATATTTTCTTTAAACAAAGGTCTTCTTCAGCGTTATGATGGGAAGCATAAACATGGGAGCTGCTTCTCCATTCATCGAAGCTTTCGGAATTTCGAAGGCAGCAGCAGCGAAAGTATTTTCCGTTATTGAACGAAAACCAGCAATCGATACTATGATCCCCGAAGGTTTGAAGCCAACGGATATTGAAGGATGCATTGAGTTCAAAAATGTTTCATTTGAATATCCATCGAGAAACGAAGTTAAAGTAAGATTCTTTAATGTAATTAAAATTTGAAAATCAATTAGATAAATAAGGAAAAATGAATTAATTTCAATCATTGATTGAACAATTTTAAACTTGAATCATTTAACGTTCAACAATTTTGGCTTCAGAGTCATTCAAAAAAGGGAAATGGAACATTCAGATAAAAAATTACAAAATGAAAAATTTAACAATTTAAAATTTTAGATTCTTCGGAAGCTTAATTTCTCCATAGACAAAGGACAAACCGTGGCATTGGTTGGCAGTTCAGGTTGCGGAAAATCGACTTGCATCCAACTCATTCAGCGATTTTATGATCCATCAGAAGGAGAGGTGTGAATTGCAACAAAATAAAGAATATTCCAGTTTTCTAATTCTTATTTCAATTTTGAATAATTTATTTCCTTTGTCATTTTTAAATTTCCTTTCTCAATTAATCAGAAAACTGTCTACAGAAATATTAAATGATTACTAGAGATGAAATAAACCAATATCAAATATGCCAAAGATTTAAAAAAAATTTATTTATTTATTTAAAAAGTGCATTTCTGTAATATAATAAATGAAGAAAAAGTTTACTTTTTTTAGATTTTAATCGATGGATACAACTTACGAGAATTAAATCCTAAATGGTACAGAAGCCATTTGGGAATTGTAGGTCAGGAACCTGTTCTTTTCGACACAACTGTAGCAGAAAATATTCGTTTTGGGAATATTGATGCGACTATGGAACAAATTGTGTCTGCAGCCAAAGAAGCAAATGCCCACGACTTCATAATGAAACTACCAAACGTAAATATTATTCCAGAAAATAAGATTTTTTTAGAAAGTTATAAACTTTTATTGAATTTATGCGTTTAATTTTCTAAAGCTATAACAGTGTAAGCGGACTGAATCTGGATCAACCACGAAATTGATACAGATTAGGTTGCCTAGCCCTAATTTTCCTAAAACTGAAATCATTTATATATTACTTTCATTTCATTATTGTAAATTCATTAATTTTATTTTGAAGAAATATGATACACTTGTCGGTGAAAGAGGGGCTCAAATTTCTGGAGGGCAAAAACAAAGAATCGCTATTGCAAGAGCGATTATTCGAGATCCAAGTATTTTACTACTTGATGAAGCAACTTCTGCACTTGACACTCGTAGTGAGTCTAAAGTACAAGCAGCTTTAGATAAGGTTTATAAATATTATTATTCTTAATTCAAAAAGAAATTGAAACAAATTTTTTTTTCAAATTTCGTCTAAATTTTGATTTCATAGGCAAATCGAGGAAGAACAACAATAATTGTAGCTCACAGACTGACAACAATACGAGGAGCTGATAAGATTGTTGTTTTATGCAATGGAGAGGCTGTAGAAGAAGGCACTCACGATTATTTGATGTCTCTAGAAGGACATTATTTTTCTCTCGTCACAGTTCAAGTAATAAATGAAATTAATAAAAAAAAGATTAGGAATTCGACCTATTTCTGTACAATAATTTATATAAATAAGTCTTATCTATTATTCATACAAATTCAGGTATCCGACTTTACCGAATCCAGTACTGGAATTACGAAGCAATCAAGTGACAAGCAGGAAGACGATGATGACGAATCAGTTGCTATGAAATCTGAGGTATGAAAGTAAACTATTTTGCGCCCCACCATCTCCTCTTCACTTCATCCCCATCTCCTCTTGGTCTCACCTCTTCTTCCATCCTGTCTCTTTTTTTTCTTAATTTTTTGAGGCGCCTGTCCACATCTTTCCCTTTTGAACCTCTGACTTCCTCGTTGTCCATTCTTTCTCTAAATTCTCTCAATTTGTCCTACTTCATTACCTATTTCCATTTCATCCACAGGTTTTAAAGTGTTTTACCCTCCCGGTCCAGTTCCCCATGCTACGAATCTCTTGTCAACCTCACGCTCTCTTCATCCCTAACTCCCCCACCACCAACTCTCCGGTCCAAGCATTTAGATTTCCCCCTATCAACACCAATTTCTCAGTCCTTTCTTCCATCCATTTCCTCATTGCTCTCCACCTTTTTTCTTCTTCCCTCCTTTCATGCACAAAAACGATAGCCACCCTCTCTCTTCCAACGTTTATTCTTCTTACCATCACCCCTCCACTTTTTCTTCTTTCTCGTCCGCTCTTTCATCTTCCATCAGTTCCCTTCTAACCCCTGATATCATGCCGCCGATCCTCCTACCTTTCTCGTGTTCCTTCTTCGCTGCCTGCGTCGTCCAAACATAACCCTTCGGCAAAATTTGTTTCAAGCCCTCACGGTCCTTTTTATTCGCCCACGTTTTACTCGACATTACCACGTCCCATTTTCCCACAGCTTTTCAGAACCCTTCGTTCTCGTTTTTTCGCCCTGATACATTCCAGAAAGCCACACTCACTCCTCTCCTTTTGTCTTTCCCTTTTCTCCTTCCTAATCTCAGTCTCTTTCCTCCAACTAAAACTCATCCTTCCTTCTCTCATTATCTTTCTCTCTTCTTCTCTCTTGTCTTGTTCCCTCTGATTTCAGCTCCTCTCCATCTTCGTTCCAGATGTACGCTAACCCGTTCACCTTCTTATCTAGACATTACCCCCGCTCTTTTTTTCTGTCCATGCTCACCACTCGATCATTTACTTCCTATTTCTCTCTCTCCACGGCAAGATCTCTATAATTCTTTCACTCCTTTCTCTCAACGCTGTTTCCTTCTTGATAATTTCTTTCTTCTCCTCCTCGATTCCTACTTTTACTATGACCTGTGCCTCGATTTCGCTCATCAACATCTCCACTTCTCTCTTTCCCGATTAGCTTTCTACATTCATTCCTTCAATAACTGTATTCCTCTTCGTTTCGGCTTCCTCTTCCTCTTTCAGTTTTGCTTCGATTTCATTATGCTGTGTGCGCATTCTCTCATTTTCCTCCCGCATTTTTGTATCGGAATTTTTCGCTACGCCTACTACTCCCTCATTTTCTTTATTTTTACTTCCGTTCTCTAATTTCCTAACCTTCTCCTCAAGTTTGCTCCCTATACTCTCCAATTTCTTTCATACTTCCTCCTTCTCGGCTTTCCAAAGAGCATCCCATTCCTCCTACTCCTATCTCACTTTCTCAACTTTCTCCTTCACTTCTTCCCCCTATGTCCTCACTCTATCTAAACCTTTGCACGTTTCCTCTCTGAACCCTTCAAGGGCCTTCGAAATCATGGGCAAATCCTAAATGTAAAACTGAGTCCAAACGGGGAAGCAATTTTGTCTAGTTTTTTGCATACATAATCTGAAGAGTTACAAGATTTTCGGACCAGGCCGTTTTTTTCGGAAAAAATTATATTTTTTATGCAATAATCAAATAAAAAATGCGCCTTAATTAGCGACACCGCGACAACACTGGTCGCGACGGTATAGGGGTGTTCTACTATTTATCTAAAAGGGGACTAGATAAAACAGTTTTGTTGGCTTCATAACTTATCATGTGTCTGACCGGTCGTGTCGAAGCCAGTGGGAATACGATGTTGGCGAACCTAAGGACAAAACGATAA
>JAUMHM010000085.1:10203690-10223117 GCA_032362435.1 Melikaiella ostensackeni | reverse complement strand
AAAACTAGACAAAATGGCTTCTCCGTTTGGACTCAGTTTTACATTTAGGATTTGCCCATGATTTCGAAGGCCCTTAATGGGCGCCTCTAGGCCTTCTAAGCTAGTACCCCCTGACCACTTTCCTTCGGGCGTTATTCTCTAACCTTCTTTGCTGTTTTATCTCATTCCCCTTCCTCGTATACTTATTATTAGATATAATAGATGAGGTATTTTTTACAAAAAATCAATTTACAAAAATAGTTTGCTAAAGTTCAATTTTTTCAGATTTCAAATGAAGACCTTAATAAAAAAACTGAAAAGGTTTCTATGATGAGAATCTTGGAGTTAAATCAACAAGAATGGCCTTTTATACTTCCTGCTTGTTTTACATCGATAATTGTTGGTTGTTCTATGCCACTGTTCTCAATTCTATTCGGAGATGTCATTGGTGTGAGTATGCTCGTTTAATTGTTCTGATAATGATATAATAAGCTAGTAGATCTTAGTCAGTCAAAATAAGTAAGACAGATTTTTCCGAAAGATATGAAAGAAATGCAAAAACAAAAAATTTGCAGGTACTTTCAGGCCCAGATTCTGATGAAGTTCGTGAGGAAACTAACAAATACTGCGCCTGGTTTGTAGCAGCTGGTGTGATTATTGGTGTATCCAATTTTACCCAGGTAAAACAGAACTTAGTTTACATAAATATTAAAGAGAAATTTATTTTATTCATGGAAATAAGTCTGCTGAAAATCTTTTTTCGATTCAAATAAATATTTTTATTGCACCATAAACATAAAATAATTAAAATTAATAAATGATTATTGTCTTGAAACAATACTGATAGTGAGTGAACTTAAGTCAAATAATTCTTGGTACAAAGAACAGGAACTACAGCTCAATTTCTTCGACTCCAAGGATTTGTTTTCATTGTAGAATTATGTACTAATGAAAAAAGTATATAAACGTTTGAGCAGAGCGGAAAAATTTTTTCTTTCAAATTCGAAGGGGGTCCAAAAGTTGTAGTTTGGTATCCAAATTTCCCAAAAAAGTTACAGATGAAAAAATATATCTTATGTTCTTGCATCCTCGATAAAGCTCAAAATAAGGAATAATAGCGAATTTTTGTTATTTTGGGATGAACTCAATTTTTTTAATGAATAAAAAGGGTTCTAAAAATTAGTATCTGGAACTAAAATCATCCTTCAAAAACTGTGCAGTAATAAAGAAATCCATATACACCGTAAATTGTTATTAAAGTTGAAAAGAGGAGAAAAATCATGTTTTCACTTGTTTAAATGATACTTTTCTTATTGGTTACGATTTTTTCATTGATGGGAAGGGTTCTAAAAATTAAAACTAACATTAAACATATTTTTGTTTAATATCTTTAAAAAATATTTCCAAACCATTTTAATTTCAATGTGTAATCAGTAAATGTTATAGTTGATAAATGAACCAAGAAAGATGAATTTACAACCAAATAGATAAATTTTCAAAAAAAAAAGTTACTTTCAACCAAGAAATATGATTTTTTAACCAAAAGAGATGATTCTCTAACTAGAATAGATGAATTTTAAATAAGCAAGATCATTTTCATTCAAGGAAATTGAACTTTTAACCAAATAATTGAATTTTCCATGAGGAAATCATTATCAACCAAAAAGTTGCATTTATAACCAAATAGTTGAACTTTAAGGCAAAAAGATTAAACTTCAACCAACAACAGTTGCATTTTCAAACCAAGATGAACAGTTTTCTTCAAAAAGCTGTTGAATTTTCAGCCTTTGAGGTTAAATTTTCAACAAGAAAGTTATTTTCATCCGGAAAACATGAATTTTCTATAAAAAGGATGACTTTTTTACCCAAAAAGTTGAATTTTCAATAAGAAAGATAACTTTTAACCGAGAAAGATGAATTCCTCATTGAAGAAAATGATTTTTCTTATAAAAAACTGCATTTTTAACCAAATAGTTGAATTTTCAGAAAAAAATTCAACCAAAGAGTTGCATTTACCACTAAATACTTGAACTTGAAAGCCAAAAAACTGAACTTCAACCGCAAAACGTTGCATTTTCAAGCCAAGGAGACGAATTCTTGAAGACAGTTGAATTTTAAGCAGAAAGTTATTTTCAATCGAAAAAGATGACTTTTTACCAAAGAAGATGATTTTTTCACCAAAGCAGATGATTTTTCTGGTACAAAAGATGCATTTTTAACCGAATAGTTGAACATTCAGAAAAAAATGTGAATCTAACTGTTGCATGGACAACCAAATATTTAAAGTTTCAAGTAAAGAGATTCAACCAAAAAAGTTGCATTTTTAAGCCAACAAGACGAATGTTTGAGAAGACGGTGGAATTTGTAACATGAAAACTTGAAATTTTAACAAGAGAGTTATTTTCAATCAAGGAAGATAAATTTTCAATCAAATAGTTGAATTTTCAACCAAACTATTGAACTTTCAAGTAAAAGAAACGAATCATCAACAAAGTAATTGAATTTTTAACCAATATTTTCAACCTTCAAAGATGAAACTGGAACCAAATGGTCAAATTTTCTAACATAAAAGATAAAAATTCAACCAAAAATAGTTGCATTTTAAACCTAATAGTAAAATTTTCAACCTACATAGATGGATTTTCAATTAAACAGTTGAACTTACAACCAAATAGTTAAACATTTAAGCAAAAGAGACGAAGTTTCAACATTATAGTTTAATTATGAACCAAATCGTTGAATTTTTAACATACAAAGATGAATTTTCAACCAAGTGGTCGAGCTTACAAACGAAAAAAATAAGATTTCAACCAATAAGAGTTGCATTTTTAACCAAATAATTGATTTTTTAAGTCAAGAAGATGAATTTTTTAGAAGCAAGTTAAATTTTCAACCAAAAACATATCTTTAACTAAGAAAGTTGAGTTCCTAACCAAAGAGGATCAGTTTTCTACCATAAAAGAGGAATTTTCAACAAAAGAGTTGAGTTTTTCAGTTAAAAAGTCGAACGTTTTGAGAAAGAGTTGACTTTTCAACCCGAAAAGATGAATTTTCAACAATTATATCTCCAGTTGAAAATTCATCCTCCTTGGTTGAAAATAACTGTTTTGTTGGAAACACAACTGTTTTGTTATATTTTCTTCCTGTTCTGAAAATTCGTCTTTCTTGGTTTATTTATCAACTGTAGCATCTACTGATTCCACATTGAAAGTACAATGATTCAGACATATTTATTTGATAATATTAACTTTTAGAACCTTTCCCATCAATGATAAAATTGCAATTAATAAGAAAGATATCATTTAATCAAGTAAAAACATGACTTTACTCCTTTTTTCAATGTTAATACCAATTTACAACCTATATGGATTTTTTAATTATTGCCTGGTTTTCGGAAAATAATTTGAGTTTTAGAAACTAATTTTCATAACCCTTTTCATCTATTAAAGAAATTGATTCCGTACCAAAATAAAAAAAAAATTTGCTATTACTCGTTGGTTTGAGCTTTATCGTGGATGCGCGAGCATAGGATATATTTTTTTCATCTGTAACTTTTTGTAGGAAATCTGGGTACCGAACTACAAATTTTTGGACCCCCTCCGAATTTGAAATAAAGACACAAAAATTTCGCTCCGCCCTGATAAACATAATTACTAATTTATGTAAAAATGTAATAAAAAATGTCATTTTAGATTTTTCTCTTCAGCATATCAAGTGAATGTTTGACAATGAGATTACGAGGTCTGATATTTGAAGCAATATTGAAGCAAGAAATAGGTTGGTTTGATAACCCCGCCAATGGCACAGGAGCTCTGTGCTCGAAACTTTCAACAGAATCAGCAGCTGTTCAGGGTGCCTCAGGTCAGAGGATTGGAACTATAATTCAATCAATTAGTACTATCGTACTGGCCATTACATTGTCAATTTACTATGAGTGGAGACTAGGACTAGTAGGAATGTCCTTCATCCCTCTAATTCTCATAGTAACATATCTACAGGGTCTAGTTTTGACAAATGAGACCTTCAATTATCATCTGAGTTTGGAAACTTCGACAAAGGTCCTTCTTTCAATTCTTACTTATTAAATTTTTATGAAAAGATGTTGATTTCGTTGAGCAGGGTTGAAATTATTTCATAAATGCATGTTTTGTTGATATACTGATCATGCTTTTAATTTTAAACTTAAGCTTTCGCTCGACGACATGGAGCCTCTTCAGGAATACATAATCATCTTTTAACCAAGAAATTGACAGATGTTTAATGGATAATTGGTGTACGTAGTAATGGGTAACAATACAATGGGTAACTTGGATGCTGTAAGACCACGTTTTTGGAGTTTTTCCTCTCCAGTCTCAGTCAGTCAAGTTAGTTTCTAACTAACTCAGTTTCTAAACTGAGTTAGTTTCGACTCGACATCATGTACGTCTCACAGGGAAAGTTGAAAATGGAGTATTGGCCCACAATAATGTAATGTAAATTTTCATTTTCCATTCCTGGAGAGGAAAAACTCTAGAAACATGGGTTTGCAACATCCTAATTACCCATTGTATTGTTATTCAATACTATCTACACCAATTTCCCATTAAAAATTTGTCAATTTTCTGGCTAGGAGATGATTCTGTATTCCTGAAGAGGCTCCCCGTCGTGAAGCGAAAGTCTGAGTTTAAAATAAAAAGCATGATCAGTATATCAACAAAACATACATCTTTGAATCTTATTTATTGAATTGTCTTTTTTTTTGAAAGTTGTAACTCAATTTGATGCAGCAATAAGCTTTCTAGTTCTTTTCTCATACACTAAATAGATTTTCAGACCGGTTTCTTTGGAACTGTGAAAATTTCCACTCCGAAACTTTTTGTATACAAATGTTTAGGACTTCAAGTCCAACTTAAAAGATTCCGATCCTCGTAAAAAATATTATCATTTATGTTGTATTGTAAGCAAATAACTCAATTTTTTTAGATTGCTGTCGAAGCAGTGAGTAATGTGAGAACTGTTGTTGGACTTGGTATAGAAGATAATATCTACAAATCTTACATAAATTCAATGGAACCATCTTTCACAGCAGGAAAGAGAAATACTCATTACAGAGGTTTGGTTTTCGGATTAGCTCGATCCATTATATATTTTGCTTATGCAGCTTGCATGTATTACGGAGGATACTTGATAAAAAACCACAACCTGTACTATGCGAACGTTTTCAAGTAAGTGTAAATAGCATCCTTATTTTCGAAAATAAACAGTTTGAAAACTAAGGAACAATATTCAATGAAAAACAAAATAATTTTGATTTTTTTGAATGAAATTGAGTTCTTAACTTTGCAGAGTATCTCAGGCACTTATTATGGGTACTGTAATGGTTGCAAATGCATCTGCATTCGCTCCAAATGTTCAAAAGGGATTACTGGCTGCTGCAAACATAATTAATCTTTTCGAGCGAATACCGAAAGTTCAGGAGAGCAAAAACGCTGAAGAAATTGATGAGGTGAGACGAAAAGAATTGCATCATAACAAAACTGATAATAATTATTATTTTTATTCGAATATAAAATTAGGTCATAGGTTTCATTATTATGCGGTTGCAGAAGCCAGAAATACAAGTAGTATATCGTGAAAAGCTGAATAAATATTTAGGTCATCATAGAAAATATATGAAGACAGAAGTAGGCAATAAAAATGTAGAGAGTACATGGATAATACTACGGGATAGCAACTTCAAGAGTGCATGCGAAGTGAGCGGTGTTGCTATTGTAGGAAAAAAAATGGATATGCTTAGTGGAATGATGAAATTCGCGTGGCTGTTAACGAGAAAAGGCAAGCGAACTCGAAAAATCTGAATATTAGAAGGCTGAGCAATGAGGATAGGATCAGACTAGAAAACGACGACAGGGATAAAAACAGAAAAGCAAAGATACTAGTCGAAGGAAGCAGGAATGAAATCTAAGCGAAAGAAAATAAGAAATTCAAAATGATTTTGAAGGAGCTAAGAAATTGTTTTGGAAGTGGGCTAAGAATATTGGAAATGGAGGGACTGATGGTGAAATAGTATGAAATTCGGACAACGTAAAAGACTGTGTGAGCGACTATTTCGAAAAATTATATGGAGGTCAAACTACAGAGCATAACAAATGTGACACAGAAGAGGATACGCTAGACAATACGAGTATGTAGCCTCGGATAGGATTGACACTTCTGTTGACGAAAGGCATGCCCTCGGACAAATTTCAGGCGATGAATGGAGACTGGGTGTTTCGAATGCTACAGAAGTGAATGATTTTAAGGAGAAGGAATTGCGGGATACAATGCGCGTAACGAAGCTAGGAATTTTATGTGCGACGGAAACAAAGGAGAAGGGATTTGAGAAAAGAAAGATAAAAAATGGTCTAGAACTTTGGTCAGGAGTCGGTACTGAATCACATGGTAGCCAGGAAGTCATCCTGGTTACAAATAAGAGAGCAAAACAGCATGTCAAAAAGTATGAATGTGTATCTCCTAGATTGCTATGAGTTAGAGTAAAAGTGGGAATCTGAAGGCTATTCATTATGCCATGCTACGCTCCAATTGACGGTGACAGTAGCGATGTGAAGGATACCTTCTGTGACTCGTTAAATGATTTATAGGTGCTTGCGATCCTGGGGAAAGAATCATTCTTCTCGGTGATATGAATGACTGGGTTGGTGTGCAACGCGAAGGTAACGACAGGATACTTGGTCAGTTCGGAGACCCAAAAACGTTCGGTAACGGGGAGAATATGATCAGCTTATACTTAGAAAAAAGGCATGTTTATTTCAAATACTTGGTTCCGACATAAAATGATCCACATGTGTGCTTGCTGCAGTGGTGGAAGCCACAGTATGATAGATTTTGTTGTAGCTGTTGAGAGACTGATGATGATGGCTAGTAAGATAGTAAGAGATAGAAGAGTTATCAGAGGCTCTGGATGTGGAACGGATCACTACCTCATAGTATCAAAAATAAACCTAGATCAAGGATGAAGGAGAAAAAGAATTATAATAAATCAAAGTATCGTGAAAAACTGATTAAATATTCAGGACATCACAAAGAAGACTGGGAGACGAAATTAGGCAATAAAAATGTAGAGGGTGCATGGATAACACCAACGGATAACATCTTCAGGAGTGCATTTGAATTGTGAGGTACTGCGGCTGTGGGGAGGAAGACTAGAGATGCTTGGTGGAATGAAAAAATCCACGTGGCTGTTCATGAGAAAAAGCAAGCGTGCTCAAGAAAGTTGTATATCGAAGGTCTTAGTAATGATGAGACGACTAGACTAGAAAATGATTATAGGGATAAAAACAAAAAAGCCAAGATACTAGTCAAAGAAAGCAAGGATAAGACCAAAGCAGAAGTAGATAAAAAAATGCAAAATGATTTCGAAGAAAATGAGAAATTGTTCTAGAAATGGGTTAAGAGGATTAGAGAAGGAAGTACTAGCACTGAGTTAGTCGGAATTGAGAATGCTGATGCCGAAATGGTGTGGGACACTGACAGAGTGAAAGACTGTATATGGGACTTTTTTAAGAAATTTTATGAAGGTCGAACTGTGGAGCATAAGGGCTGTGACACAGAAGAAGATATTTAGATGATCCCATTGTAGGTGGCGAAAGAAGAATCAATGTCCTCGAACTTATATCCGTAATTAAGAAACTAAAAAATGATAAAGCTGCTGGTGTGGATTGTATCACCCCTGAAATTCTTGAGAGTGGTCGCAGATACTTTTTTGTGTGGATGAGCGAATTTATGAATATGTGTGCTGAGAACAGTGAAGTACCAAATAATTACCCTTATCATATAAGTTCATTGATCTCCTGTAGTATATCGAGGCAAGAACCAAGTGAGTTACGCTCACCCCGAAAGACATTTAACTTAATGATATACAAATAAAAATAGTTGCTCTGTAGGTACAATTTAGTTATTTTTTTTAGAATTCAAGTGGCATTGTGCAGTACAAAAATGTTTCATTTGAGTATCCAACAAGAGCTGGAATTCGAGTTCTGAATGATCTAAGCCTCGAGATACCACCGGGAAAAACCGTGGCATTAATTGGTAGTAGCGGTTGTGGGAAAAGCACCCTCATTCAGTTACTTGAAAGGTTTTATGACCCTATGTCGGGAGCTGTGGTAAGTATTTTTCTTTATTGCTTTTGATTACTCATACGTTTAAGTCAACACTGGTTAATTTTGTTAATTTGTTACTATTTTTTACTGTTCGGATACTTATTCAAATAGAGGAATAAATTACAAATTTACGAATTTTGTAAAGTTATCAACATCTTAAACTCTTAACCAAGAAGAGTAGTAAACAAAATTTTTTTGGTATAAAAAGTATGTGGGTTGATTGCTTAATTTAGAAATCAGACAAATCGTAACTAATGGGAAGCATAAATTCAAATACGTTTAAAATCTAATCGTCGTATATATTTTTTGAATAACAGTGTTTTTACGTTAACGGTAATATCATATCTCACCTGCTCACAAATCTTCTCCTTCATGCTGAATCATTTTGTTTCACTAAAAACATATTGTTTTTCGTTCTATAATTTACAGAAATTTGATAATAAAAACATAGCAAATGTGACACAAGCATCACTAAGAATGCAGATGGGATTGGTGTCTCAGGAACCGACACTTTTTGCAAGAACAATTGCAGAAAATATAGCTTATGGCGACAATACGAGAGAAGTGCCATTGTCAGAAATAATAGTAGCAGCCAAGAAGGCCAATGTTCATAATTTCGTTTCATCCTTGCCTCTTGGATATGACACGAAATTAGGAGATAGGGGGACCCAACTTTCCGGTGGTCAAAAACAGAGGATTGCCATTGCCAGAGCTCTCATTAGAAATCCTAAAGTTCTGTTGCTTGATGAAGCCACATCTGCACTGGACACTGAAAGCGAAAAGGTACTATTATTTAAAACTGAATTCAAGAAAAATTTGATTTAACTGAACTCAAAATAATGCAATGATATTCAAAAGTATATAACTCAGTTCAAAGGAATTATATGGTATTAGAAATAATTGCCTTAACCTTAGGTAATAAAAAAAATTACCTGAGCTCTCACCTCTGACCTTCACCTATGTCTTCTGATCTTTGATCCTTCGTCTATGACATCGGAAATTTTGCCTCTGTCCTTTGGTCTTTCTCATTTGACACCTCAATTTAAGCTTCTGACCTTCAATCCCTGACCCATGACCCATCATCTTTGACCTTTCAACTATGGTTCCTGAACAATGAGGTATCACTTTTGCCATTTTACCTTTGACCTTTTGGCTTTGATCCCTGACACGTATGTTAGCATTTCAAAAATATGATCCTTGAGCCCTGACTTTTGACGTTTTTTCTTTTAACGTTTCATAGTTTGGATAAGTAATCTTACAATCAAAAAATTGTTTTTTAGATCGTTCAAGCTGCACTAGATGAGGCAAAAGAAGGTAGAACCTGCATTCTCATTGCTCACAGGCTTTCTACAGTAGAAAATGCAGATAAAATATGCGTCGTAAATAGTGGCGCAATTGCTGAAAGTGGTACGCACCAAGAACTCATTGAAAAGAAAGGTTTTTATTATGAACTGTTATGTTTACAGAATGTACGTAGATAACATGTGTAGGTATTTTATCAATTGATATTAAGTGTAGCACAACAAGAAGAAAAAATAGGCAGATTTTATATAAAGTTTATGTGGAAATTTACATGACAGATAAATTTTGAGAAAATTAATTAAAAACAAAAATCGAAATAAGACTCTTTAAATTATTATGAAACGAAGTGTGTACTACAAATTATAAATACAACTAACAATATAATAAGATTAATCATATTAAGCTGTAAAGTTGGGTCTACAATTTTTTTCTTTTGCATGACTTGTTTCGTAAATACTGCATTTATATGATTTTGTAATAAAACTGTAAATAGCAATAAATGTACAAAAACAAGAAATTATTTCAAAAATAGTTAGCATATATTAGTTATTAAACATACTTCAATTAGAGAAAGCTGTCTGTATAATACATTCTACTATCCTTTAAATTGCTGTTTTTTATTGGAAATACACCTCTGATGTGTCAAATTCTAATTTTCAGTTTAAAATTAATCAATTTCCACTACCTTGCGTTTGAAACCGTTCAATTTAAAACTGTACTATTTCTAATGTTTTGATTTGGAATATTTTTTACTTGCAAAAATCTTGATACAGAAGCAAATGAGCAAAAAAAGTGAAAAGTAAAAAACATCATGTAGAAAGTGCAAAATATAACCAAAGATTTACCCGTATTTTTAAAACAACTCAAATTTAAATTTTCGTCTGAACTTTTCAATTCGACAAACATAGTAGCTCATTTTTTTCACAATTAACCATTGAAATATCAATTCTTTTTCTTCATATTCCTAGTTTTATGTTTTAAAGAAGCCTAAGACATATATATTCACAAAATATACAGTAACAAAATTTAGAAATACCAGATCTTTAATATTTTAAATAGAAAAAGTTGATGAAGTTATGATTTTTGCTGTTCTCGTTTGATTCATTTTACTTCAAACTTCACTCAGAAAAAATAAAAGTGTGCTCAAAGGAAAATACACAGATAAAAAAAAAAAATAATAATGCAAGAAGTAAAATTAATCAAAACAGATCATCGAAAATCATAATTTCATCAATTTTCATATTTGAAATATAAAAAATCTGATTACTGTAAATTCTGTGACTGTATATTCTGTAAATGTACACTGTTAGAAATATTCTGAAATTTACAAAGTTATGATGCCAGGAAAGTAATAGAAAAATTTACGAAATTTCCAATACATTCACGCAACCGCATCTTAGATGTACGAAATCTGTAATTGAATTTTCCGAAATTTTTCATAAAATGACGAAATCGTAACGCAATTTTCGTGAATTTACCCTAAATTACGAAAAAAGTTTCGTAATTTTCTGTTACATGTAACGGTATAAGACTTCCCTTACTCGAAACGTAAAATTTTTTTGTTTCAATTTTTGAAATTTCAAGTAGAATGTATCAGAAGATTCCCTAATTTTAACTTGTAACTTAATTTTCTTAAATTTATCATAATTTTCCAAAATTTATTATCGGAATGACATAATTTTGCCAAGAAAAAAATCCTGAACGTTGAAGAATACCGAAAATAAAATTACCAAACCGGAAAGTTTTCGAAAAATGAAAATGTTCAAAATTTTGAATTAACAACGGAAAATAAAACTACCAAAAATGTTTATTGACGAAATTAAAATATTCCGAAAGTGAAAGTTAACGAAACTACATAGAAAAATTCAGAAATGTCAAATTTCTGAAATTAATAAATTCCCAAAATTACATAATTAATGAAATATAAAAACCCGAATTTACAAAATCCCAAAATTTCAAAAGTAAATTCTTGAAATCAGCGAGCTCCTGAAATTCCAAATTTCCCCCAGGAAAAAATAATTTTTATCGGTTGATATAATGTTTCATTTTGCAATTATAGCGCATGGCTTAAAATTTTTAAAAGCGCTTTTAAATTTAAATCTATACAGCATACAGTATGCACATTATGAAATGAAAAGTTGTTCTAACAGATGAAAAAAAATGAGTTACCATTTTTTTGGAGGAGAATTATAAATTTTCGGGAATTCTTAATATTGGTAATTAAGCATTTCGGAAATTCACATTTCGAGATTTTGAAAAGTTCATCTTGAAAATTTCGGAAATTTGAAATTTCTGAATTCTTCTAATTTCATTAACTTTTACGTTCGAAATATATCAATTTCATTAATTTGTGGTTTCAGTAGTTTCATTTTTTCTGTAATTTGATATTTCTGAAGTGTTTATCCTTCGGAAAATTTCTAGTTTCCTAATTATATTTTTAGTATTTTTCAAAATTCGGGATTTTCATTTTCCGGAAAAATTATGTCATCCCAGTCAGAAAAAAGTTTCGTTGATTTAACAAAATTTTTCAGTTGTTTCAACCAAATCTTTTCGTAGATAAAATATTTGGTAGATTCGACCGAAAAATTTGTTTAGATGAATTATAAAAATTCTGTTGAATCAACTGAAATTTGTTTAATTCAATCAAATTCTAATGTATATCCAAGAAATATTTTTTTTTATTCAAGTAAACTTTTTTTCTGAGTACCCTATATGATGTTAGCTTTATGAATGTTTAAAAAAATAATTGAAATTTTGAATTTTTTTTTTTATATTATAAAAAGTCATGTTTCTTATATAAGGGAATAGTATGGTGAGGAAGAAACTCATAGGCCATCTCCCTCATATTACTATGAATTAAAAAAAATCAATCAAAAATCAAAATTTGTGGGAAAACTCACTTTTTAGTTTTTAAGAAAAACATACGATATCTTAGTAATTTATGAAAAGTTTCAAGTTTTTCTAATTAATTTGAAAAAGTGTAGATTGCACTAAAAGCTTTCGCAAAGAAAATTAAATTGTGTAGATTTGTTCCCAAGATACAACTTTCTGAAGAAAATTTTTATTAATTAATAATACATAATAATAATATAATAATACATAATAAAACATATTATTAATAATACATAATAATACATAATACAATATAATTAATAAAACAGCGAATTCTGGGGCTAATCAATTGATTAATTCGGTAGAAAATTAATCTGTTTCGGTTGAGTATTCAACTATTTTGATGAAAATTCATGTATTTTGTTGAAAATTCGTCTTGGGTGGAAAATTTATGTATTTTGTTTAACAATCGTCTCTTTTGACAGAAATATATTCTTCTTGGTTGAAAATTTATGTGTTTTGTTGAAAATTCGTCACTTTCGTAAAAAATTGATTTTTTTAGTTGAAAATTCAAGTGTTTGTTTAAAAATTAATCTGTTTCATTTATGGAATCAGCAAATTTTGTTGAAAATTTGTCCTTTTGTTTAAAAATGCAACGATTTGGTTGATAATTAATCTATTTCAGTTATGAATTCAGCTATTTTGTTGTTAATTCGTCTTTTTTGGTTGAAATATCGACTACTACATGAAATATTAATACATGTATGATTAACAAATTATTCAACATTACTTTTTTTGGTTGAAGATTCATCACTCAAGTTAAAAATCAATTTCTTCAGTTGGAAATTTACATATTTGGTAAGAAATTAATTTATTTTGCTGAAAATTTGTCTTTTTTGGCAGAAATATAATCTTCGTGGTAGGAAATTAAACTATGTGCTGGAAAAGTAGTGTATTTCATTCAGAATTCGTCTTTCTTGACAGGAATATGATCTTCTTGATGAAAAATTTAACTAACTGGTTGAAAATGTTTGTGCTCTGTTTAAAATTCGTCTTTTTTGGTAGGAAATGGATCATTTGGTTGAGGATTTATTATTTGCGGGAAATTCATTTCTTTCTGGTTGAAAATTCATATAATTTGTTGAAAACTCGTCTTTTTGATGGTAAAATAAATTTTTCTGGTCAAAAGAGCAAATTTCTGGTTGAAAATGTATGTGCCTTGTTGAAAACTTCTTTTTTGGTAGAAAATTAATCTTTTTGTTTGAAAATACAACTTTTTGGTTGAAGATTAATCTGCCCCACTTATGGATTCAGCTATTTTGTTGAAAATTTATCTTTTCTAGTAGAAAATTACTCTATTTGATTGAAAATTCATGTATTTTCTTGGAAATTTGTCTTTTTTTGGTAGAAATGTAATCTTCTTGGCTGAAAATTCAACTATTAGGTTGAAAATTTATATATTTTTTTAAAACTCGTTTCTTTTGACGTAAATAAAATCTTCTTGCTTGAATATTCAAATATTTGGCTAAAAATGTATTTACTTTGATGAAAAATCATATTTTTAGAAAAAAGTTAATCCTTATGGTTGAAAATGCAAGTGTTTGGTAAAACATTAATCTGTTTCAGTTATGGATTCAGCTATTTTGTTGAAAATTTGTCCTTTTGGTTATAAATGCAGTTTTACAGTTAGAAATTTGTTTCAGTAATGGATTCAGCTATCTCGTTAAAAATTCTTCTTTTCTGGTTGAAGTATCGCCTTTTATATTTTTCTTTGAGAACTCATCCTTTTTAGTTTAAAATTCAAATGGTTGGTTGAAAATGAAACTAATTTATTAAACGTTCATTTGTTTGGTTAAAGATTCATCTTTTAAGCTGAAAAATCATCTTTTTCGTTGAAAATTTAATTACTTGGTTGAAAATTCATTGTTTTTGGTTAAAAATTGACTTTTTCAACTGAAAATTTAACTATTGCGTTTTTGGTTGAAAATTAATCTTTTTAGTTAGAAATATACTATTTGACTGAAAATGTATTTTATTAAAAATTTGTCTTTTGTTGGCAGAAATATAATCTTCTTGGCTAAAAATTGAACTATTTGGTGAAAAGATCATGTATTTTTGGTTCAAAATGAAAGTGTTCGTTTGAAAATTAATCTGTTTCAGTTATGAAGTCAGCCGTTGTGTTGGCAATTCGTCTTTGTTAGTTGAAATATCGTCTATCACATTTTTCGCTCAGACTTCATCTTTTTTGGTTGAAAATTCAACTACTTGGTTGAAAGTGCAAATATTTTGTTGAGAATTCATTTTTTTTGGTTGAAGATGCATCAATTATGTTGAAAGTTCATCTTTTTGGCCGGAAATTTAATTATTTGGTCGAAAATTCGTTCTTTATGGATGAAAATTAATTTTTTCAACTCAAAACTTAACTATTACATTTTTGGTTGAAAATGAATCTTTTTTAGTTTGATTGAAAATTCTTTGGTCTCAGCTGAGCATTCAAATATTCTGTTGAAAATTCATCTCTTTTGATTGAATTGAACTTTCTATGATTTAAAACTAAAATTTTTTTTGGTTGAAGTATCAACTTACAGAATTTTCGCTGAGAATTCACCTCTTTGAGTGAAATTCAACTACTTGGTTGGAAGTAGAACTACTTTGTTAAAAAAACATTCTTTTTTTAGTTAAAGATTCATCATTTCAGTTGGAAATCCATTTCTTTGGTTAAAAATTTAACCTTTTGTAGAAAGTTAGTTTTTTTGTTAAAAATGTTTGTATTTCGGTTAAAAATGCTCAAAATGTAAGTATTTTTTTCAAAATTTTTCTTTTTGGGTTGAAAGTGGAATTAGTTTGTTAAAAACAAATTTTATATGCTCGAAGGTTTATCATTTATTTTGAAAATTCACCTTTCGGGTGGAAAATTGAACTATTTTATAGAATATTGGTTTTTTTCCTGGTTGAAAATGAATTTTTTAACTGAAAATTTAGCTATTTTATTTTTGGTGGAAAATTAATCTTTTTAAGTTGAAAATTCATTTATTTGGTTGTAAATTCCTGTATTTTGTTGATGAATCATCTTCTTTGGTAGGAAATTTATGCATTTTTGCTGCAAATTTATCTTTTTGACGTGGAAAATGTTATCAAAAGTGAAAAATTCCATTTTTCGGTCAAACTATGCAAGATTAAAAAAAAATTAATTAAAAAAAATGGTTATTCTCAAAAAGATCTACAAATGTTCTTACGATCATTTTTCAACACAACGCATAGTTTTTATTTTAATCGTGAACAATCTCATAAGAAATAAAAAATTTAAATTTTTTGAAGAACGACGAAAGATGCAACAAAATGTTTAATAACAGCATTTTCACCGAAAAAAGGTCTACAAATTTCTTATTGACCATTCCGAGCGTGTAGCGCGCGAAGTTTTTGTGCCCGTGCAGCAGGCAGATTTTTTATCTTTAATAGGTATTGAACATATTTTCATTCATGAAGCTTATCGATACTTGAAGTGGTTCATAAAGCACGAAATATATCGGGGAATTACACAATTAGAAAATATATTTTGTGGGTTGATTTAGAACCAGTCTATGCAGATTATTCCATTTTTCAAACAAGAAAAAGGTAATAATCGGAACCAATAACACATTTCTAAAAAATTGCTACCTTCCTCAAATTTGTAAACTATATTCAAGTGAAATGGATATCGTTTGGTGAATTTAGATAACCATTAACACCTCAACTAGAAATCATAAGTATTCATAGGCAACCTTTCCTTGCTTAATGTCTCTCTTTTAAAATTTCTCGAATATCGAAATGAAATCTACTTTCTTATGAAAATTTTTTGTGTACTGAAAAAGGAACACCCAAACAGTTCACAAATGAAAATTAGGCTTCAAGACTACCCGACTTAAAATATACTTAAAAGGAGTAACTATATCAGTATTTATGTTCAAATACTTATGTCACTCCCTGAAGCGTGAAATATTGGAGAATCTACACATTTACAAAAATAAGTTTAAAAAAACGTCATTACACACATATTTATGCTTGAACACTCAAAGCGTAATTCCGAGGAGTTATATAAACAACAGTCAGTAACTATTCAGTAGTCACACGCTGATGTGCAGGAAATCCGACTCATCTATTACATTATGCTCCATGCTGTTTGCTTAGAAACATCAAACATTTCTACGGCCAGAACGTCATGTTCTTCAGTGAAAAGCTCATTTCTCTTGCAAGTAGTGTCATGACTTTTGAATTCAGCGCGCCTGCAAATCCTGTGCAAAATCTAGTGAGTAAAATCCAGTACTTTTCCGTTTTATTTTTCCTATTCATTCCAATTTGAAAGGACACGGAAAAAATGTTAATTTGTGGAATTACCGAATTTGTACCAAAGTGGCGTATGTGAGGAAAATAAGGTGAATCATTAATAATTTTTCGGTGAAACAACTCGAACTGTTCCAAAATAATTACTGAACTAACAATAAATATCAAACATGTTGATGAGGTAAAAGTTTAAATTTATAATTGCGAATAAGTTGAAGAGAAAATATAGGATAGTACGATATTTTCTATAATCTGTAAGTACCTCTTTTTATATATTTTGATGGTATGTCTTTTGACCAGATGAAAATAAAATACTATACATGTTTCAGGTTTTTCCTCTACTGGCCTGAGTTTTCATTGTTCTCAAATTCACAATAATTTGGTGAAGATTATAACGTTTTCGTCCAATGTTCGGTGGGCCTCATCAGTAAAATATTATTTAAAACTGAAGAAGACCTTAACAGATTATTTGAAATACAAGGATTGCGTGGTAGCATTTTCGCATTTCGCAATCGAGTATTCGAGATTTCAAATTATAAGAAAAATATAAACTTTTAAGATTGCACAATAGATGAGGGCGTCAAAATTATTTTTTACAATAACGATAATTCGTTGTGGTTCAAATAATTAATATATAACGTGGGCCAACACAACCATAAACTCCAGAATCATAGTCATGGTGTGGAGCTTGTAGGTGTGTTGTCCCACGTTATTTATTAATTATCCGAACCACAACAAATAATCATGGTTGGGAAAAACAATGTTGACGCTCTCGTCTATTATGTAATTTGAAAAGTTTTTAATTTTCTTAATATTTAAAATTTTAAATACTCGATTTATAAATATGAAAATTATGCCACGCTATCCATGTATTTCCGATAATCTGTTCAGGTCTCTTCTGTCTTAAATTATGTTATACTGATGAGCCCCATCGAAGTTTGGGAGAGAACGTTATAACGTTCATCAAATTTATATGAATTTGAGAATGATAAAAACTCAGGTCAGCAGAGGAAAAACCTCAAACATCTATAGTACCTCTTTTTAAATCAATAAAAGATATTTTATTGCATGGGTAAAGCGCACGAGTAAACCTGTCGCAAACGCTACTTCATTATTACTTTCTATAAGTCATTTTTGAATTCGCAAAAGTTGAAAAATTTTTGTTTAACTGAAAATATTTTCAAAACTGGAAATTATATTTTAACTTAAGTAAAACAGTTAAGAATCTTATATTAAGTTTTAAACTAAATTTCTTCTGATTCAGTACAAATATATATATTTTTAAAGTCCATCACTGGGAAGAAATATTTTCACAATAAAAAGTGGATACTGCTATACATAAAAATTATATACATTAACCGAAGAAGGATGGGACAAAAATGTCTAATCTTATAAAATCCTTTTATTTTAAACGTCACAAGGAGAAATTTAAAAAAATCTTAAATGAAAAACGTTTGGAATTGCATAATTTAGACTTCAAATCGTTTCAAATCTAATAGTTTGAAATCAAACCTTTTATAATTAGATAGTCTCAAATTTCAACGGTTCAAATTGAAATATGTATAATGCATCAATAATAATCGGTGCTGTACAACGCAAATTATCCAAAAAAGGCTCAAATTGTTAAGAGGGCATAAAACTTGGAATGCGTGTTCTTTTGCACCTAAAAAAGGTTTCAGGATAGGGTGCCAGAAAATTTTTGAAATTTTTTTCCTGAAAAGACGGACACTCTCTTGAAATTCCGGTATTTTTCAAAATAACAAAGATAATCAATCGTTTCTTTTGCATTATTGTAAAAAGTTCTTTAAATTTTTCAAATTTGGAAAAAAATTTTAAGAAACTCAATGAATTAATTTATTTATTTCATTGATTAATTGATTAATCAATTAATTAACAACATGGCGGCTATTTTCTCAAAATAAAAAAAATTTGTTTTTTTTTTCAAAAAATATGTCAGACACGAGAAAAAGTTTTGAGTGAAAATTAGACTCCTTAAAGAGACCTACAAGAGGTTGTCTTTCCATTTTTTGATATTTCTAACCGTCTTTTAGGTCCCTTAAAAAATGTTTACTTCACTCAAGAATTTACTCAAAAAACGGTTCAAAATATCCAAAATCGGAGGGAAAACTTTTTGTAGGTCTATTCAAGGAAAAAAAAAATTATTTTAAGCTTTTTCCCGTATCCAACATATTTTATTTTCTATTTAAAAAAAAATCGCTATTTTTTTAATTTTCGAGTTTTTTCGATTTCTTCTTCGGATTTGCCAAAAGGAAACCCCCCATAATAAAGAAGAATGAAAAGTCAATTTCTTGTATTTTTACTGAAAAATAAACTGAAAAAACGTATTCAAAAAACGTACTTAAAGAACGATTCAAAATATCGAAAAATGAAGTGAACAATTTTTTTAGGTCGTCTCAAAGAGAATAATTTTTATCCTGAACTTTTTCTTGTATCTAGCATATTTTTCGAGAAAACCCAAATTTCGAATTTTCCGAAAAATAGCCGCCATTTTGTTTATTTTCGAATTTTGTCAAACTTTTTTCCGGATTTGGGAAATTTTGGGAAACCTACACAATAATAAGTAATGGAAAATCAATTGTCTCTATTATTTTTGAAAACCCCGGATTTTCAACAAAAAAAAATGTCCTTTTTTTGAAAAATAAAATTTCGAAAATCTTTTGGCACTGACTACAATGCTTATAAAGAGGTTTGGAATGGAACAATTCTTTCAATTGAAAATTCAAATTTCACGATTCTAAATTACAATTATTTATTTTTAATGCTTTTAAAATATTTCAATTCTGAAGATTTACAATTTTTAAGTGAAATGTGAAATTTGTATATCTTATCATGATG
>JAUMHM010000085.1:10152625-10170922 GCA_032362435.1 Melikaiella ostensackeni | reverse complement strand
ATGGGATTCAATTCACACTTAACAAATTGTAACGAATAGAAGTCTCTTGAAAACCAGCCTATCTCTGCAAAGAAATTATCTGAGAGCTGTAAGTATCTTTTTATCAAACTTAATTATAATCTGTTCTCTTTCATTTGCAAAACAATAGCTTTTTCAAATTTACTCTTTTCAATTTGAAGAGAAATTAATTTTTCTTTGAAAATTACTTCAAATTGTAACTCTTGCAGTTTTTATTTGAAAGAGAATTTATTTTTATTGAATCATTAAATAATTAACTGCCTAATATCTATTGCGGTAAAACGATACTGATTTTGAACGCATTATAATGAGAATGAAACAGTTGTGATTCGGTTACGAGGAATCGAAGTTAAACTCATCATGAAATAAGGAATGCACTTTTTTAGGAGAATGGAACCTGATGCGCAAACAGCTACATCTGAGGAAAGCGGAAGTGAGTGAAAAGTAAAAAAATGGTCTTCTTCTAAAATCAAAAGTCCAAGTGCTCAATAGTGAAAATAAAAAGTGCGAAACCAAGGAAATAAAGACTACAGGAAAATAAAAGTACAAAATAGAGATTATGATGGTGAAAAAAAGAAGTTTCAAAATATCAATACTTGAATCTATCTGAATTAAAAAAAGAAAACAAAACCTTAAAAATTAAAAAAGGTGCTTCATAATTCTTATCGAGAAAGTTCATTTTTTAAACTGATATGTCAAGAAGAATCACAAAAAAACAGACCAAAAACAAATTTTTAAAGTGTTTTTAATGGTTTTTATTATAAGATACAATTTTTCAAATCAAAATTTTTTATTTGTATTGAGAAAATGTGTGAATTTTTACTCAAAATAAATTTGTAAATACTGGAAAAGGTTTCCTTGCTTTTTATTCTGAAATTTTTCTGAGGTGTTCACGAATACTTTCCAAAATTCACGGAAAACTAAACAGCTTTTGAAAATTTAAAAATTTTATTATAGATTCGTAAACATCTTGGAAGAAAAAACTCCTACGTGTTCTTTTCTGTTCTTAGTTTCATTTAGAATTTAAATAAAAGTAAGATATGCATTAGTGTAATTGAAAAATAATGCAGATGGAGAGAAGATAAGTGATTTTTTTTTCATTTTCATACAAAACTTGGTTGTTTTTGTGTCATAAAAATTGCGTATTTTGTAAAAGTGTATTTTTGTGTTAAAAAAATTGTGTAGTAAAAATCTCAATTTGTAATTTGAAATTTATTCAAAAGAGGTTTTAAAAGTCTATTGAAGGAATTCAGTAAATGATACATCTCTTTAAGCCTTAAAGTTTCATGAGTTCGTTCACACCAATGGAAACCTAGGTCTACCACCTTGATCAAAAAGTTTTAGGACTTTATTTTTAGAATCAAAAATACAAGTTTATTCATCATAATCGATATTGCCCCCTTTAAAGTTCCGACTCACAGTTCATTCTTAAACATTTGGTTGAGAATAACAAGTATCCACAGATAGAATCTAAAATTATATTAAATGGTTCAAAAATTCTTTCCATGGACGTAAAAACACGCGTTTTATCGACAGTCTAAATTATACTCAAATGCCGTTGAGCGCACTACCTACGGCATTTGGTCTTACAGGGGAGGGAGAAAAAAAGGTGTATTCCCCCACTTATTCAATGGTCCAGAAATTCAAAACTATATTGCGTCATTACCAGATTTGAAATATTACTTCCCAGATTTCATGACAGTATCCGCAAGAGATAATTTGTTAAAATGGTATGACGAGAAAAATTCCGATCAGTTATTGCTTTGATTTTCAAAAGGAATTAATTGAATATTGTAAGAACGATGTCGATATTCTGAGACGCGTTTGTCTTGTATTTCGACAACAGTTTTCAGAGGTTGGAAATGTTTGTCCGTTCACTGAAAGCATCACAACACCTTCGGCTTGTTCGGTGGTATTTAGAAAAAATTTTCTAAAACCCGATACTATAGGTATAATACCTCGCGGTGGTTATAGGTGGTATGATGCCCAATCGAGATGCGCTGTAGAATGGGTTATTAGTGAAGAGCAGAAACGCGGTGTAACCATTGCTCATGTTGGAAGAGGTCGTGGAAATCGTTTAAAAGAGGGTAATTTAGTAGACGGATATTATGAATTTTTCGGGGATCGTACGGGAAACACCCGGTGTTTCTACAAAATAAAAGAGGGTGAGATGATGCAGTATTTTGACGTTCGGTCTTTATACTCAAAAGTTTTAAAATCGGGAAAGTTCCCTTTCGGTCATCCAGACATATATGTATGTCGGGGATGACTGTAAAATATTAACAGGCTCTGACAATACGGATAGAACCAATGTCGAGGGTTTGATTAAATGTCGAGTATTACCACCACAAACACTCTATCACCCTCTTTTGCAAACACGTTTTCATGATAAACTCATGTTCGCTCTCTGTCGTCAATGTTGCGAAAACCTTGAAAAAGGCGAGTGTCCTCACAATGAACGAACATTGCGTAAGTTTGAAGGAACATGGGTTTCTGATGAACTCAAAAAAGCCGTAACACTGGGTTATATAATTACAAAAATTTTCGAAATTTGGAATTATAAAACAACCCAGTATAACACCATCTCTGGGGAAGGTGGCCTTTTCACCCCATATGTTAACACCTTTTATAAAACAAAACAAGAATCCGAAAGCTGGCCTCACGAATGCGTTGACGAAGTTTCTACACAAGCGTATAAAGAGCAAATAAAAACAAAAGAAGGGATAGTGCTCGAATCGAACAAAATAATGAAAAATCCAAGGCTGCGGTCGGTTGCCAAGTTGTGTTTAAATTCGTTTTGGGTGAATTTGGACAGCGTGAAAATTTACCTCAAACCGAGATTGTAAAAACACGCGATGCTTTACTCAAACTTGCAGCTGATCCGGAAGTTGAAATAAATAACATACTTCCGGCAAATGAAACAGCCCTGTATATAGCGTACCAGTATAAGAAAAACACTCATACACCTTCGCATATTTCAAACGTTGTGATTGCGGCGGATACAACAGCCCAAGCCCGTTCAATTTTGTATGAATATCTTTCTAAACTGGGGAACCGTGCTCTGTATTACGATACAGATTCAGTCATTTTTGTTGATCGTTATAACCCAGAAGATTATATTCCACCGACCGGCAAATTTTTAGGCGACTTGACAGATGAACTTGAAGTTTACGGGGTTGGTAGTTACATTCGAGAATTTGTTTCTGGTGGCCCCAAGTTTTACGCCTACGTAGTAGCTTCACCTGATGGCAGTGAGCACCAGGTGTGCAAGGTTGAGGGCATTACTCTAAACTACAAAAATTCACGCCTCGTAAAGTTTGAGTCCATCCGTAAACTCGTCCTAGAAAATTCCGATCCAATAACTTCAATTTATCGAGCCATTCGAAGGACACCGCTTCATGATGTCGTTACAAAATCAGAGAGTAGAATGTGCAAAGTGGTTAACTTAAAACGACGACAAATTGATAACCACGACTCTCTGCCGTACGGTTTTAAAAGAGTAAAACCCTAGAATAAAATGCGATAATGTAATCATGCATGGGTTTTCTGGTTGCAATCTATCCTGATCCACGCTATATTTTTGAAGTGCAAAAGTACGCAGGTACACTTATATATGTAAGAATTTCAAAGTTTACAATTTTTAAAAATTATTTATATGAATAATTTTGTTACAGATAATGAAACCAACAATCTCTTATCTGGGGATGAGGATGGCTTCTCTGAAGCATCCATTCCATGTGCTCAGCCTTCACAACCCCTCGTCTACCGACTAAGAAGGCTGGGGTACAATTTGACCCCTGCATATTTTTTACACACTGAGGCAGTGATCCTTATCATGAGGGTAGCGAGAGTGATGATGATGATGATGAAACCGTTGAGAATGACTCGTGATATGTATAATTAATTAATTAATTAATTTTGATATGTATGTTAATTGTGATATGCATGCCTTTCGTCTGTGTAATTTGTGTGCGTGTATATGTGTGTGTTGCTGTGTGTACGCGTGGTTGTGTGTATATCTGTGTCTAAGAATATATGTAAAACATATGTAAAATAGACCGTATAGTATTTTAATAATAACTGAATAAATCTATATTTATAGTTTTAAACAAAAACGGTTATTCTTACTATTTACCCTTCTCCGGGGGAAACCCCACCATTATCGCTTCACATCGTTAAACTCTCCAGCGAGGAATCCCCTTTCCCACGCACCTTCTCCATTTTCAAAATTGGGGGAAGCCCTCAGTGTATGACGTCATGAGACCCAAAATCTTTCCAGGCAGGGATTCCCCTCTCCAACTACTTCTCTCTTGGCTAGGCGGCCTTATCCACGCTGACGCGTTGGCGTCAGACGCGGGGTGCGGGGGAGAGAGGTGGAAATAGGCCACGCCCATAACGGCCCCCCATAGTTGTCCTATACTACTGCAAGATATCACAAAAGGGCAAGAGGCATTTTCTGTAGAAATTTTCTAGATATTCAACTTAACATTTTCAAAGAATCCTTATACTAGTTGTAAAATTTTAAATAAATTGACCGATTCACTCAAATCTGGATTCAACTCCAGTATCGGGTATGATCTCGATGGCCGTGACTCAGTTTCAAGAATTACTATTATGTAAACCATGATCTAAAAATACATGGTCTAGCCATGCGCAACTAAAAAAAAGTGAACCAATAGGGAAGCTCCGGACAAACGGTAACCATATTGGACAAGAAATAGCGCTAGATTCAGTTGGAGAATAATGAAGTAAACGCCATGAACAAAGATTTGAAGTAAAATATGAACTAAAAATAAAATAAAGTTACATGAAGTAAATTGTGAAGGTTGTAAATCATTAAAAAATTTGTTATTAGTGCCATACGTAATTAAAAATATTGTTAGAAATATTTTTTGTAATATTTGGAATCTACACATTTTTAATAGAAAGGATTTTTTTACGTTTTAAAGGATACAAAGAAATAAATACAAAATATCAATATCATAGCCTGTATTATGTCAATATAATATTTTAATATCCGTACACATATACATACGTATATGATCAAAAACATAACCTCTGCGTACACACAAAACTACATATTTTTAGTTTTTATATATAATTAATTATAATATAAATTTTGAAAAAAAGTGAGAGGAAATGATCCTCGTTGACATTCAAAAATATAAATAAGTGAATGAACATATAAATAGTGTGGGTGTACTTCCGAAAAGCGCATACCTCCAAATTATTTGAAACTCCGTGAACCTATGTATTTTGAAGCGCTGATTACGAATATGATAGTGAAAATTGGAGCAAATTCGATTTTCATGATAAAAACCATGAAAATCATGGTTTTTTGCGTTTATCCAGTAAATAATAATTTTTTTCAAAAAAGTTTCTAACAAAAGTTGTATATATGCTCAAAATCCACCTTTTATATAACATAAAGTTTTCCTGAAAAACCAATATTTTTCGAGGAAAGTAGGAAAATGTTGGTACATTGTGTAGAATTGCTTAGAATAGAACTTGTTGCACTTCTGTGAATGGTCACCGAATTAATGTAGGTCACATTCCTAAACCTTTCCAGCGTCTCGTGTGGGGGAAAGCGCCCCTGTGACTGGTCACAAAAATAAATCAGGTCACATCCTTACCCCTTTCCAACCTGTCGTGGGGAAGGTCACATCCCTACCCCTTTCCAATGTCTCGTTGGGGGAGAGGGAAGGCATCCCTGTTACTGGTCACAGAAAGAATGTAGGTCACATTTCTGCCCCTTTCCAACATCTCGTGGAGGAAGTCGCCCCTGAGCCTAGTCGCAGAAATAATGTAAATCACAACCTTCCCCTTTTCACACCTCTCGTGGGGGGCGGGAAGTCACCCTTGTGATTAGTCGCAGAAATAATGTAGGTCACATCCTTACCCCTTTCCAATGTCTCGTGGGGGAAGGCACCCTTGTGAAAGGCCATAAAAATAAATTAGGTCACAAACCTTTCCCTTTCCAACGTCTCTAGGGGGCGGGAAGGCACCCCTGTGACTGGTCATAGAAATAATTAAGGTCACATTCCTGCTTGCTACCCCTTTCCAATATATCTGAGATATTGACTGTCTCCCTCCCACCAATTCCCGCTCTCGAAAGTTCCGCTTCTCCTAACCATTCTACGAGCGCGTATTTAGCCTTCCAGGAATTTTTCATATCATTTAAGTCCATTTTCTCGAAAACTGTCAGTCGTAGAGTAAAAACGTATTTAACGTAAAATATGTATTTTCAAAATATCTACAACTTTTTTTGAAATATTTTTAAAAGTTTTTATTATTTATTAAGATAAAAGCAAAAAACAATTATTTTTATGGGTTTTCTATGGTTTCCACCATGAAAATGGAATTTGCGTCTATTTTCACTATCATTTTCGTGATTAACACATCAAAATACATAATTACACGGAGTTTCAAATTAATCGGAGGTATGCGCTTTTCGGAAGTACCTGTATATCCAAGAGTGTAAACGCAGGTGTGATACGAATTTCGTGAAAGATATTTCAAGAATTTGAGAAGCTTTCCGTCTCTTTTGCCAAAACTATCTTCGAACTTTCTACTTTTAATCGTCCCCTTCTTCCAAATTCAAATTTTCAAAGCATATTTTAACACAAAATTATGAATTTGAGTTTTCGAAAAGCATATATAACTTTCTTTTGGAATAAGTAATTAAACAAGCAATTAATAATGACTTTTTTCTGCAAATGATTGGAGATGTAATGTTTACGTTATAAAAAAAATTCTTGACCAATTTGTTTGTCATTCTCAATTTTTTCACAGCCGAAAAAAACTATAAAGTTCACGAAATCTCTTAACAATAATTATTAGGCTTGAAGGATTCCAAATCTGGTTTTAAATTACTTCTCTCTGAACTATTAAACTTGTCAACTTAGATTATATTCTAATGGGAGCAGTTTATATTTATATAAATTTTGAACTTGTGCTGTCTTATATTTTTAGTTTTGTTAATTTGAAGACTTAAAATTAGTATACTTTTGAATGTCTAATGTTTTATAAATTGAAATGCTTGCAAATTCTTAAAAAATTTCTCTTCCAGTATTTAATTTAAACTTCATTCCATCCCGAATTCAAAAATCTGAAAAATTCCATTGATTTCAGTCCAATCGGAGTAAGATCAGAAGAATTCAAAGGAAATGAGAAAAATCGATGAAATTCATTAAAATTCAATGTATGTTTTCGAAATATTGAAAAATATTCTTAAAAGTCATTGAATACAGACAGTTTGGAATGAATTTAAAAGAATTGAAGTGAATTAACAAAATTCAAAAGAATTACAAAAAATTCAAATGAATTGCCAGAAGCATTTGAAAATCTCTTGAAATGTTTGTGCTTTTAAAATTCTATAAAATCACTGAAATCTTTGGGAACCTTATGAAATCCCTTGCAATCTTATAAAATATCTCAAAACCTCATAGGCCCTATTGAATCGTCCCAAACTTCCGTAATTCTTCAAAACCCCATGAAAACTTTTTAAAATAACTTCAAATCATTAAAATCCTTTGAAATACCCTGAAATTTTGCAAATCCCTTAAAAATGACTTGGACATTTTCAAAATATCCTAAAATATTAAAAATCCTCCGAAATTTTTTGAAGCTTTTGAAAATGCCTTGTAATTTTCAAAAATACCCTAAAATCATCAAAATCCTTCGAAATACCATAAAATTTTGCAAACCCTTTGAAAATGTCTCGGAATCTTCTGAAATACCTTAAAGTAGTTCAAATCCTTTGAATTTCATTTAAATCTCCTGAAAATTTTTGAAGCTCTTTAAAGTTCCTTGGAATTTTTAAAAGTGAATTAAGAACATTAAGTCATAAATTCTTCAAGTTCTAATCCCCCAGTTGTCATCCGTGACCTTGCAATCTTTTCTACAAAATTGACAGATTCGTTATACTGGCAGCCCTCTGTAAATTATGCAGATATTTTTCTCCGCGATTTAAGACGAATAATTCACCAGATCATAAAAAAATGGGAAATTGTACATTTGAGTTTATGATTATAACAGTATACAAAAAAAAAGATAATTAAATTAAATTTTTCTAAAAAATACATCCACTTTAACTATTTACAATTTAATCTATTTCTTGTTTGTAATGACAGATTTACAGTTCTGAAATTTATAGCTACTATATTAAATGGTAAATTATGTATCTTAATCAGTTAACGGATGTATGAACCCACTTGTTATTCTTCAATTGTTTTGAAACATTTGAATGAATTTGTTTGGAACTGAGGCTGATGGCTAGACCATGTATTCTTAGATCATGATGTGAAAAGTCAG
This sequence comes from Melikaiella ostensackeni, assembly GCA_032362435.1. Classification (NCBI taxonomy): domain Eukaryota; kingdom Metazoa; phylum Arthropoda; class Insecta; order Hymenoptera; family Cynipidae; genus Melikaiella; species Melikaiella ostensackeni. The sequence goes on along the minus strand of JAUMHM010000085.1, from coordinate 10,162,591 downwards.
GGGGAATCGCGTAACTCCGCTGAGTTCGCGCGCCTCTCTCGGCCCGTCGGACCCCTCATCAAGGAATGCGAGCAGGCAGACATTCTAAGAAGGACATAAGCCCAGGTGACTTCAATCTAGAGTTGAGTGCATTATGAGGGTTTGAATTTTGGCAGTATTATTTATATTTCAATATCCTCTCAAAAATATTGAAAATGAAGTTAACTCACCTGCACTTAAACACGATATCAGCAAAGCAATAAACTTATTATGCGAAAATTCTTTCTTGCGGAGGAAAAGTTAGTGATATTTTTACGTACGATTTTTTTATCTCCCAGACTAATTCTTTTTGTTTCCTCTCTTCTTTTCTCTGGCATAATTCTCTATATTCTTTCCTAGTCCCCACATATCTAAACCTATCCTTTTTTCCTTTCTTTCAGTCCTTATATGCTTTTCTAACTTCCTTTCTCTTTTTCTTGCATTCACCATTCAATCAAACTTTTGTCAAATTTTTATCCTTTCCCTCCTAACCTTCATCTTTTTCATTCTACTCGATTCCTTGACTTTTCCTATCAGTTCATGTCAAACTTCATTCAACTCTACTTTCTGAAATTTGAGTTTTTCTGTCTTTTCTGCATATTTTTTCTTTGCTTCCTCTGTCCTCACTTCTCTCTCTATTATTTCCACCTCTGCTATCTTATTGCGTACCGAAATTCCCCTTCTTCATCTCCTGTTTTGTTACCATTAAATACATACCAACAACTTTCTCCCACCATCTCTAATAGTTCTTTTCCTTCTTTGTTAAGCAACTGACCTTTTGAATTTCTCATATCATGTTCCCCTTCCATGTATAAACTCACTGTTTTTCCTGTTCTTGCATTCCAATCTCCACTCATTATCAGTATCTCTTCCTCTTCTTCTTTTCTGTTATTCTCCATTTCTTTACTTGTATTTTTCATTCCTTTCTCGTTATAAATTGTCACAATCCTATATCAGTTTCCCTTTATCTTTACTTTTCTTTCCTGTACACACTCACTCCCTCTTGCTATTTCCTTTTCTTTCCTTTTTTGGTAAAGAATTAATCTTCTTGATTGAAAATTGAACTACTTGGTTGAAAGTTGAACTATTTTGATAAAAATTCATTTTGTTAGTTGAAAATCCATTTCTTTGGTTGAAAATTCAACTCCTTTGTTGAAAATTCGTTCTTTTTTGTTGAAAATCAATTTTTTAAACTGTAAATTTAACTAATCAAATTTTTCTTTTCAGGTACAAAATTCAACCGTTTGCTAGATAATTCGTCTTTTTTGCTGTTTGGTTGAAAATTAATCTGTTTTGGTTGAAAATTCAACTATTTTTTTGAAACTTGTCTTTTTTGGTTGAAATATTGAGTATTACATTTCTCGTTGAGAATTAATCTTTCTTTGGTTAACTTCGACTGTTTTTGATGTAAAATTAAAATCTTTTTCTGGTCAAAATATCAAAACTATTATATTTTGCGCAGAGAATTATTGTAAAAAATTTGTCTTTTCGGCTTGAAAATTCAGCTATTTGGTTGTTGATGCAACTGTTTGGTTGGCAATTAATTTTTTTTGGAAAATTTAATTGTTTTGTTAAAAGTTCGTCTTTTGGGATAGGAAATTCGCCCCCCTTGGTTGAAAATTCATCCTGCGTGGTAGAAAATTCAACTGTCTTCTAAAAAAGTCGTCTTTTTGGCTCGAAGATTCAAATATTTATTTGAAAATATTACTGTTTGTGATCGAAGTTCAATCTTTTTTGTTTAAAAATTCGACCATTTGGTTGAAAGCTGAACTACTTTGTTAAACATTCATCTTCATAATTGGTTATTAAGCTTAAGAGTAATTGATTTACGCTCCACTCATGAAAAGTGGCGTTTCCATTTCAAGTCCGGGCCGAGACAGATTTTTTCTCGTTTCTCTAACAATTGTAATATTACGGCCAGTAGACAAAAAAACTATTTTTCCATCAATTTCAATTAATCATTTTATTGGCTGAAAACTCAACTATTCCATTTTTGATTGAAAATTGATCGTTTTTAGATGAAAATTCAGCTACATATTAAAATTTTCATTGCGAATTTATCTTTTTTTATTAAAAATTCAACTACTTTGTTAAAAGTTGCACCACTTCATTAAGCATTCATTTTAAAGGTTAAAGATTTAAATATTTTGTTGCAAATTCATTTTTTTGGGGGGGGGATTCCTTTTTTTAACTGAAAATTTAACTATTCTGTTTTTGGTTGAAAATTGATCATTTCCAGATACAAGAATTCAACTATTTGGTTGAAAATTTATATATTTTCTTCTAAACTTATCTTATTTCGTAGAAAATTAATATTCTTGATTGAAAATTCAACTACTTGGTTGAAAGTTAAACTATTTTGTTAAAAAATAATTTCATTACTTGAAGATCCATCTCTTTGGTTAAAAATTCAACTATTTTGGTGGAAAATCGTTTTTTTTTTGTAAAAAATCAATTTTTGAACTGTAAATTAGACTACTCCATTTTTGCTTGAAAATTGATTTTTTTAGTTGCAAATTTAGCTATGTGGCTGAAAATGAACTTTTTGGTTGAAAATTTATATTTTCAGGTTGAAAATTCAACTGTTTCCTAGAAAATTCGCCTTTTGACTGTTATGTTGAAAATTAATCTCTTCCGGTTTGAAGTTCAACTGTTTTGTTGAAAACTTGTCTTTTTTGATAGATTCCAACTGTTTTCGATTTAAAATTAAAATCTTTTTTGGTTGAAATATCAACTAATACATTTTTTGTTGAGAACTCATCTGTTTTAGTTAAATTCAACTGTTTCTGACTCTAAATTAAGATCTTTTTTTCACTGAAACATTAAAACTATTATATTTTTCGATGAGAATCAATCTTTTCGGATTGAAAATCCATCTGTCGTCTAAAAAATTCGTCTTTTTGACATTAAGATTCAACTAGTTCTTTGAAAATGCAACTGTTTGTGGTTGAAGTTTACTCTTTTTTGTTTAAAAGTTTGACCATTGGGTTGAAAGATATACTTCTTTGTTAAACATACATTTCATTGGTTGAAGGTTTAACTATTTTGCTAAAAATTGAACGAATCAATTTTTCATCGAAAATTCAACTACTTGGTTGAAATTTGAACTGCTTTGTTTAAAATTCACTTTATTGATTTAAGATTTAACTATTTTGCTGAAAATTCGTCCTTTTTTAGGTTGAAAATTCAACTCCTTTGTTAAAAATTTATTTTTTATCGTTTTTAGTTTACAATTCGGTTATTTGGGTGAAAATTAACTTTTTGGTTGAAAATTTGCATTTTCACGTAGAAAAAAATTAATTTCTTCTGGTTTAGGATTTAACTATTTCGTTGAAAATTTGTCTTTTTTGATTGATTTCAGCTGTTTTTGATTTAAGATTGAAATCTTTTTTTGGCTGAAACATTAAAACTATTATATTTTTCGATGAGAATTATTCCTTTTAGATTAAAAATTCAACTGTCTTTTAAAAAATTCGTCTTTTTAGCTTGAAGATTCAACTATTTGTTTAAAAATGCAACTATTTGTTGTCTAAGTTTAATAATGTCTGCTTGGAAATTCGATCATTTGGTTGAAAATTCATCTTTGTATGTTGTAAATTCAAGTACTTGATTAAACATTCAACTATTTTGTTGAAAATTCAATCATTTTGTTGAAAAAGCATTTTTCTGGGTTGAAAATTTATCTTTTTTGGTTGAAAATGCAATATATTTCGGTTTGAAATCTTGAACGTTTCATATTGAATTCAATATGATACCTGTACATTAATTTCATTTAAAAGAATTCATTTCCCTATTATTCCCCCATTTTCGTAAAAAATCACCCTATTTACCCTATTCTTAGAGCATTTCGGGTTGCAAAGTCTGTCATAAAATATTATTTTAGAATGTTTTCTGTTTTATTTTAGGTGCTTATCAAATGAAATCGGAGAAAATTTTTCGACTAAATGGGGGGTAGGAGTGTACGTATTTGGGACGTCACCCTGGGGGGTTCAAACTTTGCGTGATGATCTGTGACGAAGAAGGGGAGAGGTGGAAAAAGTTTTCAAAATAGCGTGACATAGTTTTTGAGCGGCCCCTTATATAAATACTCGTCATTAACATTCTTATTATTTAAACAAAATCAAAATTTGTAGAAATCTGTGAATAATAAAAATATCGGATTACGTACAAAAATCGTACTGTCTTACCTATATTTTAAATGTATTTAAACACAATGCATATTGTAGACAAAGAAGATAACTGTAAATTATACAATTAGTTTATAACCGTTCAACGTTATCGTCTCGAGCGTATGTTGAAAAAGTGAGGATGCGAAAAGGAAACTAGAATCGAAGTTCAGTGCCTACAATATTACAGGTAAGAAGTTTATATCTGCTGGAGAACCATTTATTTGACCTAAGGTCACAGTGTTAATCATAGTGGCTCAATTTATTGTATAATTTTATTCTATTGAGCTACGAATGCATTAGGGAATTATTATTTTATTAAAAAACCTACCATTTTCTCTTCCAATTCAGGCAATTAAATTCGAAATTTGAATTCTCTCTTCAGGAACGTAATATATTTACCAAAAATGAGATTAAAGTGCCATATTATGAAGCTACTTTCTGTTCATAAACGTATGACGATTCCATGGGTTCGTCATCCTGTGAATCCAATACCAGATTTAGTAAGTGAAATTAATTTCATACCGTAAATTTATAATTAATTTTTTTATTGTGTATTTACTTTTAAACCTCTTGAATTTGCAATGAATACCTTCTAATTAATCTTCTCTACCGGAAACAAAATTGTAATTATTTCAGAAAAAAAATTTGAAAGTAGGAACTCATGAATACGTTAAATAAATGTTTTAATTGTAAACTTAAAATTATAATTGCGAATCCACTTGAAATATAGGAATAAAATGTGCCACGCAGCAAAAATTAAACGTTTCTGGAAATTTCCACAATTCAATCAAAATAATATTCTGTACAAGATATTCTTGCGGGTATATTGAAACACTTAAAAAATAAAGTTGCAGGAAAGTTTCTTACGTAATAATTTTCAGAATTAACAATAATAATGGCACAAAGTCAAGTACGCAATAGACTACCTGTATGAAATTTATCTACTGAAGCGACGTTTAAATTATCGTGAACGATAAGTAGTGTAAAATAGTTAACATACACGTCATTCCTGTAGAACCATGCAATAGCAAAATTCCTGTTTTTATCAAAATACACATTCACAAAACACACATAATAAGGAAAACAAAGAAAATTTTCAGTTAGAGGCTCAAGTGCAAGGTACACTTAATTGGATTATAATAATTTTCACTGGGCAGTCTTTTGAATTTGTTATATAAAAGTATAAAATTCATCGAATTAATAAAAGACATTGGTAATGAAGCTTCTTCAAAAAATTTTTTTTTTTGCAACTTATGTATTTACAATGGAAAATAGCGCTTTTTCCTTTCGCTTCGACAATCTTGTAAGTAAAATTCACTTTTAGTAATCTGTTTCCTACATTTCTTCTAATAAATTCAAAACTCTTTTTCTAATGGAAAAAACTGAGAAAATGAATCATCGATTTCTATCATTTGTTATTACCTTTTGGTCGACCGACTCATAAGATGAAAACTCTTGAATCAAGAAGGAAAATTGATTAGATCAGACGAAGATTAGTATTTTTAGTTTGAGAGTAAAAAATTTTTTTGCTCGTAATTGTCATATTTTTATACTTAAAGAATTTCTTTTTTGTGGAGAGAGGAACTTTAGTTACTTAGTTTTCTTCTTTTAAGCTCATCCCGAATCAGCTATTTGAAACGCTTCAAATTCCTAAAATTTAAAGTGAAAATTGCATTTTCAACAAAATAGATGAATTCTCAACCAAACAGTTGAATTTTAAACCAAAAAGATGGATTTTCAAGCAGGGGGATTAATTTTCTACCATGAGAGAAGAGTTTTAACCAAATTGTTAAATTTCCAACCAAACAAGATGAATTCTCAACGAAAATTCTCATAGTAGATATTTCAACCAAAAGAGTTTTTAATTTTGAATAAAAATCAGTTGAATTCAACCAAAAAAGATTTCTCAGCCAAGAAACAAAAATTTCAACCAAATTGTTGGATTTCTCAGTTAAAAAGACGAATTTTCTATAAAATATTTAAAATTACATGAATTTTCAACTGAAAACGATGAATTATCAGCTAAAAACGAAATAATTTAATTTTCAGTTAAAAAAATTATATTTGAACATAACAAAAAACCAACTTTCAAACAACATATCAAAATTTTTAACAAGAGAGATGAATCCTCAACCAAAAAACGACCTTTCGAGCAAATACAATTATTTTCAACCAAAAATAAAGTCATTAAATTCTCAGTTACGAAAATTAATTTTAAAAAAAAGCGAACTGTCAAACAAGGTATTGGAATTTTCAACGAAGGAGATGAATCACCAACCAAAAAATTGAATTTTCAACAAAATAGTTGAAGTTTCAACCACGGAAGATTTTTCAGTCAAGAAGAAAAAAAATTCGAGCAAATTGTTTAATTTTCTACCCAAAAAGACGAATTCTTTACACAACAATTAAATTTTCAACTCGAAAATATAAATTTTGAACAGGAAAGATCATTTTCAACCAAATAGTTTTAGTCTCTACCATAATAGTTGAATTTTCAATAAAAAGTCGAATTTTTGATCAAGAAAGATTTTTCAGTTGAAAAGAAAGAAATTTTAACCAAACTGTTGAATTTTCAAGCCAAATTGTTGAATTTTCAAGCCAAAAAGACGAATCTTAAACAAAACAATTTAATTTTCAACCAATTAGAATGCAATTTTAACAAATTTGTTGAATTCTCAACTAAATAAGATCATCTTTCAACCAAAGAAGATAATTTGCAACAAAATATTATAAACAAAATTGCTGAATTTTCAACCAAAATGATGAATCTCCTACCAAAGAAATGAATTTTTAACAAAGTAGTTTAACTCTCAACCAACTAGTGGAATTTTTCACCAAACAAGATGAGTTCTCAACAAAAATGTTATTTGATATTTCAGTCAGAAAAGTTTATAATTTTAAATCAAAAATAGTATAATTCAACTATAAAAGACAAATTTTCAAAAAATTGTTGAATCCTCAACCAAAAAAAAATTTTCAGACAAGAAGAAAAAATACTTCAACCAATTGGTTGAATTTTCAAGCGAAAAAGGTGAATTGTCTACAAAAAACTAGAATTTTCAACAAAAAAGTTTACTTTTAACTAAATGTTTGAATTTTCCGCCAAAATAGCTGAATTTAAAACCCAGTTTTTTACATGCCTAGAGGTCAAAAAAGTCTTCCAAATTTTTTGTGGATTTCAATCAATCATTTTTATAGTGATAATTCCTATTTATGCCCCCGTTTTCGGAAAAAACTCTTAACACCTTTGTGAATAAGAGAAGAAATTTTTTGGGTCTTCCCAGTGACAAAAATGCACTAGGAAAAAAATTGCCAAGAGCCAGGAATGGAAATTGGAAATACAGCGAATTTTTAAATTTGTTATTTTGGTATTTAGTGAAATTATCTTTATAACCTATGGTTTCAAAATTTTTCTGAGCATGTGTGGGCTTTTTTAGCATAACAATACGCTAGAAAAAAAATCCGCAAGTCGTGGGACTCGAAATTAGAATTACAGTAAATTTTAAAAATTTGGTATTTGGTATTTAGTAGAATTATTTTCAATTTTTAACTGGTGTGTTGCTATGCTTGAAAATTCCACACATGCTCGAAAAAATTCAAAACCACAAATGAATAAAATAATTCTATTAAAAACCAAATTCCAAATTTTAAAAATTTGCTCTAACTATAATTTCGACTCCTGGGTCTTGTCGCCTTTTTTCCAAATGTATTTCTATGCTAAAAAAGAAAAATTACTCAGAAAAATGTTCAAACCACAAATTATAATGATAATTTGATTCCGTACCAAAACCTAAATTTTAAAAATTTGTTGCACACCCAGTTTTTTTCCTGGGCCTTGACGATTTTTCTCCTAGTTCATTTTTGTCATTGGAAAGTTTTTAAATACCCGAGGAAATTCTTCTCCTATTTACTCAGGTTTTAGGAATTTTTTCTGAAAACAAGGGCGAATTAAATATAAATTATTTCTTAGAGAATGATTGAATAAAATTCGCAAAAAATTGGGAAGACTTCTTTGTCCTCCAGATATGTAAAGAAAAATTGAAACTCAAGAAAATTTACAAACTCTGCAAACAAGAAATTTCCAAACATTTTTTTGAGCGTAGGTAACCAATCTGCATGTCTATCGATTCCAAATTAATTATACTTTTTTAGGATCCCAATAGGCTACTTTTTCGAGTTGTAGCGAATTCGAATTCCAGAAATTTTTATTTTCGACCCGCCCTACTAATTACACTGGAACCTCCATTCAAGCCCTCCATACACCGTGTTCATGGCATATTTCACATTCATTTTTGAATGCACGCGAAAAATTCTCTTTTCATTAATTGGTCTTGATTATTGAAAAAGGTCACGGTCATCGCAGACCATACCCGAGTCCGTCGTCGAATGGAGGTTCGAGTGTATATCTAATGAAAAATTATCTCGAAATATTGATCATTCATTATCCAAAAATCTTTGTATATTTGTTCTTACTCAGCAGTTCAACCAAATTTAGTTAACAAACAAACAAATTTTCAGTTTCGTTATGCAACAAAATTGGAAGCATTCCTCATGGTTATCGGAGGACTTTGCAGCATTGCTACTGGATTAGCGGTACCATGGAATGTAGAAATGTTTGGAAAATTGGTTGGCGGGATGGTTGATGCCCAATTAGTGAGTGCATTTAAAGCACTTGGAATAGATATTTCAGAACATATTGTAACAGATGTGATGGAATCTGTGACGAATTTTGCAATTGGTACTTTGTTGATTAGCTGCATAATGTTGGGACTGACATATGTTAGCATCACTCTTTTTAATTACACCTCTCAGAAGCAAACTCTTCGAATAAGAACAATGTATTTGAAATCTATTTTGCACCAAGATATTAGTTGGTATGACGTCATGAGCTGTGGTGACGTTGCAAGCAGATTAACTGAGTAAGAATATTAAATACATATTTTTATAGGTATCTTCTAATTATTATATATTGTTGCAGTTTAAGTTTTTCAAAAAATAATTTTAAGCACGCGATGTAGAAAGTGCATTATCAAGCTTTCCAATCATTTATAAGAGCTTGATAAAATAATTATCATCGTTTAATCATTGTTTTCATTATCTATAAACAAACACTTAAAATCACTGATAAAAGTAGAATTTGAAATCGTCAGAAGGGATGCAGATGCAATTTGATATCCATCTTTTTTAGGTTTGCGTTTCCAATTTTTTTTTGTCCAGTTTCCAATTTGACTACTTTCCAAACCTCTTTCTCCAGCCTAGCTTTCTCCGCCTCTTATTTATAAAATTTTATTTTTCTACTTTTTTTATCACACTTTTTAGTACATTCCTTCTTTTTTATCCGATATTTTTCGTCACTAGTTTACTTTTTTTCTTCATTTTCTTAATTCCCTTCTCACTTTCTTCTTGGTTCTTCTTACATTCCGCATCACGCCTATTTCTAGCTCCTCCTCCACTACCTTCTTTTTTCCTTCTCCCATTTTTATATTCTTTACCTCTTCCTTAAATTTTTCTCTTCCTTGTATTGACCAATCCCCTCTCCCTGTGATTTTCACCTTTACATCCATTTTATCCTTATTTTTATTAATATCTTAACCCTTTAATGACAGTATGATGGGAAAGGGATCCGAATCTGTATAATCTCCTACCTCTAGCTTCTTGACTTTTTCTCTCACCTTGTCGTCCATTATCACATAGTCTTCAACAATTGAGGGGTTCCGTGCAATAACCGGTTATAGAATTCTAGCGCTCGGTTTTGTTGGCCCCTGAGAGCTTTTAAAAA
>JAUMHM010000085.1:10007643-10036852 GCA_032362435.1 Melikaiella ostensackeni | reverse complement strand
TTAGAAGGGCGGAAATTTTGGGTTTCAATTTTTCTCTAAATTGGAAGAGGAACATTTTTTTATTTTTAAGATTCTTATCGAGTTGGCAGGGAGGAAATTTTTGTTTTAATTTTTTCTGAATTGGAAGAGGAACATTCTTTTATTTTTGAGATTTTTGTCGAGTTTGAAGGGAGGAAATTTTGGTTTTCAAGTTTTTCTAAACTGGAAGAAGTACTTATTTTGTTTCTATCATTTTTGTTAAGTTGGAAGGGGAAAAATTTTGCTTATTAATGTTGTTTCTGAATTGGAAGGGGCAATTTTTTTCTTTTTAACATTTTTATTGCGTGGACGGGGAGCAAATTTGGTATTTTTAACATTCAGATGAAAGGGGAGAGAATTGAAAATGATAGCGTGGATTTACATTTTTCAACCAGAAAAATCTTTGAACTGTTTAATTTATAAATGTTTAAAATTTAATATTTTGCAGTTTAATGGCATTTAACTTGAAATTTCTGAAGTGGAAAGTGTTACAAGCTTCCATTTTATACGTGTAATTTATTGAGTATTTCAATAAAAAATTTCTGAATTAAACATTTTCTAAGCTTCAATTTTGAATATTTAAAATTCAAAAGAGTTCCACTTTGAGTGCTTTAATTTGAAGCTCAGATTTGATTACTTCATATGAAAAAAATTCAGTTTTAAGAGTTCCAATTTTTTAATTTCAATAACCGTGAAAATTTTTTGCGTACCACGAAGAAAAAAACCGGGAAACGACCGGAAATTTCTTTCCTCTATTAAAACGGCCACCCTGCTTTGGGTTGGAATATCTAAATTAGGCGAAATTGAAGAAGCCGGTTCCACTGTTTTATATCCTACAAATACTCCTTTTGATGATTCATGATTTTTTTTTTAATATAGTCTTGTTCGTTGTGTTAAAGGCACATTTCGCCCATTCGTTAAAAAAAATCTGCAATATTGAAAGTGTATAGTATAGAGTAGAGGGTTGTATTGACTATCAGTAATAAAAGTGTAAGAAACGTCTACACTCTACTTCAATTAAAATTAATAGAGTTCGACCATAATTGTCAATTTGCCATTATCTTACTGCAGTTAAAAGTGTTGACAGTCTAAAAATTCATTCAAAAATTATTTTTAAAAGTGAATCAAGATGTTAATATTTTTCCTTGATTTACAAAAACATGTTCTTGAATAATATTATCAAAGCAAAAAATGAGGTTTACAATTTAATTTTTTGAGAATTTTGATGTTAGTTGTTGGCTTTAGGGTCAGGTAAAATTGAATAACATAAAATTAATAAGTTGTTTCAAACGTTTCAGCACATAATGGTGTCCCTCATCAGTGGATTTTATTAAATCTGTAAAGAATTACATCATTTCTTGCATGGACGCAAATTTACAATGAGAAATGTTTTCTATGGTTGATATCACAGTTGGAAAATTATAAATATAAATATTTTTAATTAAAATGTAATGATATTTTCTGTTCTCAATAGTCAACTATTATTAAATATACTTAATAAGCAAGAAAAAACTAGATGTATGATAGTTGAGAATTTGTTGATATTAACACAAAAGTTGATAAAGTATTAAGTTTTAGTAGTAAATACACAGTGAGAAGAAAAATTTAAACTACATATTTTATTTAGCAACTGCAGGAAAACGAAAGTAATGTTTGGAGAATTTTTAAAAAGGTGATTATTTCAAATTTTTATAAATTATCTAGAGAAATGGATGCATTATTGTCTCATTATGGACTTTTTTCTTGCAAAAGATATCTAACCGTGTATTCATTTATCAATAAAAAGTAGGGAAATAATTTACTTATATCAAAAAGATTTTTTATTTGCTGGTGTGTCAATATTAACAGGTTTGACATTTTATTTTTAGAGCAGATATCTTGGTTCGGTCGAATGAAATTTTAATCTAATTTGAATTGTAAATTTATGTGGTAGGCTCTCTAGATTTTAAGGACCTTGACTCTACTGTTTTTTATACGTTTACAATACATGAAATTAAGTTTAAAATAGGCGACCGGTTTCTGTTCTACGCGCTCAAGACCTCCAGGCAGAAGTTGGCATATTGTCAACCTTTTTGAAAACGTTCCGAAGGCTTTGATTTATTTTTAAGTATGCGTGAAAGTACAGAAAACATAGTCAAGAGTTATTTAAAATTAATCCTAGTTACAATGGTTCAAAGATGCTGCTAATTATTGATTTCAAAATAATCCACAATTTTTTTTTAATTTCTGGTCCAACTTTTAATTTAATGTACATTTAGATATTGTAGATGTTTCACATCTTTACTTTCTTTGGAAGTTATTTTTCAACTTAATTTGCTTATAAGTAAGCAGTATAATTAATGATCGTGGCTACGTGTCCCGAAATTGCGGTACGAATAACCGGATTTTTTTTTGTACGAATCGCGAGACCTATAAAAGGGGGTATTTATACCAAAATTTCGGTACAAATAGCCGCATTTATAGGTACGTGCAGACACTGCCATAATTATTATGAATATTTCTCGACAGTTTTGAATTGTAGTGTGTTCAAATGAAAATTTTCAAAAATAGTTTAAATAATTGTCATTTTAAAAACTCTTCCAAATAGGACAGTTTACCGCACTGAACTTTTGAAACTTAGGATAATTTCGTTTAGATATTTCTAAAATAACTTTGAAATTTTTATTTATTTTAATTAGTACTTTTACATGCTATGCAAATATTTATCTAGTCCTTCAATTATTTGTTTTATTGCTACATTATTTATAGCTGATTTTATCTCACGTCTATTTTCGTATTCTTCTAGTAACTTGAAATTGAAATCAACGAAATTGCAGAGTAAGCAAAGCAACTAAAAATACGGTCAAGTTCAAGTGTTTGAAATTTAAAACTTTCTTGCTCATAATATTTTAAACGACTTCAAAATTAATCAATTCGAAGTTGAAATTCTTTAAATTTTACAACTGTAAATTTATAGGGCTTAAAATTTTAAACATTTTTATACTTTGAATGATTCTAAATTCGAAAGTTTTTCCAAGTTAAGTTTTTCCAAGTTTTTGCGATTCGAGGCTTCCAAGTTGTAATTTGTTTCTAAATATAAAATCGTCAACATTTAAAAACTTTCATACACTGAAAGTTTCCAAATTAATTTGAATCTTTATTTGCATTTAATTTAATTTTAAACTTTGCCATTATCAAGGTTTTTGGAACTTGAAGATTCAAGTTTTAGAATATTCAAATTTCAGTCACCGCAGATTGATATTGAGGCCCTTTAGACTTTTTTAAAATATTCTAAAACATGTTCAAGGTGCAACATGTTAAATCACCAAAATTTGAATGTTTTACTAATTTTTAATAGACTATTTCGTACGTTTAAATGTTGGAACACACCAGTCCAGGCTTTAACTTAGCGTCTTCGAAACCGGTTTCACTCGTGCATCTTGTGTCACAATATAATTTTGCTCGAAGAATGCAGTTGGATCAGCTAATTAATGTTGTTTATTTTTCTGTTGGAGATACACTCGCCCTCTTGTTCAAATGTTAATTGAGGGGTCTTTATTCTACAATCATGGCGAGTCGGGAATTTTCATAAGTGAATCAAATCAGTGTCAAGTGCGATAAGATCGGCCTTCTTTACAAAAAAGTCAGCAAACTTTAACTCTTTTACGTAAACTTGAAGAAAAAATACAAATCGTTGAACATTATTTTTCCTTAATTAGAAACAAAAATTATATCTAATAAAGATTTTTATAATTTAATATAAAAATAAAATAAATAAGCTTTTTTTATTCAGAACTGACATTTCATATTTATTTATTTTTTCTAAAATGATTTTTGATTCAATACTTTGCGAATCTCTTCACAAGGAATTTTGAAGACAATTGAAAGTCATTTCAAGAATATTATTTTGCACTGAGAGGGACTTCATTAGATTCTGTCTTATTACAATTTCTAGTTTCGAGAGACATTTTTTTATTTTAAAGATTTTTATGGAGTTGCAATGGAGAAAATTTTGGTTTTAATTTTTTTTTGAATTGGAAGAGGTACTTATTTTGTTTTTATCATTTGTATTGAGTTGGCAGGGAGGAAATTTTGGTTATTAATTTTTTTTCTGAATTGGAAGAGACCATTTTTTACTTTCTAACATTTTTATTAATGTTAGTTGAAAGGGAGGATTAGTTTTAATTTAGATCATTGACAATGCTAGCGTGGATTTATATTTTTTAACTAGAAAAATCTTTGAACTGTTCAATTTATAAAAGTTTAAAATGAAATATTTTGCAGTTTAATGGAATTTAATTTAAAATTGCTCAATTGGCAAGTGTTTCATGAAAGGGAGGCAATTTTGATTTTCAAATACATATTTCTAAACTGGAAGAGTCACTTCTTTTGTTTTTATAATTTTTATGGAGTTGGAAGGGAGGAAATTTTGGTTATTAATTTTTTTCTGAATTGGAAAAGGCAATTTTTTTCTTTTTAACATTTTTATTAAGTGGACGGGGGGCAAATTTGGTATTTTTAACATTCAAGTGAAATAGGGGAACTTTTTATTTTGAATATTGTACTGAATTCGAAGAGGGACATGTTTTATTTTTAACATTTTTATTAGTGTTAGTTGAAAGGGAGGATTAGCTTCAATTTACATCATTGATAATGATAGCGTAGATTTATATTTTTTAACCAGAAAAATCTTTGAACTGTTCAAGTTGTAAAAGTTTAACATTTAATATTTTGCAGTTTAATGGCATTTAATTTAAAATTGCTCAATTGGAAAGTGTTTCAAGGAACGGAGGCAATTTCATTTTCAAATACATATTTCTAAACTGGAAGAGTCACTTCTTTTGTTTTTCTAATTTTTATGAAGTTGAAAGGGAGGACATTTTGTTTATTAATTGTTTTTCTGAATTGGAAGAGGCCACTTTTTCTTTTAAACATTTTCATTGAGCGGGCAGGAGGCAAGTTATATATTTTTAATATTCAGATGAAAGGGGAACTTTTTATTTTCAATTTTGTACTGAATTCGAAGAGGTACATGTTTTATTTTTAACATTTTTATTAATGTTAGTTGAAAGGGAGGATTAGTTTTAATTTAGATCATTGATAATGATAGCGTTGATTTATATTTTTTAACCAGAAAAATCTTTGAACTGTTCAACTTATAAAAGTTTGAAATTTAATATTTTATAGTTTAATGGCATTTAATTTAAAATTGCTTAATTGGAAAGTGTTTCATGGAAGGGAGGCAATTTTGATTTTTAAATACATATTTCTAAACTGGAAGAATCACTTCTTTTGTTTTCATCATTTTTATTGAGTTGGAAGGGAGGAATCTTTTGTTAGTAATTGTTTTTCTGAATTGGAAGAGGCCATTTTTTCCTTCAAACGTTTTTATTGAGCGGGCGGGGGGCAAATTTATTATTTTTAATATTCAGATGAAAGAGGGGCACTTTTTATTTTCAAGTTTTTTACTGAATTTGAAGAAGGACATGTTTTTTTTTACATTTTTATTAATGTTAGTGGAAAGGGAAGATAAGTTTTAATTCAGATCATTGGAAATGATAGCGTGGATTTATATTTTTTGACCAGAAAAATCTTCGAACTGTTCAATTTATAAAAGTTTAAAATTTAATATTTTGCAGTGTAATGGCATTTAATTTAAAATTGGTCAATTGGAAAGAGTTGAAAGATTTTACTTTATACGTGAAAATTATTGAGCGTTTGAATAAAAAATTTCAGAATTAAAATTTTTTTAAGCTTCAATTTTAAATTTTTAAAATTCAAATTCCAATTTCAGGTGTATCTTGAATAGTTGCAATTGAAAATTTTTTAATGTTGAATAAGTATAATTTAAATTTGTTCAATTTTAAATGTTTTTTTTTTAATTGTTCAATTTAAAACTCTTGAATTTTAAAGCTGTATATACAAAACTTCTTAAATTTTGCTGATTTGGAACATCAAAAGTCAAGGGTTTTCAATTCTAAATGTTCCAAATTGAAAAATTTCAAATGTCAATCATTAAAATTGCAGAATGTTTAATTGTAAAACTTAAAACTTGCATAATTTTTAATCGTAAATTTTCAAAATTAAAAACTCTTGAATTTTAAAATTTTAAAATTCATAGTTCTACAATTTTGAAGAGTTACAATTGAAAATTCTTGAATACTGAAAATATGCAATTCTAAATTATTCAATTTTCAATATTAATATTTTAAAGGTATGTAATTTTGAACTTTTTCTGTTGTTTAATAATTCAATATTAATTATTCACAATTAAACATTCTTCAATTTTAACAATCTTCAATTTAAAATTGTGATTCAAAGTTTTTTTTAACAATAATTATTTCATGATTTCAATCACGATCACGGTGTCATTTCATTGGCTAATATTTTGCAGTTTGGCGTTTTAAAAGGCAAGGATATGTTATTCAAGAGATAATTTTTTATTGCCTTGGTAACAGGGTATTGTTGGAATCATTATTGCATCCAGCACATCCATGTACTTATCGACAAAGAGATAGCACCAAATGTTGCAAAAATTATGTAACAAAATGACACACAGAAAAAAATTATTATTATTATTGCTCAGAAAATGCTGATTGTCTCTATCATTATTATATAGCATTTTAGTAGCAAACTTTTCACATGACATTATTCAATTTCGAAGGAGTTCAGTCTAAAATCCTATAAAATTGCTATGAATTCAATTTGGTATTGAAAAATCCAATAACCAAACAATTAATTTGAGTAAATTCAATTTTGAATTTGAATGTATTTAACTGAAAATACTTCCACTGCTTAATTTTAAATGTAAAATTATTCAATTTTGAATGGTTGAAACTTAAAGGTGATCAACATTAAGTCTTTCAATTTGAGATTTTACCACTGAATTTTTTTTTTCAATTGTAAATTAATATCATTTAAAATATTCTATTATGGCATATTGTCTAATTTGGAAGGTCTTGAAATTGAAGTTAATCGACTTAAAATAATACTTCCAAGTTGAAATTGATTGCATTTAAAATTGTGAAATTTGGAATTTTTTAATTTTTCATTTCGTTCACGGAGAAAATTGTTTAAACCAGGGAAATAACTGGCAACTTTTTCGTAAATTTTAGCGGAAACTTTATTATATGTTAATGTCATTTTTGAAACATTTAAATTCGAAAAAAAACTTGAAAAACAATTTTGACTGATTCTAATGTCCGCGCCTGCTCACGTGTAAAAAATACGTGAGAGAAAGTGCAAGAACACTTTTTTTTATCATTTATTATTATTTTTTTTATCCTGATGCCTTAATGCCTAAAAAGAAATCTTAATAGTATTCATAGGCAGCCCTGCAGATTAGAACAAATCTTTGCTTAATGTCTCTTTTTTTAAATTTCTTAAAGATCTAAATAAAAAATGTTTTGTGTACTAAAAATGAACACCCAAAAACTTCACAAATCAGAAATAGACTTCGATACTACCCGCTTTTACGGCTCATTAGAGACAGTTGTACAATAAATGTTCAACAAAAAGAAAAAAGAGGGAGAAAAAGGAAGAGTCAACCAAAACCAACCTCTCACTTTTTTTTCCTCTTTTTATACTACTGGGAATCAATATGTTTCGAAGCCAATTTAGACTTCCTCATCAGGTGTAATTTATAGGAAAACTACAGTTATAAATAATTAAACATATATTAATTGAATTCAAATGTTACCTGAAAATAAAAATAAAAAATTTTATTATCAAATGTTGTTTGATTAAATCTTTAAGATGGAAACGAAATTCACTTGCTTATGAAAATTTTATTGTTCTGGAATGGACAATACCAGAAAGTTCTGTGTAACTGCACATTGCAACCTTTTTAACCAAGTTCAAGATAGACTTCTTAAAGTCATTGGTATTCTCATGAAAGGTTTTTTTGTTTTCTTTTTTTTTTTGTTAAGTTTAGTCAAGTTGAGTTTTTTATGAGAAAGTAGGTTTCATTTTGATCTTTAAAAAAACTTTTTTTATAATTTTAAGAGGGCACTGTAGAGGAAGTACTGCATAGTTAGGCTTCTTATCGGTTGTGACTTGGCTCGCAAACAAAAACAAATGATAATGACTTTCAAAAATAGAATGAAAACTTTTGTACATACATGTACATTAGCGTCTAAAGATAATATTAGCTGCGCCATTAAGATATATTATCGCTTTACGGTATAAAAACTCTGGGCGTGAGTGATATACACACCGAGACGTTTGAATTGTTACAGTTTATTACTTGCTAACCATCCGAGTGAGGCCTAGTGTATTTATAATTTTGGTTTTGAAATTCTTCATACAGAATGCAAAAAAGTAATTTCATGAAAATTAATTAATTATTTTCATTTAAATATTTATACCTAGTAAAGGTCTTTATTTTACAGCGAAAAAAATGCATAGAGCGAATAATTTAATAATATGTAAATGTTGGCAGCTTCAAGAATGAACAGTTCTAAATGAATAAATCAAAGAATATCTATTTTTCAGAAAAACTTTTTTTTTTATTGAGTAATTTATATTTCAATCTAAAATATTCCCACAGTTGCGTCCAACTCTTGAGCTACAACGCTTTTACATTAGTTATCTGACAAGGCATTTGAGATTCGAAACTCAAGGGTGGCTAATAAAAGTTTTAAAAAATCTTTTAAAGGTACCTAATCTTTTATGGGTGCACTTCAGCCACGTTCTGTTTCATTTTACTCTAAATCAATCTTGCAAATCTTAGATAGTCACTAATTATTTTAAACTAGCAAGAATGGCGCGCTACGGGCGCTTATGACATGTTTCTTATTTTAATTGCCTAATGATCAAATTAAAATATAGGCTTAAATTTAAATTACTTTAAAATATAATTCATAATGATCATAAATTAAAATTAATATTAAAATAGCTACATCGGCATTCATACAATTTTATTCGGCAACTTGTTTAATTTTGAATGTTTATAGTTTAAATTCATGAAATTTTGAACAACTTTTTGAAATAGTTCTATCTTGAATATTTTCAATTGAAGATTCTTCAATGTTGAATGCGTATGATTTAAAATTATTAAATTTTGAGTGTCTTTTTTTTGGAATAGTTAAATTAAAAACTCTTAAACTTTAAAGCTGTATAAATAAAACTTCTAAAGTTTTGCTAATTTTGAAGATCGAAAGTCAACAGTTTTCAATTCTAAATCTTCCAAATTGAAGAAATTTCAAATGTAAATCACCAAAATCACAGACTTTTTAATTATATAACTTAAAACATGCACAATTTTCAATTGTAAAATTTCAAAATCAAAAACTCTACAATTTTAAAGATTTACAATTTAAATTTCTTCAATTTTGGAGTTACAACTGAAAATTCTTGAATAATGGAAATGTAGAATTACAAATTATTCAAGTATGAAGATTTATATTTTAAAGGTATGTAGTATTGAACATTTTTTTGTTTAATAATTTAACTTTGAATATATGAATTTTGACAATTTGCAATTTAAAATTCTTCAATTTTTAAGATTCACAATTGAAGATTCATTAATTTGGAATGTTTACATCTTGAAATGATGTAATTTGAACATTTTTTTGGAATATGTAGTTCAGTTTTGAAGATTTAAAATTTAAAATTATTCGATTTTTAAGATTTACAATTGAAGATTCATTAATTTGGAATGTTACAGTTTATAATTATGTAATTTGAAGTGTTTTTTTTTCATACTTCAATTTTGAAGATTTAAAATTGAAAATTATTCAATTTTGAAGATTCAAAATTGAAATTTATTGAATGTTATAGATCTGCAATTGCAAATTCTTCAATTTTTAAGATATAAAATTGAAAATTATTGAATTTTGAAGGTTTAAAATTGAAATTTATTCAATTTTTTACATTTGCAATTGAGAATTTTTCAAATTTTAAGATTTACAGTTGAAGACTGATTAATCTGGAATGTTTGTAGTTTAAAATGATGTAATTTTGAATGCTCGTTTTGGAATAGTTCAATTTTGAAGATTTAAAATTAAAAAATATACAATTTGGAAGATTTAAAATTGAAATTTATTCAATCTTATAGAATTGCAATTGAAAATTCTTCAATTTTTAAGGTTTCCAATTGAAAATTATTGAATTTTGAACATTAAAAATTGAAATTTATTTAATTTGACAAATTTCCAATTGAAATTCTTCAATTTTCAAGATTTACAATTGAAGATTCATTAATTTGGAATGTTTAGTTTGAAATGATGTAATTTTGAATGTTTTTTTGGGAATAGTTCAATTTTGAAGAATCAAAATTGAAGTGTTCAATTTTGTAGATTTGCAATATAAAATTCATAAACTTTTATGACTTCCATTTGAAGATTCATTAATTTGTAATGTTTACAGTTTAAAATAATATAATTTTGAACGTGTTTTCGGAATATGTAGTTCAATTTTGAATATTTACAAAGGAAAATTCTTCCACTCTAAATGTTTGCAATTGACTCTTTAATTATAATTTCAAATTCTTGATTTTTTGAGACTTACAATTGAAGATTCATTAATTTGTAATGTTTAGAGCTTAAAATGATGTGATTTTGAACGTTTTTTTTTTAGAATAGTTCAATTTTGAAGATTTTAAACTGAAATTTATTCAATTATATAGATTTGCAATTTAAAATTCGTCAATTTTTATAATTTTCAATTGAAGATGCAATTTTTTGGAATGTTTACAATTTTAAATTATGTAATTTTGAACGTTTTTTTGGAATATGTAGTTTAATTTTGAAGATCAATTAAAATTGATTCAATTTTAGAGATTTGCAATTTTAAATTCTTGAATTTTTACGATTTACAATTAAATTCATCAATTTGTAATGTTTATAGCTGAAAATGATGTGATTATGAACGTTTTTTTTTCTGAATAGTTCAATTCTGAAGATTTTAAATTGAAATTTATTCAGTTATATAGATTTGCAATTTAAAATTCATCAATTTTTATGATTTTCAATTGAAGATGAAATTTTTTGTAATGTTTACAATTTAAAATTATGTAATTTTGAACGTTTTTTTTTGGAATATGTAGTTCAATTTTGAAGATCAATTGAAATTTATTCAATTTTATAGATTTGCAATTTTAAATTCTTGAATTTTTTCGATTTACAATTAAAAATTCATTAATTTGTAATGTTTATAGCTCAAAATGATGTGATTTTGAACGTTTTTTTTTTAAATAGTTCAATTTTGAAGATTTTAAACTGAAATTTATTCAGTTATATAGATTTGCAATTTAAAATTCGTCAATTTTTATGATTTTCAATTGAAGGTGCAATTGTTTGGAATGTTTACAATGAAAAATTATGTAATTTTGAACGTTTTTTTGGAATATGTAGTTCAATTTTGAAGACCAATTGAAATTTATTCAATTTTATAGATTTGCAATTGAAATTTCTTGAATTTTCACGATTTACAATTAAAAATTCATTAATTTGTAATGTTTATAGTTTGAAATGATGTAATTTTAAATGTTTTTTCAGTAATTCAATTTTGAAGATTTATAATTGAAAATTCTTCCTATAGTTAGATAAAAATTATTGTTATGTCTATCTAAAATGATCAGAATTTGATATTTCAATGCAAACTAAAGAATTTCCATTCAGTTGAAACTACTTCAAGTGGAATCAGAATTTGACAAGATGTCAAACTGACGTATATACTAATAAACTGTCACTTTGTCATGATAGAAAAAGTCGCGAGACAAAAAACACGCGAAAAGCAAGCGGAAACATAGAAGCTTTTCAATGTGGACAAACTGAATGAATGAATTTGAATATTATTATTATTATTATTATTTATTAATTATCTTCTCCATTTAGAAGCCAGATTCCAATGTTCAATTCATATGTCAACGAGTATGCCAATAAATCATAAGAATTGTCGTTTAAGATTATTTAAAATACAATTCTTTATCAAGAATTTGAATTGTAATTTAATTAACAAGAGTTTGTTACATTCGTATTTTCCTCAGAGACTTGGCATCAATTTTGATAGGAAGACATTTTTATGATATTCAATTTAAAACGTAATGCAAGACCTTGAAAGAGCCACTCCTTTCGTAACGCGGTTTCAAGTCACCGAACAAACATTTTTCCCTAATTTCACAATTTAAGTAAAGAGAAAAAATTCAAGTTCTCCCAGTTTAGTCTTATACGCACTTGTTCTCGAATAACAAACAGCCTCGAATTTATCAGTAGGTATTTTTTATCTCTTACACCTGTTACAACAACTAGGAAATATATAAATAGTTCGTATTTAATTAAAGCAGGATAATCTTAAAGTGATCAAGTGAGTTATAATTGATAATTTATTTCATTTTTTTGTGAATTATTGTTTTTTTTTTTAATGATGCCTGATTTATTTCCATTTCATTATTGAATTCAACGTGGTATTATAATTTACATAACTGCAAAGGTCATAAGTCAGTTGCTTTACTGGATTGATTATGCATTCGTGGAAGTTAAAAGCAATTTTGTGATAGAATGATCTATTATTAAAATTAATTGAAGAGGCAGATAGAACTTGATCGAAAAAGAAGTTCTTGATTAACCTAAACAATCTGAATTAAACTTTTTCTTGTTTTGCCGCTTATTTCTCCATTCTGGGAATTTTATTATAGAGTGTGTTTAGGAAAAACTGGGTCGACTATTAACGACTGCCTACGATCATTAACATGAATGGAAGTATGCAGTGTTTGACAGTAACGCGTTACCGTGGACATTACATTTTTTTGGTAAGGGTAACGGTAACGGTAACGCGTTACTCATTTTAAAAAGTAACGTTTACGTTAACGCGTTACAATTTTCAGGTAACGGCAATGTAAAGTAACGTACGTTACTGTATGTTACTTTATGAAAATAATATTTTAATGGTATTTGTACTAAATTATATGTCATGATAACCAATCAGAAAAAATATTTTCTTCATAGAAGTATATATATATTGACTGTGTATTGGACTAACAACCAAACCTTTTTTTTTTATGAAAATAGACGTGAAGTGAAAAAAAGCGAATGTTGTATGTACTACAATATTTTAATAGTGTGTAAATGTTCTCTTGGACAACATGGAAACAACTTAAAATGTTTTAAAATCGGTGAATATATATTCTGTTTCCCATGAAAATTGATATTTGTTATCTTTTGATTTTTTACATAAGAAGAATATTACATAAAAATATAAAAAGGATATTTTCTGTTAAAAACCATCATTAACTGAATATGTCTCAATCGAATTTTTTTCTTTTATTATTTAAATTTAAAAAAAAAGATGTTTATAAAGCTCAGATAAATAGATAGTACTTGCAAATCAATAAAAATACTCAAATCGAGAAAACAATCAAATCCATTTTTACAAAAACGGTTTCCAAATCTAAAAATATTTTTGATCATTTGATTTACGCTCACAAAAGAAATAAGCGAACAGACATTTCATTTCTTTGTAAATAATTGGACAAAAATACGCAAATTTAAAACAAATTGTGTATAATAAAAAAATTTGCAGATTATTAATTTAAACGAACTGTCTCGTCCCGAAATTCAGGATGAGTAACCAAGTATTTTTCATAAGTTTGGCTAGTCGTCCCGAAAGTCCATCCCCCTTTTCAGTTCCGCCAATTTTTCGGGACGACTAGGCGCAGCCTATTCAAAAACTCTTGATTAGTTTACTTGTATTGCAAAAAAAATGCCCAAGATAAAAACATTTTAAAGAAAATTTTCATTAATTTTCACATAATTTACCTAAACATTCAGGTAGACCTTGAAAAACAATATATTCTAGCCACAAACAATTCCGTCACATCACCAGGGTCCATACTGCCCGTTTTCATATGAAATCGGTCAATTGTGACAAAAAATTTTTTTTTTCCAAAAGAGATGAATTTTCATCCCAAGAAGGAAAATTTTAAACGAAAAAAAAAACTTTTAACCAAATAGTTGCATTAACAACTAAATAGTTAAATTTTCAAGCCATAAAGACAAATATTTTCGAAGAGAGTGGAATTTTCAACAAAAAAGTTCATTTTCAACCAATAAAGATGACCTTTCTTACCATAAAAGATGAATTTTTAAACTACATGTATGAATTTTTAACCAAGAAGATTAATTTTCCTCCAAAGGACGAATTTTCAAAAAAATACGTGAATTTTCAATTAAAAAACCTAAGTTTCCAACCAAAAATGGAACAGTTGCCTTCTAAACCGAAAAGATGAATTTTCAACAAAAAAATTTTTCTGTTAAGAAGATTAATGTTCTACCTCAAAAAACGAATTTTCAACAAAAAAGTTAATTTTCTACCAAATAGTTCGATATTCGAATAAATACTTTAATTTTTAACCAATAAGTTGAATTTTCTATGAAAATATTGAATTTTTAACGAAAAATATGAATGTTTAACAAAAAAGTTAATTTTTAACCGAATAGTTTCATTTTACCAAATTGTTGAATCTTCAAGACAAAAAAAAACATCTTCTATAAAATAGTTCAATCCTCAGCAAAAATAGATCATTTTTTAATCAAACAGTGGCTTTTTAAACCAAAAAGGATGAATTTTCAAGTAAAAAAATACATTTCTAACCAGATAGTTAAATTTTTAACTAAAGAAGATAAATTTTCAATCAAAAAATGGAATAGTTAAATTTTCGATTAAGAAAATTAATATTAAACCAAAAATGAAACGAAGTTTCAATACAATAGTTAAATTTTCAACTAAAAAGATGAATTTTAAACTAAAATGATTCTTTAAAAAAAATTTCAACAAAAGATTTCAACATTCAATTAAATAGTTGAATTTGCAGCCGAAAAGGAGATTTTTTAACCAAGAAGATAAATTTTCTACCAAGAAAGATAAAAGATAAATTTTCAACCAAACATGCAATAGTTAAATTTTCGATTAAAAAAATTAATTTTCAATCAAAGAGAAGAATTTACAACCAAAAATTTAATTTTTAACAAAATATTCGAATTTTTAGCAAAATAATAAAATTTTCATCCAAATAATAGAATTTTTAACGAAGCAAGATGAATTCCGAACTGTTTTGAACCAAAAACATAATAGTAGACTTTTCAACCCAAAAAAATTAACCTTCAACCGAAAATAGTTGGATTTTCTTGATGAAACCTATTAATTTAGTTCGCATTTAAGCGAAAAAACGAGAAAAGGGAGAAATTTCTTGAAAAAGGGGAAAAAAGAAGAATTCTTTAAGAAAGGGGAAAAGAAGGGAATAAGGAAAAGAGTTGAAGTCTGAAATATGAAAGTGATTTTCCAATTTATTAAGTTATTATTGAACTGTACCGTTACAGGACCACCTTTCGTAAAATTCGCAAACTTTGTTAAAATTAATTATTTAAGTTTGTCAAATTTATAATTTAATTTTGTTCGTAACGTTACTTCCACTGAGCGCCCCCCATGTTACCAACCGTAATTTTTGGCGCGGATCCCCCACCCCCCCCCCAATTGGTAACGCAGTTTATGAATGGCTCCTAAAGGGATTTTGAGATAACGGAATTAGTACTTCATCCCAGTTATATAAAGAAAAGTGTATAAATGAAAAAATTTTAACTGGCCTTTTTTTAAGAGGTTCGAAATATTTTAAATATTTAAATTTTGACAACAGGGTGTCTACCTCACCGGGAAATCGGGAAAACCAGGAATTTTCGAAAAGAATTATAATTTTTTCTTTGGGACAGGTAATTTTAGTAAAGGATTACAATTTTGAGTTTGAAACAGGGAATTTTAGTAAAGAAAAATAATTTGGACAATTGGGTGAGGGAATTCTCGTAAAGAATCATAATTTTGACTTTTGAACAGGGAATTTCGTTAAAAATTATAACTTCTACTTTAGGACAGGGAGTTTCCGTAAAGAATTATAATTTATCATGGAATAGGGAATTTTTGACATGGAACGGGAATTCTGGAAAAGAATTATTAAGACTCCCTGTTCCAAGTCAGAATTGGTCGCAATTTGAAACTTCCCTCTTTCAAATTCTGGAAAACGGGAGTTACTATATTTCTGAATTGTAATAGAAAATTTGGTAAATAAATATAATTCTGACTTGCAACAGAGAATTTTAGAAATTAATTTAATTGTGACTTGGTATAGGGAATTTTCTAAAAGAATGATAATTTTGAGTTTGGACGGGGAATAAATAAATAAAACATTTTAAAAATTCCTGTAAAGGATTATAATTTTGACGTTGGAACAGGGAATTTCGTGAAGAATTATGATTTGGTATTGAAACGGGTAATTCTGGACATGGAACGGAAAATTTTGGAAAATAATTTTAGTTCATATTTATAAAAAGAGAATTTACAAAAAAAGCAATGCCTGTTCTAAGTCACAATTCGTCAGATTTTGAAAATTCCTGGTTCCAAATCAGAATTTGTTTGAATTTAAAAATTCTTTTTTTTTTTGCAAATAAAAATTTGCCACAATTTGAAACTTCCCTCTTCCAAATTTTATTAAGAGTAAGTAACTATATTTCTGAATTAGAATAGAAAATGTTGTAAATAAATATAATTCTGACTTCGAACAGGGAATTTCCGTAAAGAATTATGATTTTCACTTTGAAACAGGGGATTTCTGTAAAGAATTATAATTTAGACTTTAGGACAGGGAATTTTCGTAAATAATTATTATTTGGCTTGAAAACGGAATGATAAAAAAATCCAATTATAATTCTTTTCTAAATTCCCGACCGACAAAAATAAAAAATTTAACCAGGAGAAAACCGGTAAATGACCGGAAATTTGAAATCATTCGTCAGGTAGACACGCTGGACACAAACGCAAGTGTTTTAAGTTTGAATAATAAATTGAATTTTAATATTCCGGAATTTCAAGAAATTGAGTTACATGCCTAAAATTTAAAAAATTCGAAGTTCAGTTTTGGAAATCATTTCAAGTATAAAAAATAATATATTATTTTAGACTGAATCCATTTCAAATCAGGCAGGTTCTGCACTTGAATTCGCAGAATCTCTCAGCGACAAAATATATTGTTTTCTAGACGAAATTAGGCGACACGTATTTTTCCAAATTGAGAAAAAATATTTTCCACAAAGTTACGAGTATTTGAATTTTGACGTCTATTTAAAAAAAAACACACATTTTTTCTATAAACTTCCATAGTTTTGATCTAATTCAGATATTCTAATTTTCTTCTCGGATTCTGATTAGTCCGTCCTCTTTCGATATTCGTCGGAAATTAAAAAAAAAAATTAAAAATGAACAAAATAGCGAAGATTTATTTGAAAATATAAAAATTCGATTTTAACAGAAAACCCACTCTTATATTCTTTGCCAATTTTTTGTTTAATTTGTCCTTCTATAAGAAAGACATCCTGTGAATTTTATATGGGCTAAACAATTTTTGTGGCCAAGAGAATTTTTTCTCATAAAATCTAGTTTTCTCAATTTTCTTGGAGAAAAAGAAATGTACCAAAAAGTGTTAAGATAAAAGGTTGCACGTCTAAAAAAGTTCTAAAAAAATACGTCTTGCTCTTTTGTGATATCTTGCATCATTTACGAGAAAACTTGGAAAATTATATTTTTAGGAAAAAAAATTCTCCTGTACTGAAAAATTGTTGAGACCACATAAAACGTACAGGTTGCCTTCCTTATGTATGTAGAAGCTGTAAAAGAATAAAGGGAAAAATAAAAAAGCTGGGTTTTTCCAGAAAATTTTTTTCTCACGATTTCAAAATTCGAAGAAAAAAATATTAAGGATTTTGTGGAAAACCTAACCTTTTTTATTTTCGACCATATTTTTTACAGTTTCTGCTTTCATAAGGAAGGCATTCTGTAAGTTTTATGCAGGCCAAACCATTTTTGAGGACACGAGAATTTTTTTTCCTAAAAACATAATTTTCAAATTTTTCTCGTAAACGGTACAAGATGTCACAAAAGTTCAAAAGGTATTTTTTGTCAAACCTTTTTAGAGATGCATTTTTTATCTTAACATTTTTTGGTTCATTTCATTTTTTTTGAGAAAATTGCCAAAACTCGACTTTATAAAAAAAAATTCTGGCCACAAAACTCATTTAGCCTACATTAAACTCACAGGATGCCTTCCTTATACAAAGACAAATTGAACAAAAATTGGCAAAAAATATAAGTGTGGGTTTTTTGTTAAGATAGACTTTTTATATTTTCAAACAAATCGTCGCCATTTTGTTCAATTTTGAACTTTCTTAAAATTTTCCCACGGATATCAAAAAAAGACGGTAAAACTCGCCAGAATCCGAGAAGAAAATTAGAATACCTAAATTATATCAAAAACTTTAGAAGTTTAAAGTAAAAGTTTCTGTTTTTCTGTGAATAGACGTCAAAATTCAAATACTCGTAACTTTGTGGAATTTTTTTTTTCTCAATTTGGGAAAATACGTGTCGCCTAATTTCCTCTAGAAAACAACATATTTTGTCGCTGAGATTTCAATTCAAAGATTCTGAGACTTCAAGTGTAGAACCTGTCTGATTTAAAATAGATTCGGTCTTAACTAGATTAGAAATTTGCGTACATATTTTAAATTTCAAAAGAGTTGCAATTACATTTTGTCAAATTAAAAAGTACGTGGAATTTCAGAATTATGTGGTTTGTAAATATTTAAAGTATGAATTATATATAAATGTGGGTGCCCCCTAATCGAAATTTCAATGATTGAAATTTCATTCGAAAAGAACTCAAATTTTGTAGTCAAAAGAAATTCATTCTTAACGTTAAAAAGGTAAAATAGAATGCTTTAATGTCTTCAATTTAAAAAAAGTTTGGAAGTATGTATTGAGAATGTAAATATTATTTTGTATTCAGGTTCACATGAAAACTAAGTCAGTAAGAATTTGGATTAAATTTGAATGGTTTACATTTTTAAATAATCGCAGCGCTAACAATTTGAAAATGTTAAAAAGGAGAATGAAAGTTTAGCGTAAAATGTCAATTTTGAAACTTAAAACGGATTGGAATGCTATAATTGTAAATTGAAAAATATTCGGAATTGCTGAATTAAGTTTAGTCAAAAGGAAAATTTTCAAAATGAGGTACCCAAATCCAAAACATAATATTTGGAAATTTCTTGAAATTTGAATACTTGAAAATTCATACGTGTATTCATATTCAGATTTTAAAGAACTTAAATATGTATACCTATACAAATTAATTTTCCCCATTGAAAAATATTCTACGTTTCATCAATTCAAATTAAAAAATTTCGATTGAAAAAAACATTCTAAATTTGCAATACATCTCTAATTTCAGTAGTTTAACATTCAAAAGGTCTCAATTTTCATTGTGCCAAGTTTAAAAACGTAAAATGAAATGAGTTGGACGTCACTCGATTGAAAAGTTATCTGCTCGACGAATTTAAGTTTTATTCCTATTTAGAATTAATTTTTGGAGATACTTGAAAATTAAAATTTATAAACGTCGAAATTGAAAAAAAAAACTAAAATGTTTGTGATCAAATTTGCGAAATTCCTTTTAAGGTCCCTAATTTATAAATATTGATTGGAAATTTCATGTGAGCGATTGTAGTTTCAATTCACGAAATTAAGAAGAAATCTTTTTGTCATAAAATAATTTTTGTGCGCAGGCGTAAGAAGTGGAAAATTCTCGTTTCATTTCACCTGATTCGTTTTTATAATAGAAGTCATTATTTTATACATTCAGATGCAGTGGCTGCCAGTAATGATATGTTTTTACGCCGGAGTGGCAAGAGCTCGTACAGAAGAGGATCAAGCTTCGTCCACAAATCAAGCTTCAACACCAAATCCAGTTCCCGAAGACGTTCTTCCCGAACAATGTTTTTATCAGCAACCTACAGAATGTCCACCGTCAGATTCAGGAGAATGTCCCTGCAAAAGGATAGTTCTCTCGAATACAAATCCAGAAGAAAGTGCTGTTCTATGCTGTAATTTAAATAGCCATAAAGCTTTCGAAGATGGACTTGCTTGTACAAGTTAGTAGTAAAAGTTCTTCTCCATTATGAAGTAAAGTAGCTCATCTATAAACAAATAACATTCAATTGAGTATTGTCATTCAATCAAGTATTGTCCGGTTGTTGATGTCACATATTAAAAATGAAAAAGAGAAAATCAAGAAAACAAAAAATATACAACGATAGATCTTAAGAAAATAAAGAGAGGTTCCGCTTACGGTTTTTCCAAATTCTTCATATTTTTTTAGATAAAAATTAGAAACTCTTTTTTTTTCGACAAAAAATCAATGTTTTTCAATGTATAAATTGTCGTTGTTCTCTTCATTTTCAACGGAATGACTTCTAATCGGTGTCATTTTACTCGGGAAGCTTCAGCGATTCTTAAAAGCTTAATAGACAAGTAAATATTGAGTTAGAAGTTGATAATATTTTAATTGAAAATAAAAACCATGTTTTTTATCTTTCGACCGAAGAAAGTGGTCGGAGAAGTTTTGAATTTCGAAAAATTTCGACGACAGACTTTCAGATTAAGAAACGATCCAAATTTTCATGAAAGATTTAATTAATTGGATCAATAGTTATTGAACAAACGAGTGTTTAAAAAAGCGCTCGGCCGAGTTGCGCGTGGCGCAACAGCGAATATTATACAGCGTCATTAAAGAAATGAGTGGTTGTCGCTGAGCGCTTTTTTAAACACCCGTTTGTTCAATAACTATTGATCGAATTAAATAAATCTGTGGTGAAAAGTTAGGTCGTTCCTTAATCTGAAAGTGTGTTGTCGAAATTTTTCGAAACTCAAAACTTCCCCAATCACTTTTTTCGGCCTAAGGATAAAAAACATGGTTTTTATTTTCAATTAAAATATTATTAACTTTTAATTCAATATTTACATTTTTATCAAGCTTGTATGCATCGCTCAAATCTCCCGAGTAAAATGACACCGATTTGAAGTCATTCCGTTGAAAATTACAACAAGGATAATTTATAAATTGAAAAACATTGATTTTTCAGCGAAAAAAAAGAGTTTTCAATTTTTATCTAAAAAAATATGGATAATTTGGAAAAATCGTAAGCGGAACCTAATTTACTTTTTCAAGATCTATTGTTGTATATTTTTTATTTTTTGATTTTCTCATTTTCATTTTCAATATGTGACGTCATCAACCGGACAATACTTATACCCCGTTTCAAGCGCTCGGCGAGTTATTTGATCCGGACGCTCAGTTAGGATATGGTATGGTCCTCTGGAAATACAAAGAAAAATAAAATAAAATTTCAAAAGAAAAATGATGAAAATGTCAACAAAATCTGGCTACAGTACATCATTTTTCCAAGGTCGTTCCATAAGTTTGGTAAAAAAGCAAGCAAATTGTTCTTTTTTTTGAAAAGTTCGCCTTTATTTGTCAACATAGTCTCCTTCGAGGGCTACACACTTAGTTCAGGGAGATTCCAATTTTTTCATCCCTTCAGAAAAGTAAGATTTCTCGAGGTCTGCAAAATATGCATTTACAGCATCGATTACTTCTTCATTCGACGAAAATTTCTTCCCACCGAACCAGGTCTTCAAGTTGAAGAACAGAAAGAAGTCGCACGGAGCCAAGTCTGAAGAATAGCATGGATGAAGAATCAATTCGAAGCCCAGTTCGTGTATTTTTGCCATTGCGATTGCGGAGGTGTAAGCTGGTGCGTTTTCGTGATGAAACATAACTTTTTTGTGCGCCAATTGTGGCCGTTTTTTTTTTATAGCTCGGCTTTCAAACGGTCCAATAATGATGCATAGTGCGTTCCTGTTATATTTTTACCCTTCTCCAAGTAATCAATGAAGATAATTCCTTGGGAATCCCAAAATACTGTGTCCATCACCTTCCCAGCTGACAAAACAGTCTTCGTCTTCTATGGCGCAATTTCACCAGGCCACTGCTTTGACTGATGCTTTGTCTTGGGTGTGTAGTGGGGGATCCAGGTTTCGCCACAGTCATGAATTGACGCAAAAAGTTCTGCGGATTCCGATTAAACTTCGCCAATCACTTTCCTGAAACGTCTTTTCGGTTGCATTTTTGATCGGGAGTCAGCAATCGCGGCACTCATCTTGCAGACACCTTCTTAACTTCCAGTTTTTCGTGCAAGATGTTGTAGACTCCTTCATTGGAGATGCCTACAGCCTTATAAATCTCACGCACCTTGACTCGGCTATCTTCCATAACCATGTGATGAATTATTTCCTTCATATCCGATGTGGTGACATCAACTGGGCGTCTGGCGCGCGCTTCATCTTTAGTTGTGGTTCAGCCACGTTTAACTTCGTAAAATGAACGGTTTTCAACGAAGAAGCAGACTCCATGTGAACTTTGTCTAACTCGGCTTACATCTGCGCGGCCGTCTAATTGTTTAAATCAAAATGTTTTACCACTGCATGGAACTCTTCTTTCTCCATTTTTTCGAAAACTACTGAAACGCTCAGTTTTAAAGTATGCTAAACGCAAACCAAGCGTCGGTTTTGACTGAAGCTTGGTAGCGGTTAGTTTGAAGAGTGGTATTTCTTGGCCATATACTATAAAGTTCATTTTGGCGCCATTTAGTGGGAAATTTACCTTACTTATCAAACGAACCTTGTATGCATTTTAGACTTCAAAAAGTGAATGCACGAAAATCGCAGCTGATCCTGTTCCCGAAATATCATCAAATCAAATTTTCAGTTTTTTAATTATATTTAATACGGTGACCATACACGTAAAATAATCACAGGGTGTCTACTAACCGGGAAAACCGGGATATGGCCGGGAATCTATCGGGAATACAAAATCAAACTGGGAATCACATTTAAAGTTTACGAAAATGTGATATTGTTTATTAATCGTTATAACAAGACAAATAAATTAATGAATTGTAATAAATATGGTAAAAAAGATTATTCAGAAATTATAACATTTCAAAAATTTCATAACAATTGAGAACAATGTTTCAGCTCTGAACAAATGGTATTCTCTAAGAGATATGATTAATGTTTGAAATCTTTGAAATATTTTGAAAACTTTGCAAAATCTTTGAAATCTTCTGAAATCTTTTGAAATCCTTGAAACTTTTTGGAATCTTTCAAATCTTTGTAAAATTTTGGAATCTTTGAAATTTTCTGAAATTTTTTTAATCTCTGGGAAATCTGAAATCTTCTGGATTATATCTAGGAATTATTTAACAATCTTTGCGAAATCTATGAAATCTTTCTGAAATCTCTCTTGAAATCTTTGTGAAATGCTTTACAATCTTTTGGAATCTTTGTGAAATGATTTTAAATCTTCTGAAATCTTTGTGAATTTCTTTGAAGTGTTTGAAATCTTTGAAATCTATTGAAAACTTTGCGAAATCTTTGCGAAATCTTGAAAATCTCCTGAAATCTTTTGAAATCCTTGAAACCTTTTGGAATCTTTCAAATCTTCGTGAAATTTTGGAATCTTTGAAATCTTTTTGAAATTTTTAAAATCTCTGGGAAATCTTGGGAATCTGAAATCTTATGAATTATATCTAAGAATTATTTACCAATCTTTGCGAAATATTAAAAATCTTTCTGAAATCTTAGTGAAATCATAGAAATCTTCGTGAATCTTTGTGAAATATTTTTCAATTAAATCTTTGAAATCTTTTAAAATCTTTTTAAATCATTGAAATGTTTATAAATCTTTGTGACTTTCTTTGAAATGTTTGAAATCTTTCTCTCAAGAATAGCTTAAACACTATCCACTGATACCATTATTGACACATGAAAAACAGCCATATCATAGAAAAATCTTAAAATGAGTTTAAAGACTTTTTGTTTGAAAAATGAATTATATACGATCCATTTTTCAACTAAATAAGAAAATCTCTCACTCAGATGCTTGGAAAAAAAGTTGATTAATTTATCGAAATTTATGATTATACAAGCAAAAAAGATTCAATGTGAAGGATTCCGAAAATTTTCAAAATCTCCTTGACAACTGCATATTTATAAAAAAACGTAAAGAACGCAGTTTTTAAACTCATTTTAACATTTTACTATGATATGATATTTCTAAAACTGAAAATTTGATTTGAATATACATATTTCGACAACAGAATCAGCTGCGATTTTCGTGCCTTCATTTTTTGAAGCCTAAAATGCATACAAATGAAATACCGTAACCAGATTGTGTTGATATTTTCATCATACCTATCATTGGTTGAAGTCCACTTTGGTAAGTTGTAGCGAAAAAAATTTTAGTGAAGTAGGAATCGGATAAGTATTACATGACATTAAACATTTTCTTTTAATAGATTTTCCAGTAAATGTGTCTTACGTGCACATACGTAACGCCACCTTGGACGTGTTCAATGCAAGTGAAGTTCGATGGAGGAGACTGAAATCCTTAGCCCTAACTGATGGGAAAATAAATAGAGTAAAGGGTCAATTTTTAATGATGACACCAACCCTATGCCTTAATCTTTCTAACAATGGTCTCGTCGAAGTGGAGAATAATTCTCTAACCCGACTTGCCCAGCTTACGACTTTGGACTTATCTTACAACAATTTGACACACCTCCCTGCTCTGAACACCATGAATGGTCGTGAATTTTTGCTCGACATCTCTGGTATATATTTATTTACCTTTACAGATTTACCTTTAGGAATAAAATTATTAATCTTGATTATTGCTATTTTTTTAAATTTTTGATTCAGGAACCAACACACTTTGGTGCCACGATATTTACCAGTATATCAACAAGACTGGAGAAAAACAAATTAACTTCAAGAGAGAAAACGAAACTGTTTGTTCAGCAAGTAAAACCTGGCATTGGTTCAATACTACAGAGCAAGTTCCTTTAAAACAAGTCCGGTATTTAAGTTTGGTAAGATTTAATTTTGAAATTCATTTTACTTTCTTATTCCTAAACGAGAAAAATTTTTGAATGTTAATTTCTATTTTAAAGTTTGAAAAATTAAATTCAGAATAAATCAGAATTCTAATTCCTCTTTAATGTCCAACATTCAAATTTAATTACGAAATTCTGGAAAATTAAAGAAACTAAGACTATGAAATTTTTGGAAATTAACAAAAACTAAGAATCTAACGATCAAATTTGGGCAACATACTCTCAAAAATCGCTATTCAAATTTAAAACAAAATAAAAAAAGAGAAATGAAAAAGAATGCTACCTACAAATCAGCGAAAACATAAAAAATAAAGTTCAGAATAAATTAAAACTTAAGTACCTCTTCAACGTCTAATATTCAAATCTGACTACGAAATTCTTGCAAATTTAAAAAAAAAACTAAAAATCTAATGACCAAATTTGGACACAACACACTTAAATGTCCCCATTCAAATTAAAAACAGATAAAAGATTCAATTTGGACAAACATTCTTGAATGTCTCCATTGAAATAAGAATTAATGAATAAGAAATTAAATTCAGAATGATAAAAAAATGAAATTCGTCTCAACGTCCAACATTCAAATTTGACTACGAAATTCTTGGAAATTAAAAAAATCAAGAATATACCGATCAAATTTGACCAACACACCCATTAATGTCTCTATTTAAATAACAAAAATAAAAATAAAATAAAAAAAGAGGAAAAAAAAAGAAGACAACCTTCAAATCCCCAAAAATTTCAGAAATTGAATTTAGAATAAATCGAAATTTAAAATCCTCTTTTAATGTCCAACATTCAAATTTAACTACGAAATTCTTACAAATTAAAAAAAAATCAAGAATCTAACGTTGAAATTTAGACAACACATTCTTAAATGTCTCCATTCAAGTTAAAAACAGAGGAAAGAAAAAAAAGGCAACCTCCAAATCCCCATTTAAGAAAATAAATTCAGAATAAATCTAAATTAAAATTCCTCTGGATCGTCTAACATTCAAAGTAAAGTACGAAATTCTTGGAAATTAAGAAAAAAATCAGAATATAACGATCAAATTTGGGAAACACACTCTTAAATGTCTCCATTCAAAGTAAAGAAGCCAAAATAAAAAGGAGAAAGAAAAAAAGAAGGCAACCCCGAAATCCCAAAAAATTTCAGAAATTAAATTCAGAATGAATCAAAATTTAAAAACCTGTGTAACGTCCAACATTAAAATTTAATTAAGAAATTCTTGGAAATTAAAAAAATTGAATCTAACAACCAAATTTGGACAGCACATTCTTGAATGTCTCTTTTGAAATTGGAAACAGAGGAATGAAAAAGAAGGCAACCTCCAAATCCCGAAAAATTTCAGAAATTATATTCAGAATAAATCAAAAATTAAAATCCTCTTTTAATGTTCATCATTCAAATTTAACTTCGAAACCTTTGGAAATTAAAAAAAATGAAGAATCTAACGATCAAATTTGGACACAACACTCTTAAATGTCTCCATTCAGATTAAAAAGAGAGGAAAGAAAAAGAAGGCAAACTCGAAATCCCTAAAAAATTAAGAAATGAAATTCAGAATAAATCAAGACTTAAAATTCTCTTTCACGTTGAACATTTAAATTTAACTACGAAATTCTTGCAAATTAAAAAAACCAAGAAATCTGACGATCAAATTTGGACAACACATTCTTAAATGTCTCCATTCAAATTGAAAAAAAGAAAAAGAAAAAGAAGACAACCTCCAAATCACCATTTAAGAAATTAAATTTAGAATGATTCAAAATTTAAATTGCTTTCTAACGTCCAACTTTTAAATTCAACTACGAAATTCTTGGAAATTAAAAAAACCAAGAATATAACGATCAAATTTGGACAACACATCCTTAAATGTCTCCATTCAAATAAAAAATAAATACATAAAAATGAAAGAAAAAGAGGAAGAGAAAAAGAAGGCAATCTGCAAATACCATTTAGGAAATCAAATTTAGAATAATTCAAAATTTAAATTGCTCTGTAACGTCCAACCTTCAAATTTAACTACGAAATTCTTGGAATTTAAAAAAACCAAGAATCTGACGATCAAATTTGGACAACACACTCTTAAATGTCCACATTCAAATTAAAAAAAAAAATAAATAAGAGAAAGAAAAAAAGAAGGCAATCCCCAAATCCTCGAAAATTTTAGAAATTAAATTCAGAATAAATTCAAATTTAAAATTCTCTATAACGTCCAACATTCAGATTTAACTACGAAATTGTTGGAAATTTAAAAAAAAAACAAGGATATAATCATCGAATTTGGACAACTCATTTTAAAATGTCTCCATTCAAATAAAAAAAATAAATGAATAAAAAGAAGAGAACGAGAAAAAGAAAACAACCTGCAAATCCCCATTTAGGAAAGGAAATTCAGAATAAATCCAATTTAAAATTCCTTATGAACGTCCAACATTCAAATTCAACTACGAAATTCTTGCAAATTGAAAAAAAAAAACAAAAAAAAAAACCAAGAAATCTAACGATCAAATTTGGACAACACATTCTTAAATGTCTCCAATGAAATTAGAAACAGAGGAAAGAAAAAGAAAGCAACCTCCAAATTCCCATTTAATAAATTAAATTGAGAATAATGTAAAATTTAAATTCTCTCTAACGTCCAACATTCAAATTTAACTACAAAATTCTTGGAAAGTAAAAAAACCAAGAATATAACGATCATATTTGAACAACACGCTCCTAAATGCCTCCATTCGAATTAAAAAACCAAAATCCAAATCCCCAGAAATTTCAGAGATTAAATTCAGAATAAATCAACATTTAAAGTGCTCTATAACGTTCAACATTCAAATTTAACTACGAAATTCTTGTAAATTGAAAAAAAAGAATATAATGATCAAATTTGGTCAACATACTCTTAAATGTTTTCATTCAAATTAAAGAAATAAAAAAAAGAGAGAAAAAAGAAGGCATCCCTCAAATCCTCCAAAATTATGAAAATTGAATTCAGAATAAATCAAAATTCAAAATCCTGTATAACGTCCAACCTCCACGTCCACATTCAAATTTAAAAACAAAAAGAAAAAGAAGAAAGTAAAGGAAAACAACCTCCAAATCGTCTGGAGGTTGCTTTCTTTTTCTTTTAACTTTTTCTTATTTTTTTTAAAATTTGAATGGAGACATTTAAGAGTGTATTGTCAAATTTGATCGTTAGATTCTTTGTTTTCTTAATTTCCAAAAATTTCGTAGTCTTGGTTTTTTTCATTTCCAAGAATTTCGTAGCTAAATTTCCATTTTGTCTTTCAGTTGCAAACAGAATGTCCTAAAGGAGAAAACTGGCAGTGCCAGTGTAATTTTAGAAGACTGGATATTGTCGAAGGCAAACCTCCGACTTTAGCTGTAAATGTTGACTGCAGCGGAATTCAGTTGCCAGAACTACCTGAAAAATTACCACGCAATACGATAGCCTTGAATGTTTCTTATAACAACGTATGTATTAAAATTTTTTCTAATTCTAAAAATTTCATTGAGCCCATAATATTTTGAAAAATCAGCAGTGGGCCATCCAAGGAAACAGAAAATCTATAATGAAATTATATGAATCCTCTTGCAGATTACTGAGCTTGATGACTTGAGTACAAATTCATGCTATGAAGACATTCGAGAATTTTATGCAGACTACAACAACATATCCTCTATTAACACACTGGAAGGTTCCAAGTTTCTGGAGAATTATTCTATTCTCAGTTTGCGATACAACAAAATCAAATCAGTAAATTAATATTTCTGTCCTTTGGGGAATTGTTTACCAAATTTTTCGTGAAAGTTTCGAACGAGTTTAATTTTTAATGATATTAAATCTTATTGCAGCTTCCAACTTACATTCTGGCACCTAACGCACAAGACAAAAATTTTGCTAGTAGAGTAGTAAAGCTCGGAGGAAACGAATTGCTGTGTGACTGTAATACTGCTAAATATTTGAAGGTCTGTACATTAGATTTAGTAATCTTACTTCTGAAATTCGAAAATATGACAAAAATGTTTTTAAATTTTAGCCAAAATCATGTACTACTTTTTCTTATTTTGAATATTTGTAACACAAGAGAATATTTTTTGTGGAGCTGTATTCCATAGAAAAATGGTAGAACTCTATTAATTGCATATTTTTCTAGAGCAGACTCGTAATTAACTATGTAAACGATTTTTTGAGTTATATTAATAAATTTAAAAAATTCCTTTTATTTATACAGAAAGGACCCCGCACCAAATGTACAGTAAATGGCTTTTTGTGAAAAATTCTAAATCTAATTTTTTTTTGGATTTTCGAACCTGCAAAGCAATAATCCGAAAGAAAAAATTAAGAAAAATGGACAGTTTTTGAACAAAAAATTGTCAA
>JAUMHM010000085.1:9989059-10000373 GCA_032362435.1 Melikaiella ostensackeni | reverse complement strand
TTGTGAGATTGATCTAAAACCTTTTCCTTCTCCTCCTAAACATCCCATACCCAAATTTACCATACAAATTCCTTCATTCCCAGTAGTGAAACGAGACCAGAACCGAACGAGTTTCGCTTACCCCGAAAGGGATTTGGCTTAATAGTATAATAATAATAATAGTAATTAATCAAATGTACGTCACTACAGTTTGTTAAAAAGAATTTTCAAAGAATGGTTTTTGAAAATTCGTATTTTTACAACAGGGGGATTTTAAATAAATTTTATTTCTCAGAAATAATTTTTAATGAAAACAGAAAATGAAATACATTTTAATCAAAAATAAAAAGAATTTTTTTTATACAGCCAATAACGAACATCAACATTCTGAAAGAAGTTTATTTCATTTATTATTTTTTTATGATTGAAAATATTAAGGTAAAAGATTGTGTAAAAATATTATTAACAAATAAAAAGTTTATACTGTTTTTAAAACTACAATATTTACTTAATAAATTTACACTACTTGATCAAAGTAATATTTCGTTAGGAGAAATTGATCAGTTACTAAAGTTACTCAAAGTTACATTTCAACAGATTTTACATCAATCATTAATGAAGCACATTCGAATTTTCGCGCTATTTCCAAACCCCTGCTCACAGTACTACGTTAATCAATATATTAATTTTTTCTGAAACTCTGTTCATTTTATAGCTCAAAGATAAATCTTGCCATGAAATTAAAAAATCTTGATCTTTCTTACTTCGTAATATCCAAGTTTGAAGTCATAATAAAGCATAAATTTATATGGTCGCAATTCGAAAATCCGCGTTTGAAGTTTGATTCAACAGTTTGGTTGTCGCGCCTGAAACAGTGCAACTAATGCAATTCACGCATTCAAATTGTAATGTTGAGCTCCGACTTTTCGGTTCAAAAGGTACAATTTTGATCAGTTCTCGTCAAAATTCGACTGAATTTTTACTTCGGAATCGATAGCGATAAATTTAATGCAATAATTGTGTAAAATCTGATTGTGGTTGTGTAGTAATTACGATGCAGTTTTGTCGGTTTGATAGTGAACCATTTTGTTTGTCGAATTGGTAGGTATAAACACGTTTTTGCCGTTCCTTGAAATCGTCGAGCCGCACTCCGGGTTTTCGATTAATAAAATATATGATTTTAATTAAAGTTTGTGTAACGGTTTCGCGAAATGAAATCATGATTATGCCAAATTTATGATTCGTTGCTATTGTCACAAGTTACTTAAGACAAATCGGCTGGGATCGGTGGATGCGTTTTGAAAAAACTTAAAAGTTGTTTTTGTTGTGAATTTCGCGTGTTGTGAATTGAAAATCGGACAGATTTTATGTTTGGGAGTCTAATTCCTCGATGAAGACTTTTTAAGACATTTTATCGACCTTGTGCTTATTGCATTCGGCACTTTTAGAATTTATTGTCCGTTTTTGTTGAATGTATTTCTGAACATCCCTTTTTGGTGGAAATCGATTGCAAATGCTGATTTTTTGAAACCGGATTGTACTCAGTTTTGAAAACTAGTAAGTGGAAGCGAAGAGTTTTTATTTTTTTTGGGACGAGTTTTTGCAAATTTGAAAAAATATAGGTTCGACACCCTTTGCCAGAGAAATAATGTGTATAATTCGTTTATTTCATTTAATTGTTTTTTCAACACGGTCGTCCAAAATGAAGGCAGAATTTAGGGTGTTAAAATCTTTTTTTGGATTTGCTAGCATGTTTTTTTTTAAATTACGAAACAAGAGAAAATCACTCGAATATATTCTTTTATTATTCAAGCTAATATTACTTACAGCATTTTTTTTTACCCAATTAAAATTATAAAACCATTTGGAACTAAAAAAATCTACAAAGACTTTAAACCTCTAGTAGAGAATCTTTGAGCTCTTTCAGTAATAAAAAATAAACTCATTTCAATAAGTTGATTTGAAGTTATTTCCATTATTCATACATAATTTCAATATTTATCATTTACGTTTATTTTTTCATGTAAACTTTAAATTTATTTTTATCTCAAATATTTAAATTTAAGTTAAACAGATAATCAATGCAAAATAACTATTATTAGATGGGTTTTCGCTCTTTATTTTGTTAATACTCAGATATTATTATTAGATGTATTTTCTTTAATATGCAACTTGAATCAGATGATAGAATATTTTGCTTTAAATTAACGAGTCATTCTATTTTTCAGTTTGTGTTCAGAGTTCAGAAAGATTTTCAGAAATACTGATTTTAATAAAAAAAAAGTTCTTTCGATTATTTTATATCTAACTTTGAAGTTTTATCAAATCTATCTTGCAACAATTATACTAAACTCTGAAACAAATGTTGAATCAAATTATTTTAATGAAAGTTTAAATTAGGTACATTAATAAACTTTTGCAAAATGACTATTATTAGATACTTTTTGAGCGTTTTAAAGTATTAATTAATCAAGACTTTTTTCAGAAATGCTGACGACTTTCACGGTGGATTTACCCAACCTATCCAATTGGTTAGAGGAAATAAATACGTTTTTCATAATTTTTTAGTGCCTTTGCAAATTTCATAAATATTGGCTGGAAACTTTGTTTCGAAGTTTAAGGTTGATTGAATATTATATTTATTTAATTTCAATTACCATTCTTATTGTTTTTGCAGCGTGAACTTTTGAAATATGGATTTCCTAGATCAGGTTCTATCTTTTCTTGGAACGTAAAATACAAAAATTTGTTTTCTAATATACTAACTAAATACATTGTTTTAAAATTTCTCAAATTTTAAGTCAATTGTTTAGAATGTTTCAATTTAATTTGAAGACTAAGAGAAGATTTCGTGGAAAGACTGTATACCGAAGGAATTTCCGCATATTTGGCATCAGCGTACACCGTTTCATTAATCAAGTTGGGCATAAAATCTACGTGTGCGATGTGTTTTGAGAATTCGCGTCTATCTTGAATATTAAATTCAAACATAAAGTATTCTTGAAAACTAAAACGATTGCTCTTATTTTTGATAACCTGATTCTTGTAATAATTTGACGACGCACTGTGAGAATTAATCAATTCTGATTTAAAGTAAAAACTGTGGACAATTCCAAGTCTTCAAGTTTGTGTGAATAATGCTCTAACGTGGCCTAAAAGCTCAGGTACTGGATATGTCCCGGGATGTTATCCCTAGTATAGGATTTTAGCAGCGGGGCGGTATGTGTGAGAACCGTGGAGCAAGTCTGTTGGTGTGATTTTATTTTGCAAATTTTAGATATTGCTAGGACAGCAGTTAGTTTACTTCGGCGTGAATGTGTTTAATTATACGTATGTAGGTAGAATTGGGTTTAAAATATCTTCGAAGATGTAGAAAGATATTTTATCCCACGTTTTTGGTTCAAGAATCGTATTTATTGCATCCGGCTTATTTATATATTTTTTATCGATTCAAAGAACGGAAACTTAAATCGAATTCGTCGGGGCGATTGCCTAACGATTGACGAAAGTGGCTTCATGCCGAAGAGCCCCAAAAATGAAAAGGGGACCTTCTATGAACAAGCAACTCTTCTTAAATGGATGGCTGTTGATAGCTTTTTTTGTCCATG
Source organism: Melikaiella ostensackeni (assembly GCA_032362435.1). NCBI lineage: Eukaryota > Metazoa > Arthropoda > Insecta > Hymenoptera > Cynipidae > Melikaiella > Melikaiella ostensackeni. Next base: position 9,996,786 of record JAUMHM010000085.1, on the reverse strand, counting down.
ATAGTCACTATGTCGATTTTTCTCTTATTTTTTCATTTTCTGATACTGTTTGATTTGTAACTGTTTTGTTTTGCATTTTTTTCAATTATATAATATGTAAAAAGTTCTTTTTTTCCTACAATTGTTAAATGATAAAATTGTGTAATCGAAAGTAACCAGAAAAATACGTACCTATTCTGTGAATATACGAAATCGCAGAAGGTGGAAAGTCAAAATTGATAACAAGATTGACGCCCTTAAAATCTATTCCACGACTCATCAATTCCGTACACACAAGAACCCAAATTTTACCTTCTCTAAAACATCGCACAACGTTGTCTCTCTAAAACGGAAATATAAAATTTTAATTTACAAGTGGATCAAAATTAAGCCGACAGATGCAATAACGTCAATTGCGCTGGAAAGTATTGTCTAAACGCATGACGTCACGGAAAAAAATGAAACTCATAATTTTGAAGATCAAAAAATATATTACGATACATCTCAGTGAATGAGATTGAGTTTACATTCATCATTTTTTTACAGGGTTCATACTTTAACTCAATCTCATTTACTGAGATGTATCGTGATACATTTTTGGATTTCCAAATTATGAGTTACATTTTTTTTGTGACGTCACGCGTTTGAACAATACTTTCCAGCGTTTAAGAGCGCAAGTGCCATTATTGCATCCGTCGGCTCAATTACATTGCAGAAATCCAAAATATAAAATAAAACTAACTTGATTCTGACTCCTGTCTGCGTGAATAACATCGACGTTGATTCCATCATATATGAGCTCGCTAAAAAGTTCTTGGGCTCTTTCTTTACTCTGTACAAAAACCAAGACAGGTGGAGATAAACCCTGTCAAATTAAATTTGATGATTATTTTTTTCTTTCAGTTTATTAATGGAAGGAAGGTAAATTTTAAATCATAAATGTTTACCTTCTGTATTATATTCCGCATTGCCATTAGTTTTCCACCTTCGTCTCCAACAAATAATAACTCTTGCTTGATAAGGTCGGTTGCAGTATTTCTGGAATTAGAAGAATTTATAAAATCATTTTTATTTTAAGGATAATATACAAGGACCTCAAGACTTGAAAAAATTATTCTAACAAATTCATAGGAGATAACTTAAAACATCTTATATCCAGTTATAATTTTTATGAAGCTTTAAGCTTAATTATTTTATTAATAAAAGTTATCAACAAACATTTTGTCTGACATTGAAAATCTTTAGAATAATCCTAATCATTTAATTTTCGTAATTTTACCTAAGGCCGATTGTAACTGTAATCCATCCATTGAGATTTTCTCTGCACCATCTAGTCACTGCTGGTGTATTCGTGGCGCTGAACATGGCTCGCCGAAGATTAGGATTCGTGCATGCTTTCGAAATTTCATTCAGCTGATCTCGAAAACCTCTAGTTCCTTCTTCAAAAAGCTTGTCTGCTTCATCGACAACTAACCACTGCACACTGTTGAAATAAGTTTGAAAGATAAACTTCTTTTATCTAAATAATAGTAAACATAAACAAGGATTTTATTTTATCCTTGAAATCGAATTTTTCCGAAATCAATAACATTATAATAATAATAAATAAATGAATTTAACCTTACTTCTTCAACGAAATAGCAGGTGTATCTTGATTTAAAAGAAACATGAGTCTCTTTGGAGTTGTGATTAGAATATCTGCAAATAAAAGCATGGATAAGATTCAAAAATAAAATTAACAAATATTTTGGAAATGAAAACTGACCAAACTTTTGAGAACTTTTTGGGCCATACTGAGAAAGTGCTTGATTGATTTTACTAATGATGTGAACACGAAAGCCTCGACCTTCGCTAAGTTTAAGACATTCTCTGTAAGTTTGCTTTGCTAATTCTCTTGTTGGACTAAGAACAACTGCGCGAAATCCTTGCTTTTGTGGCCCACCCAGATGGTGAATTATTGGAAGTAAAAAAGCAGCAGTTTTTCCTGAACCAGTAGGTGCACAAGCTAAGACTTCTTTACCCTAAATTAATCACAATTTGAATAATTACGATAATAATTAGTTGACTCAAAATGACATTGTGGCAGATTATGTAATTAGTATAAAATTGTGTACATAGTAGTGAAAAAAACAACAATACCTCTAACATGATAGGCAAGGCTTGCATTTGAATCGGCGTTGGTTCTTTGTATCCACAATTACTCATGTTATTTAGTAAATCACTGCCAACCTTGTAAATTGTCGAGAGTTGTTGGAAATTTTCTACTGGATTTGGCACTCGACCACCAATAACCGATATGTGATGCTGGTTTCTAAAATGATTTACCTAAAACAAAAGCGTTATGATTGGAGGGAAGTTTTACTTTAAAGAAAAAACAATATAGTTTCTCTAACAATATAATCTAGAACACTTTCTGAAAAATCGAAAATATTTCGAAACTGGGAAACTCAAAATATAAAATTGTAAGTAATAATAAAGTTGCACCTTTTCTTTCTCTTGCTTTCGCTCCTTTTGCAGTTTTTCTTCCTCAGACAAAACTTTCTGTTTCTTCTTTTTTTGCTTGATAATTTTCCCATCTTGGGATACTTTTACTCCTTCGTAGAGAGTTAAAGTATTTTCTCCGTCTGAATCATCTTCATGTTTTCTCTTTGAACGTGATTCCAACTTTTCGAATTCCGGTTCTGGTGGTTCGATCTTTATCGCTCCTATTTCTTCTTTTACAGGCTTTTTCACCAACTAAAAACATTTAATATAATTTTATTACTTGAGAAATGTAGATTGGTTATTTATTTGCATCAATTATATCATTTCATACATTGGAATAAACAAAAATAAAAGAACAAACTCGTTAGACAGGCGAAGATAATTTATATTGAAATGCTTGAGATTATATATAATTTATGTAATTAATATTTTAAAAATAGCGGATTCATAAATAAATAATAGTTAACTATTTATGTATATTTATTTGTAAATTACAGTGTAAAATACTGAATTTTGATCATTTTTATGTATACTATTTGAGGTTAGCTTTAGATTATATTAAAATAAAACGCTTCAACTTACCGCAAATCGCTCTGCGTCATTTTTAAAACGTTGTAGATTGAGTTTTGTTCCGGCGGATAACTTCTTAAAAAGATCGTAAGCATCCATCTCTTTTTATTTCATATTATATTTTAATGTTTATATTATTCTTCCATGTCCATGTGTTGCAGATTAAACATAACCTCAAATCTTAGAAACGGACGCGATTTGTCGATAACGCCGGGAACTGTTTACTCATCTTGCCGACCGAGTAGAAATGCGCGCGAATTTTATTTAACTTCAAAAATTAATTGAAAACCTATATTTGAATTGCAAAAAAATTCAATAGATTGATACGTGAAAGAGCTCTTTTTTACTTTAGGAGTTATGGGAAACAGAAAAAATTTCAACACGTACGCACCCACACACGGTCATTTAAAAAATTGCATTTTCGAGTACCTTGGGGTTAAATTATATTTAAATATGAACGAAAAATGGATTTGAAAATTTACGCCATTACGCATCACCTCCAAATTACAAATTAAAATTACATACCTACAGATTAGGAAGCAATAATTAATTTACTTTGAAGAATTATTAAGATACTATATGTCTAAAGAAATTGGAATTGAAATTAATTATTTTACGCATATTCAATTTGTTCTATTAATTAATTATTATCTGATGTAAAGTGTCTCTTATAGATGTACTTTTCAGTGTTTGACAGTAAAGCGTTACTAGGTTTAGTAATACGTTATCGGAAACGTTACTTTTTTTAGTAACGGTAACGGTAACTTGTTACTTATTTTAAAAAGTAACGGCAACGTTAACGCATTACAATTTTCACGTAACGGTAATCTAAAGTAACGTATGTTATTGTGTATTATTTTGTGAAATTTTTAAGTGGTATTTGTACCATTATTGAACTAACAACCAAGTATTTTTTTCCTCATGAAAATGAGTGTGGAGAGAAAAAAGACATACCTTGCACTAAAAAAGTATAATATTGTGGGAACGTTCTTTTAGACAAGAAGAAAAACACTCCAAATATTTAAAAATCGGTGAATATCTTCTGCTTCCCATTTGGATTGACATTTTTACATTGGGATTGTTTAATTACTCGTAAGAAGAATATTAGATCCAAAAAGAAAAAAAAATTTCCCAAAAATTATCAGTATTTGAATATGTCTCAATCCAATCATTTTTTACTTCTTTTACTTATATTTAAAAAAGATATTTACAAACATAAGATAGTACTTGCAAATCAATCAAAATAGCCAGATCGAGCAAATAAGGAAATAAGTGATTTAAAAAACATTTTGCCAACCTGAAACGATTTTTGATCGATTGGTCAATGCACAATGCTCACTAAACAAACGGCAAAGTAACGCGTCACATTTTTTTCAAATAACGGTAACGGTAATGCGTTATAAACTTTTAAGAAGTAACGGTAATGTTAACGCGTTACTTTTAAGTGGTAACGTGTCGAACACTAGTACTTTTGCGATTTAAATTTTGGAATCTTTAGTTTTTCTTTGTTTGAGTAAGTAGATGTAAATTCTATATTCTATGGAAATTAATAAGAACAAATATTAATGAAAGTGTGTTAGAAAAATTCATTTTATTCTTATTCAAAGTAAAATAAATTGATTCATTCCAATTTCTCAAAAATAAAATTATTAAATATTATCTTTCAAAGCGGTCCAGCATCAGAAGTGTACTTTCTGTACATATATTAGTAGTGTTGGTGTTAATATTTTGTTACTATTATATTATTATTATTATTATTATAAATAATTATATCTCAGACTTAAGATGGTTACAGCCGAATATGTCGAGGGCCTTTTTTGAGTTGTATATTATATGCTATTTGTGTTATATTATATTATACTATTATTATTATCTAGTACAATAACCTCCATCCGAGTATAACCGAATCCAGCGCTGCTTAACTTTGTCGATCGAACGAGAAGCTTTAAACGATTCCATGTGTCCAAGCTGACCATAATATGAACAAAATGACATATAATTAATGCGCACTGAATTAATTCTATGATTAAATTAATTTAAAGTTAATTACATTATTATGGTTTTGAATTAAAATTATAATGTAATATTGTTGTGCAGTGTAGTGACGAGTTTTTAAAAATAATTATCTATATAATAATATTCAAAAGAACCGTTGCATAATCCATTTCGTTAGAAAGAATTAAGCCTCGTACTTTATTATATGTACGATTGTATGTTCAGCAAAAAGGTTTATTATTACTTTTATTATTTACATTGTTGAATTAAGTTTTATTTTTATATTATTTATTATATGTATTCTCCTTTACTTCGCTGTATCAGGATTTTTATTTTTAGAAAGTAACTATTTAGAGTACATATATGTTCAATACAAAATACAGAAATCATTCAGTATCAAGTTTTAAAATGAAACTCAAAGGAAAAGAATTTTTGAAGAAGTCTTGATGATTCTTTTACTGGGGCATTAGAAAAACTAAAATTATCATAATGAAGAATGAATTAAATTGGTTTTAATTTGCATTTCAATTTGAAATTATTAAATAAAGCAATTCAACTTTGAAATTGAATACGTTGAAATTAAATAAGTTGAATTGCTTTATTCTGATGGACGATCGATTAACACTTCTTGTTGTTGGACAAACCTTCAGCTATATCAACTAAAATTATTAACTTTCTACGGGGGAAATTGAGAGATATTATGAAAAAACATTTTTTACTCACATTCTCATTGCGCGCTGCGCTTCGCGCTTAACAGTAAGGTTACACAGATGATTCTGTTTCAAAAATGAAATGATGTAGAATAAATGAAATGGAATATGAAAAAAAGCTATGTTTTTCTATATAATGTTAATAAAAATGAGATTTCCCTGTTAAATTTTATATAAAGTTTTGAAATGAGTAATACAAAATGTACGAGAAAAAAGTTTATCATTTATACTTTTTCATCATGAATGAAATATCCAGTCCCGAATCGAGGCATAAATTCACAATAAATCTTGTGCTATTATTTTAATATCTTTTTTTGTTATTTATAGAAGTTCTCTTAATTTTAAACAAACGCATGATATAATTTTGTGCTGAAAATAACACGAAAGCGTAACATTATATTGAAAAAATAGTGAATATTTTAATATTTTTTTATGAATTATACGACTCTCTTCTGGTATTTTTATTATTTGCTGATTGTAGAATGCTTTCAAATCATGTAACTTTTTTAATTATCATCAAAATTAAAAAATGTCGTAAAGAGAATTTTTTTTGAGAAAAAATTGTTTTTCTTTTGTTCAAAAAAATCGAAATAACTTTACCATTTATTATTATTTTTGTATTATTTTTTGTGAATTTTGAAACAGTTCGAAAAACTGGATAAACCAAAACAAGAAAAACCTTAATATCACTTAAGTTACTGCAAAACGTTATGTGAATCTTACCTAGTTGTAAAAAATGCTATAAATTAACAACTGATAATGTTATGAACAAATTATATAAACAGCTGAAATAATAAAAAAAAAGTCATGTGCAGTGAGCTAGACCACCATACCTATATGTTTTTGGGGTCGCTGCATCCGAATCTATAGTAGTATCAGATTTGCTCCATCAGGTCAGGTTTTTGAAAAAATGAGCCTTCTTTGCCATTCTTTAAAAACAACTTAGGATGCGAATCAGACGTTCTAAAAACTTCTAGCAGGGCTCAAATTAAAGGTTGTACCTATTGCTTTAAGATGATTGTATTGAAAAAAAAAATTTCCGCCTATTTTAAGCGGTAACAGATTTTTTCTGTGCGCGCGCTCGCTCACCACTTTTTACCACCCGGGCGGCCGCACAGTGGGACAAAAAAAGCGTCCGTGGACAAATTGATTTTCAGAAGACAATTATTATCCGAATTGAATGTTTTTTTGTAAATGAAACCTAATGACATTCGTCATTGAACTGTCGTGGTGGATTTTTGAAATAATTTTTTTTAAATTACATAATAACAAAAATGAAAAAAAAAATTTACTTTTGTAGTGTACCGGTTTTTAACAAATACTTGGATTCGTTCAAAAATACGTAGAAAATATGAAGCAACTATCTAAGAAAGACGTCCAATAGCAACGCAAATGTTTAAAAATTGATTGAATTTGTTATAAACAAATAAGTGAGGGGAAATTGTTTCATGGGGATTGGCGGTGATTCGTGTATTGATTTGCACTAAATTTGAACAATTTATAAACAAAAACCGTTTTCTATTTGAATTAATGAAATATAATAAATGAGTTGTTATTTTATAAACAAATTTTATAAACAATTATCCATAGCAGGTAGTTATGTTGAAATAAATCAAGTTTTTTTCTATTGGATCGGCCAAAAATTATACGAAAATGTTACAAAATTATCAGAATAATTCGTCCAATGACAACTGATGATTGTTTAAAGAAATTTAATTACCAAATGCACTGTCTGACTATTTTGAAGGGTAAAAACTTGGTTTCTTCAACATAACCAACTGTTAGTTACTGATTTGTAAACTTTTTCTATAGAACTCGATAACGATCCACTATTGTGATTGTTATTAATAATTTTATAGGCAATTTTTTGTCCTCTCATACATTTGTAAACAAAAACTTCCTTTTTCTTGTGAAATATACAGGGTTTGATTGAAAAGTAATGAGCCTTCCCGCGCGGAGCGTCTGCCAAGCGATCAACCGAATCGGCTG
>JAUMHM010000085.1:9943785-9975584 GCA_032362435.1 Melikaiella ostensackeni | reverse complement strand
TGCGTAAGGCAGAACGGAAACTCGCTCGCATATTCGACTCCGCTGAGTGACATAGTGGGGGTACAAAGACCCTACATACTACTGGTCGCTGGCGCCATCTAACTGCACTTAGCACCAACAAATCCTATCAAATGGAAGTTCAATATAATATGTAACATCAGTTTTCTTTTCAGAGCCCGTTTTGAAATACCGTAAAATGGGGCTAAGCGGCTCGTTTTTTTCGGTTTTTCACAATAAAGTGCAAGAAGGAATTTAAATTAGGTACTGAAGCATCAAATATATAATTTATATATGATCCTCTTGCGTACTATAAAGCACAAACAGAAATTTAATTCATAAGCAACTACTGGCCTTCCCTTGAAGAGTGAGCGACTTAAGTTTTCTAATCATTTCAAAGCAAATAAAGTTACTAAAACTTATGGCAACTTCAAATAATCTGCTTATTGTCACTTGGAGCATAATCAGATTTATTCTTAACCTTACGTATAAGTAAGTAAGACATATTGGAATACATCGTATGATATGATAGATTTTCTACTTTCTGAACGGTGTGGAAGGTATTTTTGTTCTGTTAAATGGAGTGATTATCAAGGGAAACAATTTTTCGTCTAGTTTATAATAAAATACTATTAGCCGCTTTCCCGGACATAAGCAAAAATTCTTACAATAATCATTCTGCAAGACTAAAAATATATTGTATTTATGTAGAAATTTGCATATATCTTTTTCGGGTGCTTGAATTTAAAAACAAAATTAAAATAAAGTTTAGCATTTTTGAAAAAGAAAATAATCGCTCACCTTTAAATTTGTTATTCAGAGAAAGAGATAATTAATTATAAGAAATAAAGTTGCGGGTGAGCCGGTTTCCCACACCCACGCATCTTAGCCCCATTTTACGGTAATAAACTACGAAATTATTTCAAAATGTAATCTTTACGAATCAAAGCTTTGATTAGAGAAACGAATTTGAAAAAATAAAAATACAAAAAAACAAACGAGAATCAAAAATAGACACCTACAGAACCTACAAATCTGGTAAAGACATCACAGTCAACATGTCTAAATAACTCCAAATTCAATATGGCAACATAAATTTTAAACTTAAAAAATGTATCATATCCAAATTTCTCTAAATTCAAAAAATAAATTAATTTCGAACTATTTCTAATTGATTTTTGGAATTAAATAAACATGTCTAAAACTTCTATAAGGTCCAGAAGCTCCATTCGATCACACAGTCGTCAGAAAAAGTGAGCAATTATCCAAGTAAATTTTATAAAAATTCCTATATTGTTCATATTTTATCCGATCGTTCTAGGAAGAAAAAGGAACAAACTGGTAACAAGCATTTTGGATTTTGCTGTGCTACTGGCGACTACGATCCATTGACCAAGTATGATCAGCGAAATCCACCCTTCAAATCTTCTTTAACAGCAATAAGTTCGGTTCACGAATGTCCAGTACTAAAAATAAGGACATATTTTGTTGAACCTGGTTTTGCAATTTCAAAGAAGAAGGGATATAAAATCAAATCAGGATCAGCAACAGATCGATCACAATGGATTACTGAAAAAAAATCCACTTCTTCCCCTGGTACTTTACTCAAATATCTAGAAGATGAAGTTGATTTTTCAATACTCAAAAATGCACAACAAAAGCAAGAGGCCTTTGAAGAAGAAGGGGAGAAAAGTATTGAATTAGGAAAAAAGAAAGGTTGTTAAATTTTCCACTCGTAACATTTTCATGAACGTATTTTAATTTAAATTTTGAATTTGAATATTTTTTTAGCTAGAGCGAAATTATTGAAAGATAAGAAATCACTTTTTCCTCACTGGTATCAAGATTATTCGAATGCACAGGTATTTTTAGAAAAAGGCACCTCATAATCATTAGCAAGAATATCTTTATATCAGACGAATAGGTTTTTTTCTGCAGCATCTAACAATATTTTATAAATAGATGAAGCATTTAATGGTACTCAAAGAAGCATTGTGTGCTGATTATGAAGAAAAAGTTACATACAGAACGCAACAAATTCTTCTAGCTATTGGAATAATTTCTGCTTTTTTCAAACTTACACCGAATATAATCACAAACTTACAACAAAAGAGTAACCTAAGGCCTGTTGATTTTTTACGTGAAACTTACAAGATTAAAGCTGGAGTCGATTTCGAAGATGAAGGCTACAGTTTGTCTCATTTATTTATTTATCACTTTTTTCCTTTTAAAAAAATTGCACACTGATGTCTTATATTGCAGAAATCGTATATAATTGCAATGAGAGATTAATATTATCCGGAATTGCTTTCCTAACACTACCAGAAACGATTATCGAATTGAACGAAAGACTACCGCCTATTGAAACTCCAAAATGTCCTCCCAAACGTAATTATTTTATAAACACAAGTTAATATTTCCAAGTATAAAGTAATTTGAATCAGCGGAAATTACATAACACTAAACATTTCAGCTCTACTACCTCATGTTTATCCTAAGAAAATGGACTCTCCTTACAAAGAAGAATTATTTCAACCGCCAGATTTGCGACTTTATCGGGTAGAACTGTATAAATGGCGCAAGAAACTTGAATTGATACCAAAACCGAAGTTAATTTTACCCCGAAAAGAAAAGACTTCTTTATGTTATGAGTATCCTCCATTAAATGAAGAAACTGAAGAAAAAATCAATCGAGACTTCAAAGAAATAGGTTTTCGTACTATTAAAGAAGAACCCATTCGAAGAAATAAAAATGAAAAAAAACTTGTCAAAAAGAAAAACAGCAAAGAAGAAGCAAGTCAAGAAAATGTAAACTACAATGAAAATTCAAAATCTAACAAAGAGCAGTTCGATTTCACATTATCTGGTTTGGGCGATGGTGCTGGACCGGTTCAGTATAAAATATGTGGTACTTTAAATTTAAATAATATTTAAATCATAAGATGAAATCATTTACTTTTTTCTATTTCAAGAAATAAATTCGTACAGGTACTTTAGACCCATCAGAGCGAAAGCCCAAATCTTGGCTTGGCGAAAAAGATCTTCACTACGTAATATCTGGCATAATTAATGAAGATGAACCACCTCAAGGTTCTGTGACTTACGAATTGACAGGTCTCGCAAAAGTCACACCTAATAACAGCAACGAGGATTTTTTCGCAAAACTAAAACTTGGTGATGGACCGAAAAAAATATATCCCCGTGGAAGGCAATATCTCTCGAAAAATTGGCTGGAATGGTTACAAAATGTAGATGAAGAATTCCTTAAAGCAGAAAATGAAGCTAATAAACTCATTGAAAGTGTCGAAGCAACTATGAGACTTGTAGTTCCTGGTCAAACTTGTGATAGTTGCTGTACCTGTAGACAAACTAGAAAAACTAATTTAAAAAAGCATGCCATCAAAACGCCACATATGGTTATAGATTCAATTGCCGAAGACGCAAATAAAAAAAGGTATAATATGAGTCGATCAAGGACCGAACCTCCACGGAAGGAAAGCAAAGTCTATGGCTTAATGACTCTGTTTCATGAATTTGAAAACAAATTTGAAAAAACATAATTTCAAAGAAAGTCATCTTATGCAACTGAAATTGCACAAAAAGCCTTTGAAGAAGAAAAGGCTTTTTGTGCAATTTCAGCTGCATAAGACGACTTTGTTTGAGTTTATGTTTTTTCAAATTTTCTTCAAGAAAAGATATAATATGAAATAAATTTGGAAAATTAATGAGAAATACTTAACTAAAATAAATAAAATAACTACAAATTTTTTAAATAAATCACTTAGGTATATAGTCGGTTCTATGTCGATGCAATCACCAGCACCCAGTTTAGCAGAATCAACAGTGAATCTGCTAGAAGTAGTTGCTTCTCATGATATGATCACAAAAAATCTTATCATAAATGGAATTACAAATGATGATGGTCAAACTATTTACTACATATCCGGTGTTGCGAAAGACATTAAACATGTTCCAGAAGAAAAAATTGAAAAGGTTATACCAAAGTCTGTTAAAAATGTACCACCATGTGCTTGTGCAATAGAAAAAATATTCAACGAAGGTTTAGAACAAGCACCTAGTGATGATAACATTCCGGTTACAAAAGAAGGTACATGTTTTGGAAGAAAATATAGACCTGGAGATGGTCCTGCCTATTCTTGCAAACAATATCCAAACGACAAATCTTGTGGACGAAACCCATTTTTGAAGGGCTTGCAGAAAAATCTGAAAAAGACTAAAATGCAAAAAGTTGATAAAGATTTCTATCCACCTGCAGAACGAAACATGTACAGTCTTCCAGATTTTCAACCCTGTGGAGACGAAGATGGAATGGCTGTTTGTGGAGGACCTTGGAAAGCTATTAACATACCAAGTCCGGAAGAACTAGCGAGAAGAGAAGAAGAAGCAAGAAACAGTTTAAAAGTATCAAAGAATTCTTTTTTTGTAAGGGGCCATCCATAAATTACGTAACACATTTTTGGCCAGTTTTTTACCTCTCCTCTTCCCCATGTTACAAGCAGGCCCTCCAAGCCTCAATGCATTTTTCGTGACAAAGTTTTTGGGCGACTTGGGTACGAAATACCGGTACACGACCGCCGAGGGCACCACATATGCCACAACACAAGCAAGCTTTCATGTCAATGATGAGCACACATTCGCATGCACGATAAATTTACACGACGCGTGCTTGACGGAAGTGAGAGCTGGTGAAAAACGCAAAAAAATAATATAAAATTAGTTAAAATTGATAGTCAGAAGATTCATGTGAAGTAAGCATCAATATTCTTGTGAATAGAAGTTAATTTTAATTTTTAAAAATAAATGGTCCTGATTTTTTTCCTAACCTTAATTGCTAACCTCAAACTTCAATAATAAAAACTGTCATTGTGTGGTTAAATATTTTAAGAATAGAAAAATCATGTTCTCAGATAAATATGGGTAGAACGTGCGTAGTTCTTTCCTACCGATCCAAGGAAAGTCCTTTTTTCCATTTTCCGAATTCCGTGAGATGTACAAGGATCGATTTATACTATGGCTTTCGGCATGCGGGAATCCTTTTCTTTTTAAAATAACTTCAAAAAAATTAAAACTATTTGCCAAAATCATTTTGAAATAAGATGTTTTATTTGGAAGAGCTTATCACGCTTACCGGTAAGTAACAATGACACACAAACATACCGTGCTTATCACTGACAAGATGTTTTTGTTAGTGTGGCAGATGTGGTGCCACCGGCGGTCGTTTGCCGGTACTTCGTAGCCAAAACTTTGTAACAGGCAAATGCATTGAGGCTTGGAGGGCCTGGTATTCTCATTTTGGAGGAAAAAATCTCATTTCGAGAAAATAACAAATGAGCTGCAAAAAATGATCCTACTATTTTTCTGTGATTTTATTTTCTTTAGAGCGAATTCTTTCCAGCTATTATTATCATACAGGAACTAAATTCTTAATAGATATTAAATTTTCTGTTTTGATGATATATGTATTTCCAGGATTTGTGGTTGCATATTAGTTGAAATTGGGGAGTCTGTTATCGAAATATGGGAAATATTTACGACGACTCATCCATTTATTACAGTGGAGTATATTCGGTAGTAATAATTGTTATCGCCCACCGAATAAAAGCGATCGCATCATGAATTCGCTAGGATATTTACCACATCCCCTCTATAATGACATATGATCTATGGGACAAATTGTTGGCCACACCATGCAGTTTCACGAACTAATACCCACATAATATATCGAGGTGACCCCGCTCGTTAAAAGCTTCGCGAGGGCGTTAGCCTTTGTGATTGCCATTTACTACGGCACGACCCAAATCCCCCTTTTTCAAGCGACCTGTCACAAACTATCGAAAGTTAAATATTAAGCCGCTGATTGAATCGGGAAGGCATGTCCGAAATTCGAACCATAGAATTTTATTATCATGCACAAAGTCAATTTATTTTGAGGACGTTATAAGAATAATTCAATTCAGGGGATGTTTACTATCATCCCAGAGTCGAGATTAGAAATCGCCTCTTGGGTAAATTAATCTTTCTTGAGGTCAATTTATAGCTAGTATTAGTTTCCGTGAAAAAATCATTCCAAATCTAGAAGCGTTTTTATCCAACTTTGGGACAGAAGTTATCTTTTGAGGTTATTATTATTATTACTACGGATAGTCAGGGACATTTAAGTCCCATAGCACTGAGGTTTTTAAAACCTATTGTACTGTATCTTTTTTCAAAATCCCTGCGAAATTGAGGGCCATTATCACGTCCAGTGATAACCCATGACTGCATCCGATTTTATTAGAAGTACTCTCATTTGCCTGGACGTTTAACCAGTGGAGAGGAAAACTACAGAAAACCTGCTTCCGAGTACAGCTGGTTTTCCGACTGTTGAGTTTGGGTGTAGACACTTAATATCATCGAGTGTACACAGACATCCTCGACGTCAAACTTCCCGCTCAACATTAGTTAAACGCAGTGGAAAAACGACCTAGGCGTAACTCATGAACGGATACCCATCCGAATGCTAGCCGCGCTCGAAATGGCTTAACGTCCGTTTGTTCCGTCGGAGTTAAAATTCACCGCGCAGCTGCTGCCGTCGATTTTTGAGATTATACGAAAATCTGATTGTGAATCATTTCTCCTTTCAACCCTCAAGATCTCTTCTTGAAGAAATAAAAAGACTGTAAAACCCGAGGGGTTAATTACTCCTGCAATCTGGTGTACACTCTCTCTGAAATCCCATGCAATCTTTTACAATCCCTTGTAATCCCTCCTTACGAAAAAATATTATATGAAATTCAGTACAGATCTATAAATATCTTCCTATAATGAATTTTGTATCATTTTTTCGCGATTCTAGAAAAATCATTATAAGAAAATCAGTTTAGAACTGAATAATGTTAAAATATTGAAAGAATTAATGCAGAAAATAGAGATACTACAAACGATCGAATAATTTATTCATCTACTTAACGCAATTATTTATTATTATAATTCTTCAGTTACTTAACGTAGGACTTAAAACTATTCCAAGGGATTTCACAGGATTTCACAGATTTCAAGGGATTTTACAAAATGCCAGAGGAGTTAAAAAATTTCAAACAGATCATTGAATTTCAACGAATTTCAAGAAAATTTAAAGAATTTCAGATAATTTCTACGGATTTTGAGCGATTTCGTCAGATTACGTAGAAATTTTACGATATTTGAAATGATTTCAAAGATTTCTAAGCAACGAATTTTAAAGGTTATATTATTTTTTAAGGTTTTAATTTAATTTTAATCGGTTTTCGAGAGATTTAAAAATATTTTCACGGATTTCAACGAATTTCGTAAGGTTCCGAAACATTCCAAGGAATTTCAGAGGATTCAAAAGTCTTTCAAACATTTCCGGGGATTTTAAAATATTCCAAAGGATTTCAAGAGATTTCAAAAATCGCGAGGTATTTCGAAGAATTTTTTAGGATTTCCAAAGATTTCAAGAGATTTCTAGAGAACTTTGGAAATTAAATTAAATTAAACTTCCAGAGATTCCTAGCGATCTCAAAGATATCGTGGGATTCTAAGGTACAAGTATTTCAAAGAATTTCACAAGGTTCAAAGGATTTTATTGAATCTCCAAGAATTTCAAGAGATTTCAAGTATTTCTAAGGATTTAAACGATTTTTCAGAGAACTGTAATGAGTAAGTTTAATTTGATATATATTCAAGCGATTTCAAATGAATTCTGCTTATTTTAATAGATTTTAACGATTTCCAAAGATATCAAGGGATTTTGAGGAATTCTAAAAGATTTCAAGAGATTGCATAAATTTCAAGAGGTTTTTATTTAGGGAACTTTGGAAAATAAATGAAATTAAATTGAATTTCAAGGGATTCTTAGCGATTGTCAAGATTTCAAGGACTTTGAAGAGATTTCAACGAATTTCTATAGAATTTTAGGGAATAAATCAAATTATGTTTCAAGGGATTTCAACAATTTAATAAGATATGAAGGAAGTAAAAAAAATTCAAAGGGTTTTAAAGATTTAAAGTTATTTTAAAAGATCCCAAAGAATTTCAAGACATTAAAACAATTTCAAGGAATTTCAAAGAATTATATAGGATTTTCAAAGATTCAAAGGAGTTTCTAGATAACTAAATTCTAAAATTTCACAGGATTCCAAGAATTTTATTGAATCTCCAAGCATTTCACGGGATTTCAAAGATTTCTAGAGATTCAACAATTTCAAGAGATTGAAGGAATTAAAAAAAAAAAGGATTTTAAAGATGTAAAGTTATTCTAGAAGATTTTAAATAATTTCAAGACATTTAGAAAATTTCAAAGGATTTCAAAGAATTTTGTAGCATTTCCAAAGATTTCAAGGAATTTTTAGAGAACCAAGTTCTAGAGAATGCAATTTCAAGGGATTCTTAGATTCCAAAGCAAATATCTCAAGGGTTTTCAAGGTATTTTAAGGAATTTCACAAGATTTAGAGGATTTTATTGAAATATCCAAGGATTTCAGGGGATCTTAAAGACTTTCAGGAATTTAAACCGGTTTTTTCTAGAAAATTTCAATGAATAAGTTTAATTTAATTTACGTTTAAAGGACTTCGAATAATTTCTATTTATTTTAATGGATTTTTACGACTTCCAAATATTTTAAGAGATTTCAACGAATTTATAGAGAACTTTGAGGAATAAATCAAATTTTACTTCAAAGGATTTCTACGGATTTCAACAATTTCGAAGGATATTAAGGAATTTCAAAAAGTTCAAAAGATTTTAAGTTGTTTTAGAAGATTCGAAAGAATTTTCAAGAGACTTAAAAAATTTTAAGGGAATGTCAAGGAATTAAGTAGGATGTCCAAATATTTCAAGGAATTCAAAAGAATTTCACAAGATTTAAGGGATTTATTATGACCTCCAAGAATTTCAAAGATTTTAGGGGATTTTGCAAATTGTTATCAAGGGATTTCAAGAGACTCTAAGCTTTTTTGTGCATAGTACTCTCATATGTGATTATGAGTGGTCTAAAATGAATCAGTCCTTTGTAGTTTCTCTACCTTTTACATTAATTCCGTCAATATTTTGGTATTATTTATTCCAGTGCTGATTATTCTATTATCTTTTTCTGTATAATAATTTTCCATAAACAATTTTCCACATTCCATGGAATCTCTTGCAATCTCATGCAATATTTTTCAATCACATATATACAATCTTTTGCAATCTTGCAATCTAGTCTACACCAAAATTCCGAGTAATTAACCCCTCGGTAAAAGCCTTGAAATAAGCGCAGGCTCAGCATTTTCATTCTACGATATTAAGGGTGTACTAACTTTACGTAACTTGTTCCAAAGTCAGTTGTTCTTTCGGTGAAGGGCAGCAAGGAACGGCAACTGGACAAAAAAAGCAAAAAAAAAAAAAAAATAGTACCTCAATCTCCCAGTGTGTACGCGTCCTCCCATTCTTCCTCCCTTGGCTCGATTTCTCGTTGACAGTTTCTAAGCGGTCGCTTTTGTCGACACGACCGGAACCATTGTACACCTACATTCTCTTATCGCCGCGTTCAAAGCAAAGCAGCCCCCGGAGTGCTACAATTTCACCCTCCCTTAGTCGAAAGACCCTTTATCTATCTTGCTATTTTCCTAGCTCCGCCACCCCTGCCGTCACTCTGGACTAAACTCCCGCAAAACCTTTTGCGAGGGTGGCTGGCACCCCTAGGTGGGGATGAAAGTCTCCGCCCCATGATCCGCCCCCGAACGAAGGAGGCTTTCGAATCAATTCGCGATACCCTTGCAGTCACAGAGGCATGTTTTCTCAACCAAGTTCTCTCATCAACACGGTTCGGGTGTCCTCGCAGTACAAACGTTCATCATCCTTGGAATCTTTCATCCCTTACGTGATAACAAGTGAAACCTGAATTCCTAAATCAGCCAACTAATCGTCACGCCAAAATCAGTGAAAGTTACGGATTATGAAGAAATTGTGGTGAAAATTGACATTGAATCAACCACAGATATGGCTCTCTTAAATCCTATAATCTTTCCCAAAAATTGTTTAGCTGACTCTATGAAACACTCCCCGGAATTAGCCTAAAACATGAGCCTGCTGAATATCTCCAGAACTCGACCTTCCGCGAAGAACCGCAATCGCAAGTCCCCGGAGTTCCGAGTCAAAACGATCACGTGGCGACTTAAGTTTTCCCACTACACGCGGTGAGGGTGCGAAAGAAAAAACTGTTATCACTAAGGAAACAAACTATTAGCCTAAGATGATAGCGTGGAGATAACTTGGGTGACAGTCGTATTAGGATCTTCGCCGAAGGAAAATGAGATGTCGCACGGGTTTTTACTTGTGGTTCGAGTGTTGAGTAGTTTCCAAATCCAGGAGGATTTACCAGGAGTGACAGGCCCGAGGTCAGCCAGAGAAAGCTTCTATCAACGGAGGGCTTGTTTTACTCAAAAAAGGTACGAAATCCGCCGAAAAAGGACCAGCAACTGGACACAAGGTAACCGAGTTTAGCCCTGACTCCAGATGTTGAATTCGAGTCAAGTTCGAAACCCGGGTTTGCTAATACCATCAGTAAACACTTCCAATAACCGCTATTCCTCAATGTTGAACATGGAGATGAACATGATGTCGAACGCATCTTGCGACGGATGCATCGACAGCGACAGGGATTCCGATAGCAGTAGCATGATCGTGGACCCTGTCAGCTTGGACAAAAATGACCTATCTCCACAATCATCCACCAGCCCCAACACCCCCTCGGTTCCGGTTCCATCCAGGAACAGAAATAGGAACTTTAAGAAGAATTACTCGATGATGGCTGCTACCCAGAAGAGTCATCAAGGTAATAGTTATTCTTCGGATAAACTCTCCTCGTCGCTGATCAAACCCCCATATTCTTACATCGCACTCATCACGATGGCAATCCTCCAATCTCCTCAGAAAAAGCTAACCTTGAGTGGGATCTGTGAATTCATCATGACGAGGTTCCCTTATTACCACGACAAATTCCCTGCTTGGCAGAATTCGATCAGGCACAACTTGTCCTTGAACGATTGCTTCATCAAGATTCCAAGGGAGCCTGGAAATCCTGGAAAGGGAAATTATTGGACTTTGGATCCACTTGCGGAGGACATGTTTGATAACGGAAGTTTTTTGAGACGGAGGAAGAGGTACAAGAGGCCACCTCCTCATTATGTTTTGAGAGATAGGGCTATCATGGCGACGTTTGCAATTTGTGGGGACAGGACTCCTTGTGCTGGAGGAGGCCATCCTGGGGCGATTCCTTATCCTTATTTGGCTACACCTTCTGGATTGCCGCTTTTGGATTTTCCTTCCTCGGCTCTGGAGGCTTTGAAGCTGAGGAATTTTTTGGAACCACCGCCGCCGCTTTATAAGCCTGTGCCTATTACGGTACCACCTATGAGGCAGATGAATCCTATCCCGAGGAACACTGTGCCGAGTGTTCCACAGGTTGTGGATAAGAAGAGGAGCTTCAGTATTGATTCAATTATTGGGAAGCAGGTTGGTAACGAGCAGAATGTGGGAGGATTACTTGATCTGAGTCCGTCGGAACACCGAGAAATTAGGAGTCAGGCATCTGCTTTCTCGCCGCTGATTTAAAGGTTTTCAATTTTTGGTATGGATCTATGGAAATAGGTTTTTTTGTAATTTAGATATTATTTTTCCAATCTTTGGATCTTAGAAGCTGCCAATTTCTGGATGTGGTGAATTCAAGAAAATAATTTTCAAGTGGGTAACTTCTAATTCAAATAAGCTTTTCCATGCACTCAAGTTTTAATCATTTATACTTGAGAATAATGTTATCTAAAATAATGAAACAACCCTGTTGATGCTATGCATGGAGAGAGGAATCAGTAATGCTTTTTGGGCGTTTTAAATTTCATTGAAAGAGTAGAACGTTGAATGATTCCAAATTAGAAATCGCATAGTTTAATTATTTTTAACTATTTTTGAGTACAGAGATTCAAAATTAGAAATTCCAAATCAGGGGATTTTAAACATGAATCGTCTTCTAAATTAGAATTTGAAATTTAATTAATTAGAAATTGGAAGCTTTCAAAATTAAATTAATTTTTCAAAGTTTCCTGATTATAAATTCAAACTAAAATGCATTTTTAGAGTCTAAAAACTGTCAAAGTTTTTAATTGGAAGCTTTCCGTCTTTTATATGTCTAATTAACACGCAAAAACTTACATGATTGTTACGCGGAGGTTAAATATTTTCAAAAAATGAATTAAAAAAATTATAATTAGTTTTTTCTGAACATAACTTGTTTCAATCATTTACAACTTTGAGAGCCAATTCCCAAACTTGAATTCTTCCCTTGAGACAATTTGGAACTTTGAATTCCCTTCAACCGAGAAATTTCAAAGTTGGGGTTTCCAAATTCAATTTTTTAATGGTTTTGACTTAGAAACATCCACGTTTTGTTGAATCTAAAATATAATATTCCGAATTTGAATGTTTGTGAATTCGAGACTAAGAGATTTCAAACTAGAAACATTAATTTCAAATTCAAATTAGGACACGGTTCTGCTGAAATGTCTTCGAACTAAAGGTGCGAAGGCTAAAACTGTTTCTCTAGATTTTGTATCTAGGATGTCTTATAACTATTTTCCGATTTAAAAAATCTTCGCCAGAGCCGTTTTTGAAAAAAATCTGTTCTTAATTTCAAAAAATTGAAATACCCAGTTTTTCTCGAAAATGAAGCGGGATATGAGGAAAGTTGAGGAAGCAGAATTGTTCCTTGGAAAAATTGCTATAAAAGAACTCCCTCAATAATTTTTAATATCACTTCGTTTTCATGAAAAACTTGATTTTTTGATTTCATTATAAATTTCATTTTTTCTTATCTTTGTCCTCGATATAATCATTTTAAGTAGAAAAACTAGGAATTTACTCATACTTCAAGAAAACGAAGATGAGAATAAAAATTATACAGGGGGTATTTTTATAGAAATGTTTCCAAAAGGAATAATTTTGCTCTCACAACTTTTTTTCATATCTCGCTTCGTTTCCGAGAAAAACTGGGTATTTCTGTTTTTTTTAATTAAAAATGGATTTTTTTTAAAAACGGCTTCGACGAAGATTTTGTTTTTTATTGAAAAATAGTTGTAAGATATCCCAGATACAAAATCCAGAGGCACATTCTTCAGTATTCGCACCTTTGGGCTGAGGTCATTTCAACGGAACCGTGAGGAGTTAAAACATGATTTCAAGTCTGTAGTCTCCAATCTTGCATATTTTAAAATGGAAGTTTGGATTTCATGAATAAATATTGAAAATGAAGAGCTTCTAGATGTATAAAACTTACATGATATATTTCATATTGAATATTATTGTTTAAAATTCGGAGCAACCAAAAATGCCTGGAACCTTGAATTTCTTTGAATTGGAGATTTAAATTTTGGAAATTCGCAGCTAACAATTATTTGAATAGTTTTAAATCAGGAAATTAAAACCTGTTGTTGAAAAAATGTTTCTGCATTATAAATTAATATCATTTGGTTTCAAATTGGCAGTTTTTAAAGGAGTATTGAGCATCTTCAAATGAAATATGGACAAAATAAAAGTTTTACTATCTAAACATTCTAAACTTTGATGGATTTGTATTGAAAGTTTTGAATCATCAATTGTTATAAATTGAGAGGTTGAAAAGTTAAGTCTAGTTCCCCAACTGAAGGTTCCAACCCAGATTTAAATATTTTAAAAATCAGCTTTTTTCAAAAACGATTCTGTTTTCTGAGGAAAAAAGTTACTTAGTTTTTTATGTAATTAAATTAAAAACAAATACAGTTATTATTCCATTTTTTCACATTTTGTATTTTATTAATTTAAGAAAGCCTATAGATATTGGTCAAAAATGTTGAGAAAATGATTGTTCCAATTTTAATTAATATTGGCGAGAGAGACATACTTAATTTAGAAAAACATTAACAAATTTCGATTTACTACAGCATGATTTATTATAAAGTCAATAATCCATTACTGGCTTTTCACTACATGAAAGTATTTTAAAAAATCTAAATAGTTTCAGACAAAGAATACCTATTTCAAAATCTAGATCTTCTCTCTGTTATTTCCTTCTGGAATAAATAATAACTGCGAAAAAGGTATTACGTCGAAAGAAGGTTACCATTAAAGATACAGAAAGTGCAATATGTCATGAATGTTGAAACACATAGGATCCGTCTTTAACTTGAAT
Organism: Melikaiella ostensackeni; assembly: GCA_032362435.1. Taxonomy (NCBI): domain Eukaryota; kingdom Metazoa; phylum Arthropoda; class Insecta; order Hymenoptera; family Cynipidae; genus Melikaiella; species Melikaiella ostensackeni. The sequence goes on along the minus strand of JAUMHM010000085.1, from coordinate 9,961,365 downwards.
GACCTTAACCGATGTGAGGTTGTACATTTTCTAAGAATATGTGACTAATAGTTTTTAACATCCTGTTTTCAAATGTGTAATAAACTCACTAGTTTCGCCACAATATGAGTTTTAGGATTAAGATTCAACGATACCGTTTATTGCTTTGTTCGAACTTTATTTACAGATTTATGACACTTATAGAAATATTTTTATAAAGTAAATATCATTTAAATAAATTCATTGAAATTAAATAAAATTAAATTGCATTTATAAAATAGAATATGCATAATTAGCAATCTTTAATAGCCTACATAATTCGTTTTCAAAGCAATAAATGTTCTTTTCCAAAGTACCTGTTATCTACTCGAATATAGTCTTGGTATCTATACTAATTAAGTTGTCTGTACATTAGCACTTGTTTCAACATTTAATTATCACAATAAGGCGCAGTATGAATTAATTTTATGCATTTGTGAAAAATTGATTATGGAGATTATGAATGTTCATAGAAGAATGAAGAACATAGGGAAATTGTTTCTATACTCGATGTAAGATCCGCAGTCGATTAATTTATTTATACGCTATAGATTAATATAGGCACTGTAAATACAGCTCTTGATCCAATATGTGCATAGCACTTGATATTTCACGGACTTTTTTTCATTGGATCGCGTAAGACTCGTATGGTGGGTCGTAAGGACCCGAGTCGACGTTTAGTGTACATATGGTGAAGTAGTACCTATTAGGTGTAGGATGCACGTTTACGTATGCGCAACCAAAATCGAATAATACCAAACTGAGGGGCGCAAGAGGGAATAATTTCATTGAAAGTCAATCAAAACGAATCTCCTTCAAAACTTTTTTTGCGAAATTCAAATATTGCCTTCTTTAGACAGTAAACTACAATTTGCCATGACGTCATTACTTTTTTGAAGTAAAAATTGAACGGGTTTTTATGGTTTTTACTTACTGAAAACTTGAACAAGGGATCTGGTAGATTTTCAACTCCTTCAACTCTTTCTAAATCTTTAATAAGTGAGGAGTCGGATTCTTTAACCGTATATACGACTCGATGAATGGCGTTGGCCTCTGAAGACTTTTCAAACAAATTTCGAATTTTAATTTTAAAAGTAAGCATTCGTATAGAAAATTTAATTGCGCATCTTTTTTCTCTAGACATTAAATTTGTGGCTTTTGCCGTTTCCGAAGTAGACCCGAATAATCTGTTTTTTAAAAAACAAATTTTCTTGTCTTTTTTTATTTCAATTTACAGGAAATATTTTGTATGATGTTCTACGACTGCTAGAGTTCACAACGAATGAACATATTTGCTTAAACAAAAGTTATGGATTTTAACCTGAGACATTACATAAATTATGTATTCTCATCTTCAAGCTCATGGGGAGTTGAGTGCATTTTGAGCAACAAAAAACTTCCAGCAGGAAAGTAATTTGGAAAGGTATAAATATGTTTTCTATGGACAAAACTATTTTAAATAAATCACCATTAAGAAATTATGAAGGTGTCCCGCCGCGCGGCCCATTTTTCGCACGTATGTATCGATTCGACGCGTTCAAGTGAAAATGTAAATTCGTTCAAAACGAAGTATTATTTATTAAACAGAATTTAATGAACAAAATTGTTGATTGTAAATTATATTATTCTTCAATCGTATTTGACTGATAGTGCATATAGGGTTAAAAGGAAAAGTAGAAGAAAGAAATTATATACAATATTATGTAGTGCATTGTATTGTTTTGTTTTGTTTGACCTTGATGTTTGTAAACTCACTGATGCATCTTAGGTTTTTGTTGAATTGCAGAGAAACTTTAATTCATTTTTCACAATTTTTCTCATATTCTTATAGCTTCAATTCCGACTAATAAGTAATACTTCATCTCGAGCGAGTTGTATTTCCACATGAACGCGTCGAGTTGAAACATAGGTGGAAAGAAATGGGCCGCGCGGCCGAAATAAAACCTTCATAACTTTTTAAAAATGATTCATTTTTATCAATTATTTCCGCAGCAAACATATTTATACCATTCTGATCAACTTTCCCACTGGAAGTTTTTTATTGCTCATAATTCGCTCAACTGCTCATGAGCTTGAAGATATAAGTGCATGACTTATGCAATATCTAGGATAAAAATTTATAACTTTTGTTTAGACAAGTATTTTCATTAGTAATTTACTCCAACAGACGTAGAACATCATAAGGAATATTTCCTTTCAATTTCAAATGCAAAGTCGAAGAATTGGCTGAATTACAGCAAGTTGGAGTAAAAAAGGATAACAAAAATATTGTTTTCTAAAATACGGGTTCTTTGGGTTTACTTCGAAAACTGAAGAAGCCACAAATTTTTTTCTAGACAAAAAAGATGCGCAATTGAGTTTTCTATGAGAACATGTACTTTTGAAATTGAAATTCGAAACTTGTTTGAAACGTATCCAGAGGCCAACTCCATTTAGCGAGAAAACTTTAAAGCATTCAGCCCCTCAATAATAAACATTCGTGAATTCAAGTGCATTGGAATGCATTCAACAGAATTGAATGAAATTGTGGGTAAATTCAAATAAATTGAAAGTTCAAGTTACATTTAAATAATTTTAAGAGACTTCCATAGTAAGTTCGAAATATATTTAATTGAATTGAGATCCAATTAAATTCAACTTTATTCAACAAAATTTCAAGTCAATTCTAGTGAAATTGCGGACAATTCAAGTAAATTTTGAGACGTATTCAAATAAAGCATAAGTAAATATGGCTCACATATAGTGACCTTGACTTAATTGTAGTGAATTATACTGAATTTCAATAAATTTGTAATTAAATTCTGAAGATATTAGGAGTCGATTTTCTCAAAAAACCCATCTTGTTTTTGTTCAAATTTTTTTCCTGAATTCGTGCTCGAATGCCGAACAATTATTGTAAGTTTCATGCATGTCAAACTATTTTCCAGGTCAAGAGAATTTTTTTTTCAAATGATTGAATTTTTGCATTTTTCTTACAAACAACGGCAGATTCGACAAAATGATAAAAAAGTTGGCTGCTTTTGAAAAGTTCTATGAAAAATATTGGTTAAAAGAAAAAAATGAGGTTTTCCATAAAATCAACTTTCCATTTTTTTTAAATTCAGCCGGGAAGATAAAGTCGAAATTAATAGGAATCCCCATTTCTTTATTTTATCCAATATTTTTCGAAAATTCGTGCTCATATAAAGAAGAAATTCTGCAAGTTTTATGCACACCAAATCAGTTTTGTGGCCACGAGAATTTTTTTTCGAAAATTGAATTCTTTAATTCTTCTCATGAATGACGCAAGATATTATATAAGAGTAAGATGTATTTTTTGTGAAACTTATTAAAATGAGCAAACTTTTTTGTTAGCATTTTGTCAAATCTGATGTTTGTAATAAAAATGTGAAAATTCAATTTTTTGAAAAAAATTCTGTTCACCTGAAAAATAGTTTAGCCCACATGAAACTTACAAGTTTTATTCATCATTCGAGTACGAAATCAGAAAAAAAACTTGAATGAAGAAAAGGTGGGATTTTTGAGAAAATTGACTTAATAATTTCGGAAAAATCGCCGCCATTTTGTTTATTTCCAACATTTTATTAATTCTCCGGCGGATTTCGAAAGAGAACAATAAACCTCATCAAAGCTAAGGGAGAGAGCTTAAATATCTCAATTAGGTCAAAAGTTATGAATGTTCGATGAAAAAATTGGTATTTTTTGGAAAAACAACCTCAAAATTTCAAATACTCATAACTTTGTGAAAATAATTTTTTTTTCTTAAAACGGTAAAATACATGCCGTCTTATATCCTTTGAAAAACAACATATTTAAGAGGCAAATGATTCTATGACTTGAAGTTGCACTGTCTGCCTAATTTGATATGGATTCGGTCTTTGATTCAAAGAATTTTTTTTTTATTCAAAGGAATTTTTTTGGTTCATTGAAATGGTTTTTGGTTCCAATTAAAATATTTCTTAAATTGAAAATTATTTTATTTATTTTAAAGTTATTTTTGGTTAAATGAAAAAAATATGTTGAAGAAAGGGTTTTTTTAAATTGACACAAATATTTTTCTGAGTGCAGAACTCAAAAATAAAAATAAATATAACTAGATTTTTTTATTTTGTCAAAATCGATTAGGATTGACAATTTACTAGACAGAGAGCTTAAAACATTTGTCTTGCTAAATTAAAACTCGAAAAGCCATATAAACTTAAAAAAGCAACATTCAAGAATTTGATATCAAAATGAAAAATTACTGTTACCTGAAATTTTGGCTTACTTTATTGCTACACCTGCAAAATTAAAAAAAAAATAGAAGGAGATTCGAGTTGATCACATAAGATAGTGAAGTTTTTCGTTGTAATTCTATCTTTATACTCATCGCTCTTATGGACACGTGCATATCATGTACGTTTCAGATTTAATTCCAAACATGTGATAAGAAATTCTGCAACAAATTGAGTGAAGAATCATCGAAGTATCATCACTTTAATAAATTAAGGAATCTAAATTTTTTTATCTCTGATTTTGTTTAATTACCATAAATGATTTGGTACGAAAATAGGCTACAGATTATATGTAAAAGGAATATAAAAGTGCAGTGCGACTGTAAAAAGAAACCAAAGATTTGTTTTCTGTCCGAGATTGAAGCTTATTTCGTATTATCTTATGCGTCGGGCCAGGTCATGTGAATGTTCAGTACCGACCACGAAAATGGTATACCTCCTACTACTAAACTCATTCCTGTAGATGAATAGTAAATGTGTCAAAATGATAGATTTATAATATAATAAAGCACACTTCAGTATACCAATATTGATTTTATTATATACAAGTCCTTGGTCCCATTTTTTATTTATATCTGATATTTTATAATTTTATAAATGGTAGTCGACACTGAGACTATTGAGAGGTTGAACACACAAATACGATAAGACACTTGATAAATTAATTTACCCTTACATTGTTGTCATTATCTCTTACTATTGATAATTGAAAAAAGAAAACTAACTGTATGCTTTAGTTAATGGAATGTCTTTGTTATCTTTTTTGCAAACAAGAGGTATTTATATTTTTTAATTTCAAAGCTTGTGATCATGCATGTGGAATAATTAAGACCAGTTAGGCACGAGTAAAGATCCGAGGGCAGATAAAAAATGTTAAGGGCTTGAAGAGCAGCTGTTATCTTCGTCACGATCGAGGAATGCAATATTCTCACCCTAAGCGACAAGAGTTGCCTTCGCATCGCCGTTTAGAATCCTGAGAGGGGATTAAAATGCAATGGAAATCCACTCATAGCATTACCCCTCGCTTTACTTCGATCCGCCAATAGGAATAAACAAGTTACCACTTTATGCCGACCATGAATAAGTAATGATCACAGTACAAGGTTTATATATCAAATTTCTAAATGTAGTTATCTACATCCTCATATCTGTCACGGAAATTAGTAAATTACAAATGGATCATTACAATTTTCTAAATTCTTAAGTAGGGGAGAGTCGTCTATGGTGGCGTTACGGGTCACAGTGAATATTACAAATAACGCCCGTGTTTGTTGATCTTTATATTAATTTTTTACATAAAATGGCTTTTTCTGTTTGGAGAAATAGTGCTGTGATGCAATTTTTATTTTAACATACGTATCAGAAGAGTAATTATGAAAAAACAGTTTTGGCGGAAACAGATGGAAAAGTCTGACAGAAATTAAGTACTTACAGCATATTTTGAAAGACTTGAAGCATATAAATGTTATGTTTCAATAGGTGAAATATTTTTTAAACTTCCGGTATCATAAATTGGTTCTATAAACCCAGGCGGAAAAGTTATGCATAGTGGAAAAAATTATGTATCATTTTCATTTGTTTTAGACATTATTTAGATAAAACAAATGAAAATGATACATAATTTTTTCCACTATGCGTAACTTTTCCGTCTGGAAACGTTTTAAATATATTAAAATTAATTAAATCTTGCAACATCGCATACGGGTCGTGACGGCGTCGTATCTATTTCAGGCAGTAAGAGCAGGTTATAACTTGGTTTGGCCACATACTTTACTTTGATTGATAAGATAACATTTATTTAGTGTTGAAAATGTCTGAAGTAACTTGTCTTCGTTACATTACACTCTCCAGAATTATTACATTGCGTAAATTTTATTCTATAATGTTCATATTTTTGAAAAAAGGAGTCGCATCGGCCCTCAGTTAAAATAATATTTAGATGCTGGTAGTAAATTTGGCTTTAGGGTCACAAAAAAATGAATTCAACGTGTCATTGAATCAGACGTTTCGGTTTCGAATATGGGCCCTCATCAGTGATTTATTTCTTACAAAATCGTAAGAAGGAGGTTGAATATAAAAGGAACACTGAAAATTTTTTCGAAACTTTTTTTTCGTTTGCGTGTTTTTGATACCGTCATGCATTCAGAGAGATGCTTGCTTATATCAAAGACACGAAAACGGAAAAAAAGTTTCGAAAAAGTGTTCAGTGTTCCTCCTATATTCAACCTCTTTCTTACGATTTTGTAAGAAATAAATCACTGACGAGGGCCCATATTTGAGGCCGAAACGTCTGACTCAATGATACATTAAATTCATTTTTTTGTGACCCTGAAGCCAATTTACCACCAACATCCAAATATAATGTTCATATTGTTTAAATAAACCGACAGTAATATGACGTCCTCCATACCCCAGTGTATGGGGCATGCCGGTCGAAATGCAACACCCATGAATTAATTAAATGTCAAATAACGGCGTAGTTGAAAAGCAGTTTCGAGTAATAAAATATGTTCCCTGATAATGTGAGCTTCACCTTGAAAAATACACACATCAAAATCACATTTCAATCATAATGTAAAGGACATTTAAGTCAAAATGCGCCAACATACCCCACTCTCCCCTATAACATGAAATCACTGTCAAACACTATGTACTATAATTAAGTTTCAAGAACTCTACATTTTAGAGCTACTTTGAAATAAAAGCGTTTAATGTTCAACAATTTAGAATTTAAAGAAACGTACTGTCTAGGCTCACCGAAAATATTTAGTCTACACTCACCAAATTTCGGTGAACCTAGCCACCATTTCAAGAAGTCTACATTCTAGAGTAATTACGCTACTTGAGTTGAAAGCGTTTGATGTTCAATTGTTCAACAATTTCAAATTTAGAAAAACACTGTAGTCGCAGAGCCTAGGTTCAACGAAAATATTTCGGCTACACTCACCGAATTTCGGTGAAGCTGCAGGAACTCTACATTTTAAAGTAAGTACGCTACGTAAAATAAGCGTTTGATGTTCAATTGCTCAACAATTAAAAATTTTTTGAAATGCTGTATTCGCAAAGTTTAGGTTTACCAAAAATATTTCGGCTACACTCACCGAATTGTGGAGAACCTAGCTACCTTTTCAGGAACTCTACATTTTGGAGTAATTACGCTACTTGAAATAAAATCGTTTGATGTTCAGCAATTTAAAATTTAAAATAACGCAGTGCCTAGGTACACCGAAAATATTTGGTCCACGTTCACTGAATTTCGATAAACCTAAACACGGCCTTTTCAGGTCTCACTATTCGTACTGAAAAAATCTGTCTATTCGTACTGAAATGTCGGTACACGTAGCCACGGCCTTTGAAATTAAGTGTGCAAAAATAAACAATACAAATTTTAAGTATGCGAAAGTGATTAACTTTAAATTGAAACACTGTAAACTAAACAATAATAATAATAGAAGAAATTGAAATGCTTCAAAATTGAAGCCCATCAAGAGTAGATTATTTGAAAATTAAGCAATTAATAAGAGAATCCAAACTAAAGCAAAGTTAAAATAGAGGTTAAAGTGGAATAATTTCAGGTTGCCCCAAAAAGTAAGAATTTGAGGAATTCAATCCCTGATGGTTGAAAAGTAAGAACTTTGCAACTAACGTTTTTAAAACTAAAAGACTTTACACCAAAGTATTTACAATTAATCACCTTTAAATTTTAGCTTTCAAGGTAAATATCTAAAATTGAAGCATTCAGAATTCAACAGTTTGAAATGTGAAATTTCATATTGTACAATTTTCAAAGACATTAAAATTGGAAAAGTTGTAATTGCAGGCCTTCAAAATTTAAAAAAATTGATTAAAATCTATATATAATTACATCACAACAAATTAAAATTAAAGGGTTTAAAATAAAGTATTTTGAAATGACAGGTCCTTAAAGATAACAAAGTCAGTCCTACCAGATTCAAGAAGTTGGACAGTTTCTTTGAAACTTTCAAATTTAAACTTCATCTGTAGGGTAGTTTTTGTGAATTTCGTGGGACTTTTTACCACCATCATTCTTCGGGGAATCACTAAAGGGACTTTTTGAGGAAAAATAATCACCAAATAATTACAAACTACAGTGTCTTTTGGTTGTTTTTCTGGTCGTTTTCAATAGGGGGTGGTTTTTGAGAGTTTTACGGAATTTCTCATCCCCATTATTATTCGGAGGATTATTAAAGAGACTTCTTTAGGATATACAATCGGGGAAAATTTATAACTATAAGTTTTTTGGGCGATTTACTGATTTTTGATAAAACCTAATCTCTTGGGGTGGTTTTTATAAGTTTTGCGGGAGTTCTTACCACACCAAAGAGAATTTTTTAGGAAAAAAATCAGTAAAAAATGACAAAATACGGTGTTTTTTGGTTGTTTTTTTGGTGGCTTTTTCTGGTCTTTTTCAGTAGGGGATGGTTTTTAAAGGCATTGCGGAATTTCTCAACTCCACTATCATTCGGGTGATTCTTAAAGAGATTTTTTCAGGATATAATGTATTTTTAAGTCTCCGTAAACATTTTTGGCTAAGGAAAATTAGTTTTACAAATTTTTTATTTCATCGTTCATTTGAACGGTTAGAACTTCATGGTCAAAATAATTTATCCTTTTAAAATGAACAATTGAAAATTATAATTCCTAAAATTTAACTATCTGTCATAGTCAAATCTGTTGAAATTAAAATGTTAAATATATTTTATAATATAAAATCGCAGGAGTTTAATAATTAATTCAAGAATTATAAGAAAACCTCAAAAATTAAAATTTTTAAATGAAAGCCTTAAAATGTGATCAATTTTTAATTTAGTTGAAATACAAGAACTTTGAGCATCCATTATTCATAATTGCACAATTTTTAATTTGAAACGTTCGAAGTTGAACAATACAAATGAAAACTTCAAAATTTATGATTGTAAAACTTCATCTAAAAAAGTACTAATAAATTTCAAATAATTTAAATTTTGCTTTTACGCTGAAAACTCATCAAATTGGAATCCGTATAAGGTAAAGGTACCAGTCTGTGAACGTGTGAGATATTCATAAATGATTGATCAGGAATAAAATTAATTTAATGTGTGTTTGAGATGTGAAATGAATTTTTATGTGATACGTTTTCATTGTAGTTGTAAAAAATACTTTTATATGCTTCCTTGAAGGCTTTTATTATTTGATGTGAATTTTTTTCGCAAGCTGTGTCGCTGCATTAGTTTGTGAACGCTCAATTTAATTTCGAATTACTTTGTGAACCACGACTACTATCAACTCGCATGATGTTTTAATAGAAACGATCACTTTGTTATTCATATTTTTGTCATTTTTTTATAAATTAACTTCTTATAATAAAGTTTATGAGTATATAGAACTTTTCTGTATTAGAAGGTGCAAAATTTTTATGAAAAGTTACCAGTTTTTCACAAGCAAATCAATAAAAACTGCATTTTAATGAACAATTAACTATTATTTTGACATCTATTGCGCCTATATTAAATTTTACTAGCCTTACAGAAACATCGACTATTTTTTAATGAATTTTTTACAGTAACAAAGAAGGAAAAGTTCAAAATCATTCGAAATTAATTTTAATGCTAAAATAATGCAATATCAACAAATATTCAGTAATCAATGTTTTTATGCGGCAAAGGAAAATAGCCACACGATTATTGATATGTTGAGTCTACTTTTATCGACTTTTTGAGGTTAAAATCTAGAAAAAAAATTTTTGACAATCAAAGAATCGTTAATTAATTGATGAGTTGCTGAGTAAACTTGAAAAGAGAGATAAAACACGGTAAAATTAATTTTTTTACATGAATGTCCGCAAACTGGTACATGCACGTACTTTATGTATCAGTTTGTAGACGGCTGTATTTAACAACAAATAATAAGACATTAAGACTTTTCAGCGACGTTTGTGTAAAATATAAACATTCTTGATTCATTGAGACTTTTTTTCTAACTTACCTTGTCTTTCGTGCGTTTTTTATGGATAAACGTAATTCAACTGTCAAAACAGTTTTGATACTTATTCTTTTAGGATAATTTTTATACTGATTATCGTAAAGTTTTTTATCATTTGCTACATCAATGGATGAAAATATTAACAAGCGTTCACAAACTGATACGCGTTCACAAACTGGTGCGTTTACCTTAAAACATTAAAAAAAAAAAAAAACAACTGCAAACGGAAGAATGACAAACTGAACTCTTAAAATTACATCTCTTTTTCAATTTTCAAAGTGGGTCATACGAAAGCGCAGAATCCAAAAGTGAAGAAAAGGATGTCGAAAATGTCTTACACCTTTTCGAATTAAATAATTTTAAATGTGAAACATTCTGCGTTTAAGGGTGTTAAATGGACAACTTTGGAAATGTTAGAAATTGTACTTTCGCACTCAACCTGGAGCCATACGAAATTTTAACTTCTGATAGACAAAAATTACAAATTTCCTATACTGACGTGATCATAGGGTCAAAAAAGCTGTTGATACCACCGCTTGCCCTGATACAAGAATAATATTTCGACAGAAAACGACATGATAGAGAGGACATGTCAGGTATATGTGTTTACGAATTCAATGGCATACGGTGAAGAAATTTGATTAATTAAAGCAACCGTCTAGTTTTTATGACGAAAAGTTTGTTTCGGGTGTTTTTTCCTATCATGACAGCTGCGACAAAACCAGTGAAGCATATAGTATTTTGCTCCAAATGTAATAAAACTATTGTGAAATTGATCTTATGACTTTTCAGACGGCTGCACATGGGTCACAAATAGGTAAAATTAGTTAACATCTTTATGAAAATGTCTTTTCTTCTGCAATAAACAGAAGCGGGTAAGACGGCGCAGCCATTTCAATTCTAAAATGCCGAAACTGCTGAACATTGTATCTTAATAGCTTTGGTTCGTAATTAGATGCGGAAGATAAACTATAATTTTTTAAAAATAGCTGCACATGAATATAAGTACCTTCACTCGTATTTATTAAAATTATTTCTTTGATCGTCAGAAAATCATTTTCAATTCGCAATGATAAAAAAAAGAGCGCGCCGCATTAGCCACTGAGTAGGGTAACTTGAAGCATGGGCACTCTTAAGGGAGTCTCAATAATTAAGTGATTTATTTTTCGTAGATTCAATTCTTGCTATAAAGAAAGGCTAAGATATCGATCTATGCTTTACATTTTACCATCAGATTATCGATTATATTTTTCTTGTTACTTACTGATATGTGTTATGCGCGCCGCACTCGCCGCATGTCCTCTACTCTTGACAATTTTTTAGCAAAAATATTAATTGAACATTTCAAAATATCAAATTGCATCTATAATTAGTTGAATATAATGATTATGAAAATAGATTACAACTACGTTCGATTGGAGATGAAAGGTTCACCTTGGTTCCCATGATTGAAAATTTTCCGGTTTATACAGTGGGGCATTATTTACCTCTGGAAGGGAAATAATGGAGGAGGTATGAGGCTCTGGAGTTTTACATGCATATCCTTCGAAATACCCGACAGGCTCATATCCGTGGTGACAATACAAACCGAAACAAACACTTACCGGCACGTGACGCTCACGTGCCCGCCGGGATATATTACATTCCAAATGCATACACACTCGACGACCGATTAAAGGGTGTATACGCACGAAATACGACGAGAGACGTTCACGCTTAACGATCTAGTCGAGGACCAGAGTCGACTATTGTCAACTCCCGCGCCTAATTTGCAACACTGCACAATACAACTAGAGCCAAAATAGTTTCTCAGTTGCGGTTAATTTCATGCCAATTGCTGTCTCCTAAACGTGCTTCGCAACTTTTGTCCAACCTTACAATTTGGAGTGGAAATCTGGAGTCATTTCTTTTTATACGTATGTGTTTCTTATTATTGTGCATTTGTTGCATGATTTTTGAAATTAAAAATGCATCCATTCTAACATACACAGAAAAAACAAAGTGTAATCTTTACCCCGATTTAGAGAAATCTTTACCTGCAACAGATATTACCTTCATGTGGTAAGATTTACCGACCACATTTAGTATGGTTACCATGTCAACTTTATTGTATCTTGTTTTGTTTCGATGCAAAAAAATTTAACTTTACTCACTTGAAAGTTACCCGCAACAAAAATTTACTTCTGTTTTTTCTGTGTAAATACTATGCAACATTTATTGAATATGAGTTTCTTTGGAAAAAAATGTGTCTGCCTCCGGTTGGCACGTTCTTATTGCGCGTTTTGACGCGCAGCTCGCTGCGCTCGTAATATTGAGCGCACGTTTTTGAACCTCGCGCTATTAAATAACCGAACTGATGCTTTAACAAATTTTATTTACCACATCATTCAATAGAGATGTCATCCCTTTCAATGTAGTCCCCTTCTTGATCCCTGTACCGCTCCATGCGAATCTTCCATTGTTTGAAACAATGTTGCAGGTCCTTTTCTGAGAGGTCTTTCTAGAGCTGCGCTGCTTTTCTTTCACAGCATCCACCGACTCGAATCTGGTTCTTTTAGCTCAGACTTTATCTTTGGTAACAGAAAAAAGTCACATGGGTCAGGTGAGTAAGGTGTGTGCTCCAATACGGGAATCTTGTTCTTCGCCAAAAACCTCTGGACAGACAGCGCCTTGTGTGCTGGCGCGTTGTCCTGGTGAAGAATTCACGAGCCGTTCTTCCACATTTCGGGTCTTTTTTTCTTACGCGTGTAAATTTTCATTTAAAATTCTAACAGTTTCTTTATCTATGTTCGCTAAGTCAGCAATTGTTCGAATGCTCAGACATCGATTTAATCGAATAATTTTACTCACTTTTTCGATGTTACCGTCGGTTCTCGATGTGCGAGGCCGGCTAGGACGCGGATTGTCTTCAATCACTTTCCTCCCCTCCGTAAATTTTTTTAACCAATCGAAAACTTGAGTACGAGATAGACACTCATCACCATAAACTTCCTTTAACAACTTATATGTTTCTGTAGCGGATTTTCCAAGCTTCACAAGAAACTTCACGTTGACGCGCTGTTCTTCTTTCACACCCAACATAATTCCAGCGGAGCTCAGGTAGATGGTAAACTTCGAACAAGGGTTACCGTCGTACAGGGTCGTACAACCTTGAAATTCGATGGGAAGGGGGGAAAGAACACATCAATATCAGATCCTGCTTGTTGTTGCCGAGGCCCCAAGCAAGCGGCAAAAAAGTCAGTCCGGTTATTTAATAGCCACACCTCGTACTTAACATATAATTAGTTCAAAATGGTTAAATGAGGAGAAAGGAAAGGGGTAAATAATCAACAGCGTACTTGTAATATTCATGTATACTCTCTGAGTCTGAGTTAGTTAAAATTGACTAATTAAAAACCAAAACATTTATAATTTGCTGACAATTCATTTATACTCATTCACTTATGATGCGGGTGAGAGGGGAGGGGAAAAGGAAGGGGCACCTACAAATTTTCAGCGCTTTTTTCTAAAGGCAGCACTGCATAAATTTAACGTTTTTTTCACAATTTCTCCTATGTTAATCTTATGGGAATCTTCAAGTGCCAAGGGCGATGGATAAATATTAATCAATTTGCACAGAGTTTGGAAGAAATTCTATTTTTGGGCAAACAATTTCCAAAAAAAATAAATAAGGACCACTCTAATATACATACCTATACTCGTAACTTAACGCTTATGTACGAGACAATCAACGTTTATCTTAAAGGTTGCAATAAAATGTGAGACTCCAGTAGACCCTTACTCCTTTGTCGATGAAGAAATGTCGATGGGTGGAATAAGGACGGCCAGTAGTCCTGGTGGAAATCCCGAATCCATGACGTGTCCTGGTGGTACGCAGCCAGGATTGGGAACGCGGACTTGTACACCGCCATGTTCTTTATCAAATCAACACCAAATGAACCTACTGATGAACGGTGCTGTAAATCCGCAGTTGGTACATCAGCCGAAGAAACGCGGTCGGAAGAAAAAATCAGAAATGATTTTAACGCCAGAAGAGTAAGTTTCGAAAAAATTTTCAAACTTTCAATATATATTATACATACTATATTCTCTGAGTGTAATAGCTTTACAATACACACTGGATAGTTAAAAAAAAAGCAAAGTTCGCATTTTGTTTGGGGAAATGACTTATTTTGTTGTGAGGTTCCCAAAAAAATGAACACGTATTTTTTTTGATCGGACAGTATTAAGGGATGCCGCCCACCCCCTTTATTTTCTCCCAAGAATAACATGGGGAAAACTCTCATTTCTTCAAATATGAAACTGGAAGGCGTAATTTTCATTAAAATAAGTGCAGATTATAGGGACTTCTTAAAATCGCTTCCCCGAAAAAATCAGTACGGTAGATTAAATTTGTTATTAATTGTTTAAATAATTCTTTATTGTTTGAGTGTAACTTTTGACTGGAATGAGGCAGAAACGTGTAGTTTTTTGCACATTTTTCAACAACCTCCGTAGAATTCTGGTAAGTCTAGTATTTTTACCACTTGCCCACAATTTTTTTAACAATTTCCATTTGTTTACACTTTTTTTCGACAAAATGTCAACATTTTACACCTTCTCTGAGTAACATGAACTATTTAATTTACATCGAAAATCAACAGGAAGGATTAACTAATTAGTTCATGACATTCAGAAAAAGTGACAATTTTGTCTGTTTTGTCGATAAAAGTGTTTAAACAAGTGGAAATTGTTGAAAAAAATGGGTGAGTAATGAAAAGTGTCAACGTAAGAGGAGCTAATGAAGTTTATTGAAAAATTTGCAAAAAAATACACTTCTGCATTATTCCTGTCAAAATTTACATTTAAACAATAAAAAATTGTTTAAACAATTAACAGCGAAGTGAAAATCGAATCGACCGTACTGATTTTTTATATTGCCTAATTACTTTATCTTGCTGTGAGGGTACCGATAATTTGCAATAAAATGTGATAAAAGAATGGTTTAAACCAATAAACATTGTTTAAACAATTAATAAACAAATACATGAAACTGTCTAATCAGACCACTAAAAATAAGTGAAAAAAAACTACAAAAAAGTAATATTTACGACCAATATACCGCAAAATACTTGATCCTCATTTAGAGGGTGGTTTTTGGGCTATGCTGGAAGGGGGGAGGGTCAAAATAAAAAATCAATGCATACGTCACACTCGGGTAAGGGATTTTAAGAGGTAAATAAATTGATGTCAAATTTTGTTGGTCTACTGGTCATATATATTTGTTAAAAGAGGTGCCTGTAATTTGCTCTCGTTTTGTTTAAAATTACGCCTTTCAGTTTCATGTATGTAGAAATGGAGGTTTTTCCCATGTTATTCTTATGGGAAAGTAAAGGGAGTAGGCGGAGCCTTTTAATATTGTTCGATCGAAAGAAGAAAAAATACTTAGGGTCGAGAGGGGTAAGTGTGATATCGGTGTTACTGTGATAAAGACGAAATTATGTTCGAGAAATAGATTATTTGTCGTATTTTTTTGATGCAGCGCATGTAATGAGCCTTCAGTTACCCTTGGAAAAAAGATAACTGTTGATAGTTATCGCTTTATATTTTTTTTATACCCAAAACTGAGAGACCTCTAAAGAATTCAAATTCCTAGTTGTGTCAGGTTATCTTCAAATTCTAAATTTACGAAAGTACGTACTTCTTATTTTGATTTTTTGTTTCTTGAACGGAGGGAGGATACTACATTTTCTGATAATGTGCTGTAGTTCACGTGGTAGAATTGATTTTATTACTTTTAATTTGTAAATTATTATGGTGCTATGAAAAACTTGAATCAGGGGTTAGTGTGATAAGTATTTCATGAGTGTGTTTTTTTTTTTGATTCGGAGATAATGTCATTAATTAAAATCGAGATTAAAAGAATATAACCGGTTGAATGAAGGAATACAAATTTTAAAAAAAGCTGCAAGTAAACACTAACAATGATTAAATACTATCTTCATACATTTGTTTTAAATATATTCATGTACTCATTATTAATTTAAAGTTTATTTTTGAAATTCCTTTAATGTTTTTCTCTAGTTAGGTTAGTGAGAAACACGTACAATTTTATTGCTTTACAAAACTGTATCATAAAGAAAATGCCTAGCATAAATTTTTCATTATTTTATACGAGATTTTAAGAAGAAATTTAAATGAAAAAATATATAGTTGGCCTACAACAACTCATAAAAAGCTTTTTCAAAGCAATTTTAAAAATTATCACACTAAACCTATGTTAATGAAAAAACTGTTTGCCTATATATTTATGAACGTTCGTAAAATTATATTAAAAACTGCATTTTAAGAATTGTTGAGTGATCTTTCATCTAGGCTAATTCACTTTTTCAATAAAAATGATGTTTTAGCAATGTTTTTGAAGATATCACCTAACGTTGCTTTGCATAGAAGTTTCTCGTTCGAAGGCTAGTGATATTAAAAGTAGTCTCCAAAGATAATTTTCACAAAACTTGAAGCGTATCTATTCTCTAATATTCGAAATATCGTTATATAAGTCTAACCTTTGAATTTCATATCATACTTACCTCTATCGACCTTTTTCGGTTTTTTTTTTTTTTTTTTTTTAATCTCACAAAAGGAGCCATTTTCCAAAGAAAAATTCGAACTTTGCTTTTTTTCGAACCACCCTAACATAGTCACTGAATCTTCTCGAGACTTTTGTCCAGTGTTAACAAAAAAAGATCAACTTACCATACTTGTATTTGATAGTTTAATTAAATAATTTTTGTGAATAATTATTAAGCAAGTTATACTTGACATGGTTTAGAGCGGAACTGGCGGAGGCTAAAAAGAGAGCTAAGACGTATAAGGAACGGAAGAAGCACGACAGATTTGACGGGATGCCGGAAGAGGAAGTTAGCAAACGTATATTACCCGATCATCTGACGAACAATCTTGACATCATTATAGTAAGTTAATATATTATTTTTTATTGTTTTAATATTAATACAAATTCATTTTCTATCCAATTTTGAGAGTATTTTGTGTTGTTTTTTTTAAATGGATTTATATGAAATGCGATTAGGTTTAAAATCAATCTTTATTACTAAATTACCATTGGGCAATAAAATGAGGAAATCCATGTTAGAAATAGTGTGGATGACCGGTTTACAGATTCTCGAAGAGTGGTACGGCTTAGAAAAGTTAGTGGGAACGAAGTTGAACATTATTGGATGAAATTAGAGGTTGGAGACAACGATTTCCTTCTTCTCTTAAACTCCATGACCCAACGAACTATTGGATCAACAATTGAAGGGATGGTGTT
>JAUMHM010000085.1:9928448-9943685 GCA_032362435.1 Melikaiella ostensackeni | reverse complement strand
AAAAGCATTTCATACGTAAGTTTCCTCTTTCTAATAATTTTTTTTAACTATGCTAACTGAAACCAGCTATGTATGTTGAAATTATTTTTTATGCTATTATATATGTACACATTCTATCATTATTTATTTGATTTCTTTTTTATTGTGTAATATTTTATATTACATACGTCCAATAAATATGAAGTCGAGAAGTTAATCATTCTAGAAATCTGGTGTACACCTTTCATGAAATCTCGTGGAAGTCCCTTAACATTTTTTCAATCATGTGAAATCCTTTCAATTCTATGGATATCGTACATAATCCTTTGAAATTCCTTTAAAACGATTGAGCTCCCTGAAAATTACTTAAAATCTTTGAAAACCGGTGAAAATCCTTGAAATTCTGTGAAATATTCTGAAATATTACGAGAGCCCTTGAAATCTTCAAAATCCCTTTAAAATTCATTGCAGTTTTTGATATACCTGGAAATTCGGAAATCCTTTGAAATTCCGTTCAATTTTTTGAAATCTTGAGAAAGTCTCTATAATCCGTGGATATACTTAAAATCTCTTGAAATCCTTTGAAATCCGGTGAAATCAACGAAAACGCTTCAAATCTTATAAAATCCATTCAAATCCCTTTAAATTCTTTGAAATCTTATAAAATCTCTTCAAATCCCTTCAAATCTTCGAAATCTAATATAAATCCCCTGACATCCTTGAAAATTCGTGAAAATACTTTGATATCTCTTGAAATCCTTCAAGACCCTTTCAAATCCCATGACTTCTTTTGAAATATTTTGAAATCTATGAAAATCCCTTGAAATCCTTCAAGATCCTTTAAAATTCCGTGACTTCTTTTAAAATATTTTGAAAACTCTGGAAATTCCATATGATTATTTGATATTTCATGAAATCATTTGAAATACTTGAAATCGCTTGAAATCCTTGAAATTCCCTACAATATTTCAAAATATTACGAGATACCTTGAATTTTTTTAAATCCTTTTAAAATTCAAAAAAATCTTTTGAATCTGTGTGAATAATTCCGAATCGTTTAAAATACCTTACAATATTTTGAAGTACAATAAAATCTTTCAAAAGATATTTAAAGTCCTCGAAATACCTTAAAATCCTTGAAGATATTCAGAAATCCATTGAAATTCCGTTTAATATTTTGGGGCCTTACGAAATTCTTCAAAATTCGTGGATAAACTTCGGAATCTTTTGAAATCTCTTGAAATGCTTTGAAATCCTGTGAAATCGTCGAAACCGCATCAAATCTTTTAAAACTCGTTGAAACTCCTAAAATCCCTTTGAAATCTTTTAAAACTCCTTCAAATCCCTTCAAATCTTCGAAATACAATTGAAATCCCCTGGCACCCTTCAAAATGCGTGAAAATGCTTTGTTATCTCTTGAAATCATGTAAGATTCTTTGAAATCCCGTGACTTCTTTTGAAATATTACGAAACCTCTTGAAGTCTCTTGAAATCCTTTGAATTCCATGTATATCTTACATATTCTCTTGAAATCCCTTAAAAACAATTGAGCTCCCTGGAAATCCCTTGAAATTCTTAAGGAACTATGGAAATCCCTTAAAATCTGTAAAAATCGATTTAAATCCTTAAAATTTCATGAAATATTAGGATATCCCTTGAAATCCTTGAAGTCCGTGGGAATCTTTCCGAATCTCTTGAAATCCCATACAATATTTTGAATCCCATTAATATCTTTTAAAAGTCTTTAAAATTCCTTGAACTCCCTTTACATTCTTTACAATATTAGGAAATTCTTTGAAATTCCGTTTAATCTTTTAAAATCTTGTTTACAGTGAAAATAATTGATATATTGATGATATATTGATCAAAAATATAAAATCTTACATGATAAAGGGGTCTAAAATTTTTAAAAAAATTATCCTTACGTAGGTAATGGCACTCCCTTGACATAATTTGACCTCAGAATTCCGAAAGTGAGGTTTTTAAGAATTTGTGTGTGTATGTGTCAGCAACACTTTCTTCATGATGATAACCGAGTTATCAGCGACATAATTGGGAGTAGGGGAGAGGGACTGGCGCGATTTTCTTAAAAATAACAAAATTTTTTGAAACTCATTATAGCCATCCGTCATAAGTTCAAATGCGCTCATATGAACAATAAAAAAATTTTGCAAGTCTTGAAAATTGTCCACGATACGATGGTTTCAACACTTTGCGAAGTGATGACCAAAGAAAAAAAAACGTTTATTTGAGAACATTCTGTGCCTCTTCCAGTATAACCTTAAAGGAGAAATATAACTGTGTTTATAGTAGCGATAAAAATAGATTGTTTTCAAAATATTGCAAAATATTGAATTCTAAATATATTGAAATAATTTGTTCTTTTTTTTGTTCTCCTTAAAATATTGAAAAATATCAAGAGTATTATAGAGGAAAAAAGTTGTACCCTCAAAATCCAGAAGACGTCAAAGTGAGATATCGAGGCTCAGAACTCGTTCAGAAAGACTCTCGTTAAAAGTCTGTCTTCCGTTGAAATTGACTTATCCCGATCGCCGCCGAAGAATCAACTTCATTTTGAATTCCAGATCTTGAGAGAGATTTAATCGCCCAGAAACAGTTCCGCACGAAGAAACTTTTGCGCAAACACGTAATATAAGCGCACAGCTGATTTAGTTTCGGAAACTCCTAGGAGTACTTACTCTACCTTTACTTTAACGGTATTCAATCGCGGGAGTACATGATTAAAAAGATAAAGGAGTTTTTTCTACACAATTGTCTCTTTATTATTATCAGACAACAATACTTTTATTTTCTCATACATGTTTCGGAAATGTATTCTGAATTGATGAAATCACAATTAATATAATATTCTATTTATTATGACTTGAAACAGTATAGGAATACATTTAGTGATTGACAAGGCCGACGTCCATGATTGATTCGACGAGATGACTGAAAATGTTTCTAATCGCGGCACAATCGATGTATCGATTGTACAGTGGATAATACATATTGACTGCATTATCGATTACATAATATTCTAATATGATTCCTTTGTGAAATATAAAACAAAATTACAGCACATATATGTCGCACAATTAAAATGTAACTGTAGACAGTTTAAAAAAGAAAAAACAAACCGATCATGACTCCATTAGTTCCGGCTTTGTTTTCATACTGTACTCTGAATGACCGAAGTTTGGTGGGACTGACGTTATGAACGGACACACCAGCTTATGACGATTTAGCCCCTTAGTTTGGACATGATTTTATAATTATGACATACATTTCTCGCATCAAGTTAGTAGTTGGATGTAAACTTTGAATAATGAACAATACAAATAATAATGTAGTCTCCGATAGAATTGACACTTCTTTTGACGAAAGGCATGCCCTCGGAAAAGTTTGAGGCGATGAATAGAGACTGAGTGTTTGGAATGCTAGAGGTGTAAATGATCTTAAGGAAAGGGAATTGCGGGATACAATGCGCGTAAGGAAGTTTGATATTCTATTTGTAACTGAAACAAAGAAGAAAGGATATGAGGTAAGAAAGACTGAAAATGGGCTCGAACTATGGTCATGAGTAGATAATGAATCACATGGCAGCCAAGAAGTGGGTCTGATTATGAATGAGAGAACAAGACAGTATGTCAAAAAGTATGAATGTGTATCTCCTAGATAATTATGGGTTATGATGAAAGTGGGAATCAGAAGGCTATTTATTATAGCATGCTACGCTTCAGTTGAAGGTGACAGGCTAGGCTGGTGTTCAAGGCGAAAGTACGGACAGGGTACTTGGTCATTTCGAAGACACAAAAACGAACGGTAACGAGAAGAAATTGATTAGCTTATGTTTGCAAAAAGGCTTGTTTATTACAAATAGTTGGTTCAGGCATAAAATGATCTACATATATACTTGGCATAGAGGCAAAACCCACAGTATGATTGACTTTGTTGTGGTGGATGAGAGACTGAGAGGGCTAGTAAGAGATACAAGGGTTATGAGAGGTTCTGAATGTGGAACGGATCACTTCCTCATAGTTTCAAAAACGAGCCTAGCGCAAGGATGGAGGAGAAGAATGATTAATATTAAGTCGAAGCAGACGCGAGTTAAAATAGAGAATTTGCAGAAACCAGAAGTACAATTGGTATATCGTGAAAAGCTGAATAAATATTTAGGACATCATGAAAAAGACTAAAGTACAGAATTAGTCAATAAAAATGTAGAGAGTGCGTGGATAATACTACCGGATAGCATCTTAAACTGTGCATCTGAAGTGTGGGGTACTGCAGTTGTAGGAAGGAAGACTGGAGATGCTTGGTAGAATGATGAAATCTGTGTGACTGTTAACGAGAAAAAGCATGTGTACTCGAAAATGCTGATTATTAAAGGTCTTAGCAATGAGGAGAGGACTAAACTAGAAAATGATCATGGGGATGAAAATAGAAAAGCAAAGATACTATGTCAAAGAATGCTAGGATAAAATCAAGGTAGAAGAGAATACATTAGACCATTCTGTTGCAGGTGGCGAAAAAAGAATCGATATCCGCGATATTATATTTTCAATTAATGAACTAAAGAATGGTAAGGCTGCTGGTGTGGATGGCATCACCGCTGGAATGCTTAGAAGCGGTGAAGGATATTTGTTTGTGTGGCTGAGAGAGTTGATTAATTTGTGTGCAGAGAAAGGTGAAGTTCCAAATGATCAGAGAAAGGCGATTATCGCTCCACTCAAAATGGGAAAGGGTGATAAAGGTGACTGCACTAATTATAGAGCGATCAACCTACTAAGAGTCAAGTGCAAAATATTTACTAGAACACTTATTGGTAAGGTCATGGGAATAATTAAAGAAAGGATCTGGAAAGTCCAATGTGGATTTAAGTCAGGGAAATCATGTGCGTATCAGATATTTAGCTTGAGACAGATCATAGAAAAAAGTTAAAGAGAAAAAAAAAGTTTTCTGTGCATTTGTTGATTTAGAAAAAGCTTTCGATAAGGTGGATAGAACTAAACTTTGGGAAGTGCTGAAAGAGTATGGAGTAAATGTTCGGCTTCTAAAAGCAATAAAACCATATAATGGTAGTAACGCGAGTGTAAGAGTAAATCGACGACTGAGAGATTGGTTTGATATTAAGCAGGGCGTTAGGCAAGGCTGTGTCAAGTCCTCCTGGATGTTCAATATATACATAGACAAATGTCTGAGAATGGCTTTCTCTTGGACGAAGAAAGTGTTGATCTCGGGGCAGTGAATGTGCGTGGACTGGCGTTTGCAAATGATAAGATTGTTACAGCGGAGTCAGTCGATGATTTGCAGAGAATGATGAGCAGGCTGGATACCAGCATGGAGAGATCTCAAGATCAACGTGAATAAAATAAAATTTATGGTGTTTGAAAGGACGGGTAAAAAAGGAGTATGCAACTTTGTCTTAAGCGGAGAGAGGCTAGAACAAGTTGATGATTTCGTGTATCTTGGAAGTTCAATTACAGCCGACGGAAAGATAGGTGCAGAAATATCCAGACATATAAACGAGGGTAAAAAGGTTATCGACAGTATACGAGCCATTACTAGAAGTGAAAATGTAACGAATAAAGCTAGAATTGCAATATATAATTCTATGCTTGCGCCCATTGTACTGTATGGTAACGAGACCTGGACGTATCAAGAAGAGGATAGGAGTAAAGTGAACGTGTTTGGCATGCAAAATTTTGAGTACCTAGTTTTAAAGCTGGGTTAATTCCAGTGACTTGATTTGCGACAAAATATGAAAGATGAGCATTTTAAGAATTCAATCACAGCTTTATTGTTTCGTGCGATTGTGGTTTTGGTTGGCAATTTTCATGAAACAAAAGTGAACTGTGTTTTTTGTTACAGTGCCTGCAATCTCCGCAGAAGCAATCTTGAATAGTATGGTTTTATAGCAGGCAAGTAGAGCACAATTTATGTTTTCGAACTTCTTGTTTTTGCGTTTTGACGGGCATATTAAAAAATTTAGTGCATTGATAAATCAGATGAGAATCGTTACATATAATGCACGTGTGCTTTGATCTGGTTGAAGCTGAATAAGATAGGGATTTTTTAGCTTTTTTATAGGCTATGGTTCAGATTTAGAATTTGTTGAAAACGAATTAAAATTCTTTTGATTTACTAATTCTGGATGTTATCTTTCCAGTACTAAGCAACGATTTGTTACAAATTCTGTGAATTGTGTCATAGTTGCTATGGTCACTTTATTTATTCGGTTTCGAGGGACCATGTTGTTTCCTTATATGTGTTTGGGAAAGGTATTCTGAATCAATGAAATCACAGTTAATATAATATTCTATTTAATATAACTTGAATCAGTATAGAGATACATTCAGTCATTGACAAGGCCAACGTCCATGATTGATCCGACGAGATGACTGAAAATATTTCTAACCGCGGCACAATCGATGTATTGATTGTACAGTCTATGATAATAGCTGATTTCATTATCGATTACATAGTATTCAAATATGATTTCTTTGTGAAATATGAATCTAAATTGCAGCACACATATGTCGCAGAAGTAAAATGAAACTGTAGGAAATTCAAAAAATGAAAAAACTTAGTTCCTTGTGGAGTACAAAAAAATACAAAATACCTTTAAACCATTTCTCGTTTTACATATACCATACTCGTTTTACATATATCTCATATACGCTGGTGGACAAAAGATCAGATTTTCTGTCAACGACAAAGAGATAAGCGAATAACCAATACATAGGGGCTTCACGTTCAAAGTGTATATATAAAGCTCAACTAATTTTTTTATCATCAAATACAAAACCATATTTTGTCCGGTATAAAAGACGATATTTAACATGTTTACATAGGATAAGACTGCAATGTTCTCTAATTTGAAAAATGTAACAAATTTTATTAATGGTTCAGAAAAGAATAATAAGAGCATAACTTTTATTAACTGAAATTTTCTCGACTTCTTAAAAGAAGTCGCAACAGCAGGGGATATAATAAATAACGCCCCTGAAGTTTTCTATACAGGATTTCAGACTTTCGCAAGTCATTAAAAACAAACGAACAGTCCGATTCAAAAATTAATATACCCATTGGAATCTCCTTCGGAATACCTTGAGAGGCTCAATAAAATTGATATAAAAAAATATTTTTTATTCGTATATTCGTATATATTATATATATTATATATATCAATATACATTACAAAATAGAAGGAAGATTTTTTATTATATTTATGAAAGTCTTTGAAAAAAATTCAAACAAGAAGGAATGAATTTAGGGTAAAACGCGCACAACGCACATACATACATGTTCCAAAAACTTATACCAAATATGTAACTTTCTGGAATAAATCACTGAAGAGGGACCATTTATGGAGTCGAAACGTTTGATGGAAATTCAAAACTTCTTTATCATTTACGGACCCTATACGTATATTTTACGTATATCCTATCGACAGCTTCTAAGTCAGCGACGTCATTTATACGTCACTAGGGAGTTATAATATAACACTCGACTCTTTATGATGTGTGGCTATTAAATAACCGGACTGATGTTCTAACAATTTTCATTTACCAAATTATTCAATGGAGATGTTATGTCCTTCGATGTAGTCCCCTTCCCGATCTTTACACCGCTCGATACGAATCTTCTATTGTTTGAAGCAATGTTGCAGATCCTTTTCTGAAAGGTCTTTCCTGAGCTGCGCCGCTTTTTCCGTCACAGCATCCACCGACTCGAATCTGGTTCTTTTTAGCTCAGACTTGATATTCGAGAACAGAAAAAAATCACATGAGGCTAAATCAGGTGAGTACGGTGGTTACTCCACTACGGGAATTTTGTTCTTCGCCAAAAACCTCTGGACAGACAGCGCCTTGTGTGCTGGCGCGTTGTCCTGGTGAAGAATCCACGAGCCGTTCTTTCACAATTTAGGTCTTTTTTTCTTACACGTGTAAATTTTCATTCAAATTTTGTCTAACAGTTTCTTTATTAATGTTCACTAAGTCAGCAATTGCTCGCATGCTCAGACATCGATTTGTTCGAATAATTTTACTCACATTTTCGATGTTGCAGTCGGTTTTCGATGTTACCGTCGGTTTTCGTTGTGCAAGGACAGCTGGGACGCGGATCGTGTTCAAACACTTCCCTCTCCACATTAAATTTTTTAAACCAATCGAAGACTTGAGTACGAGATAGATACTCATCATCATAAACTTCCTTTAACAAACTATACGTTTCTGTAGCGGATTTTCTGAATTTCATAAGAAGCTTCCCGTTGACACGCTTTTCTTCTTTCACACTTTAAATAATTCCGGCGAAGCTCAGGTAGGCGGTCAACTTCGATCAAAGGTTACTGTCGCACTGAGGGTCTTGAAATTTGGAGGAAAGGGGGAAAAAATGACACAGATCAATATCAGACCCTACTTGTTGTTGCTGAGACCCCAAGCAAGCGGTAAAAAAATCAGTCCAGTTATTTAATAGCCACACCTTGTATTCCTTGCATTTGACATCTTTTTGCGATTTTTTAAATCAATTATGCATACATGAATTAAACTTAAACAAAAATATCTCTTTTATACCCTAGATTCTCTATGACAGGCCTGTCCAGAGATGAGAAATTTGCTCAAAAGCCACATGCTACACTTCCAACACCACTTCTCTCTGCTCACTCAATAGAGCTCAGATGGTGGTTTACTCTCGTGAAGTGGAACGGGAAGTGGAGAGTGGAGGTGGAAAACTCACATCTGCGATTTGAGCAGTTTCGAGGAAAATTCATTGAATTTTTCCTCTCTAGACAGTCTTGCTCTATGAATCTTGATGTCTAATTGTCTAATTGTAACTATATGTTAAGATTAAGGTGCTTGAAATTGCTCGGTTGTTTATTTGGACCACATTACGCCTACACGAGTGAATTGTTTGACGCAATATTTTTACCACCTAATCTAAAAGCAATAATCTTTAAGTATACAGAGAGATTTTTCCGAAAAATATTTTTGTTGTTTTTTTATAAATTAAAGATGAAGCATTTTTTTGCGCCTGAAAGCGGCAAGGTTGCCTCTCATTACCGCCTTCAGGCGCAAAAAATGCTCCATCTTCAATTGTAAAAAAAAGAGAACAAAAACATTTTCTGGAAAAAGCTCTCTGTAAACTTACAAATTATTTCCTTTAGATTAGGTGATAAAAATATTACATTAAACAATTCACCTGTTTAGACGCAATGTGGTCCTAATAAACAACCGAGTCATTTCAAGCATTTTAAATTGCTCAAAGCTCTGTAGGCTTTGAGGTACACATTCTCATCACGATACTCGTGCTTCACGCTCGATTTTCGATAGACATTTTTTAAGTTGACTGCATACGATGCGTAGGCCATAAACTTGCAAGCAACCTAGATTTTATAATTCTATATGAAGTGTATTAAAATTTTATTATATCTTTATTTATGAAGACCGTTATTATTTAATTATTAATATTATACCTTGGTCTGAAACTGCGTACTTGGAAGATTTTCTTGATCTTTTAAAAAACTACAATTCCTCTCGTGGACTTTTTTCCGTATCTCGCGTTGTTTATTTGAAAATTTGAATTTTCGATTATAGAATTTTCGATGGTTAAAACTAGCGTTGGGCCTTTCGCTCGTCTTAGGACGCAGGGTATTTGAGAAGTCTTGTGAATCTTGGCTCTTCTCAGCTTCTCAAGACTTCTCAAATACGCTGCGTTCTGAGAGGAGCGAAAGGCCCAGCGCTAGTTAAATCCAAAACCACGAGTCCTATAAAAAAATGGTTAAAAAGAAATTTCTAGGTGTTTTGAAAAGCTGCAATTCCTCCTTTAAACATTTTTACGTATTCCGCATCGTTAGGCTCAAAATTGGAATTTCAGATTTTTTCATAGTATTTTTGCTAGATAAAACCGGAACCATTGGTCAAGGAAAGGTGGTTATCGAACTCGTTCTTTCTTTCAGGACTCAAAACAAGTGTGACAAAACCTGATTTGTTCCGTTCATTTTTTCGGGAGTTATCGTTTTCACGGGCGGAAAGACAGACAAATGCCATCGCCAAAACTTGATTTTCGGCTTCAAGGGGCCTCAGAATGCGGAGATCCGTTGGAAAACTAAGGTGTGAAATTTTGCACCACTTATTTGTACATCGAAAAGGAAATTTAACTGCCGAAAATTTTGTAAAAGAAAGTTTTTTCAAAGAATTACATGTGCCACAATAAATTTGTTTGGCAATTCGATTTTATGTGTTGAAAACACCCCTTCGTATTCACCGTTCTTAATAGATTTTTAAAATTTTCAGATAGTTTTAACGCTTGTAGATTCCTTTTTTTAGTCATAAATAATCTACAATAATTCTAAGAAAAAGAAATTAGTCAAAACAACCCTTTCAAATTTTTTAAAGTCTTAAAATACCCCATAAAGCGTATATCCTACAATTTAGTTTATACTAGGTATCTGTTAAAACTTTCAGCGAATATATGCAATTTTTTATACTTTTTTTTTTACTGAATAGTCCTAGTAAACACTTAATAGATACAGTAATTTTCACTATCACATAACTATCTTTAAGAAAATAAAACTCACTCTGAAAAATGTATATTATATTAATGATTATGATCTCATGATATGATTTTAGCAAACCATGTATTCTTTTACATTATTATTGAATAAAATACAGTTTAGCAAAAATATTCTTTTTATTAGCAAAACTATCTTCTTCAACATATTTATTGTTACTTCTAGGTATTTAACATTCACGATTAAGCATTCAGCATTTAAAATATTACATATAGCAATCTCATTTGCTTCTGATACATTAATCTATACAAATAATTCATATTTAAATTAAGTATTCCAAAATACTAATTAAAAAAAAATCGTAATTAATTTCTAACAATCTGATAAAAAATGTTGAAAAGGTCGGGTAGGTTGTGATTCATAAAGTAATAACAACGATATTGATTATTCTGTGCGGTTATTTAAAAAGGTAATGTATACTTGAGGTTTAAGTTTAAATATTTAGTAGGTTGGTTTCAAGAAATGGACAGAATTGATTCGTTGATAACTTTTTATTAAGGTTTTACAGACGAAGAAGAAGATGAATGATTTTGAAAAACTTTAAATAATTTTAATGAAAATATTTCAAAGGGGAGATTACGCATACAAAAAAGGGGTAGTTTTTTATGCCTGCATACAGAAAATTATTAAGGTTTACGGTACATATGCAATAATAATAAAAAGCAAATTATTTCGCTCTAAAATTATATCATGAGGTAATATTCATTAATATAGTGTACATTTTTGGGGGTAGTTTCATTCACGTTAAGAGTTCTGATGTATCTATTTTCCAAGAATTTCTATGAATTTTGAAACTATTATTATTCCAAGAATCCTAAGGTGAACTGCAAAGAAGAATTGATGACTATTAAAATGGTTCTTATTGCCTGTAGTGGTATTGTACTTACGATGGCATAAGAAAATGGTTTGTTGACAAATGAACATTTTTTTTGTTGGATTGATAAGGGAGTGTAAACGGAGAGCTCTTGTGTCTGAGCTTGTCAAGTTTTCTGTTAAGAAAATCATACTTAGTAACAATGATTTGTTATCTAAATTTTATTAGTGCATTTATACACAACGGGTATTTCGCAAGTTCAGCATTGCAGTCTCTTTATCATCTGCGCATATCTGCTTGGATTATGAGAAGTGTACCTTCGCAGTCAATGCCAAGGCTTAATAATAAGTCAACAATAGTTCTCTCTAATAAACAAGGTTGCATGCGAGACTTTGCTTATAAGATCAAGACTCGTTGAAGGTTAAGGAAAATTAATTTAGATTTCTGAACATTTATTTCGTGAAGTGTTCCTTGAAGCTGAAATTAATAGAAATTAGATATTAGTTTTCAGATTATTGTTATTAATATTGATTGAAAAAGAAATGAGTTCAAATTATATATTTTCAAAAACAGTATCTTCAAATGTGTTATAACTCGTTCCATAAAAAAATCATATTAAAGAAAAAATGGAAATAAGTGAAAAAAATATTATTAAATATTTATTATAGTTCTTCGTGAAAAAAAACATAGAGCACGTGGCTCGAAAAATCTTTATTAGTTCACATATATCATACATCATGTGTATACAAGCTTGAGAAATCAGCATGAATAGTATTTCTCCTTCGCAGTTAACATGCGATAGCAATATGTCTCAATTTTTATTATTATTTTGTCAACACTGCTTAATTTTAGTTCCAAACATTTTCAAAACTAATGATACCTAGGAAGCTTTCATACTTGTGTGCACCAGAATTAAAATAAGATTTGTAGAATATTTAATTAAAAATGTTATACTTTCTCCAATTGGACCTAAAATGCATCTGAATTTTCATTCAAAATTTAACAGAATAAACTAACAATCTGAAATCCATAAATTCTAAATCTTGATAATATTCAGATAGTTAGATTATTATTATTTCAAACTTTTGTAGATTCCTTTTCCGGTCTTAAATAATATAAAATAATGCTAAAGAGAAAAAATTAGTCAAAACAACCCTCTTGAAACGGTGTAAATCAATGCATTTCTGAATTGGAAAATTTTTAAATTGAATACCTTTTTCGAACTGTCTACCGATATGACATATTTCGTAAAACCAACCCCTTTCCAGCTTGTTCAGGGCTAAAGTTACGGAATTTTCCGTAACTCTATCTATCTATCCTCCATATAGTTCAAGTATCTGATACAAAAAAAGGTCGTTTTACAGTTTTATGTAGGTAGAGCGTGTTTTTTTATAAAACGGTTTCTTGAGGGGTCCTGATGAAAATTCCGAATTCTCTAAAAAGAACTACGACGCGTCCCGGAAATATTTTTTAAAAAAGTTCCAAAAATCGTGTTTGCGTAGATCGACCCGTCCCATTGCCGAGTTTACCCTTCAAAGTAACCTGACTTTTTTTCAAAAAAAAGGCTGAGAAATTGAATTCTGAAGTTTGTATGTGTACTTGGGAAACTGTTAATTTCACGAAAAAAATTATATGGATGTTGATCAAAGTAAAAGCAATTTTGAGTAATTCTGAAAAAAGAACAATCACCTAGCCCTGATATGTCATAAGTTATGACCTCCGAACGTTGACCACTTTTGACCTATTTTTCAGGGCAAATTACTCATGATCAGTTTTTTTCGAAATACTTCGTTTGTAGATAAATCTGCATTGTTAACATCAGGAAAAAAGTTGTAGCACAGGAAATTATGCGTGAATCTTTAAAAAATTACTCTTCTAGCCTACGCAGTTCAAGAGTTATGACCTTTAATAAAATCTTTAAAAAAAAACAAAAACATTTTGTTGCTAGTTTCAGCCATTTTTTTAATAGCTTGTTTGGTGCATATCCTGCGAAAAAACTGTGAGAGAATGAATGATACTTACTGGAGCAAATTCTGCGTAAAATGAAAATAAAAAAATCTGCCCGCTGCGCGCAAAGTTTCAGCGCGGCTAGGGCGCGCGTGATGTGTCCCGCGCTACGCTACGCCCGGTTCTGCTAAAAAATTGTGAAACAAAGCGAAAAAGGATTGAACAAAATGCACACAAATCGAATACTTTCCAGTATAAATTTGCAGGATGTGAGAAACCATGAGAAAATTTTAATTTAATACAAAATTGCTAAAAATATATGTTTTGCATTGGTAATGAAAAATTGGCAAGTTTAAGAACCGACATAAGTAACAAAAATATTTTTTTATGAATATTTCAATTTTATGAATGACAGTTTAGGAGTGAAATATAGATGTAACAAATGGTACAGGCAATTTTGTAGGTCTTTTTGAGGTGAGAAATTTTGCTGTTAGAGCTTTCACTGTAATTTGCATTGTTTAGCTATAAATTTGAATTTTTGATTTTCTTAGGGCATTTTCCACATTTAAAACGAAAACTATCATCTCTATTAAAAAACGGTGGAAGGCAATTTTATAGAACTTTCAGAAATTGATAATTTTGGTCTCTTGCCTATTTATAGAATCTAGCTTGATTTCGTGGGAAAGTTGAATTTTCACTTTACCCAGTTTCGTTTTTCATGGCTAAAACCATAAATATTGGCAGGAAAAGACCGACTAACAAACTGGACCTGTCTTTTTGGACCACAAAACAGTGTGCGAAAGGAAATTTAAATTATAAAATTCCTTTGAAAGTTATCGCGTCGTCAGACAACAGACAAACCGACAGACCGACAGACAGACATTATCGTAAAACAATTTTTTCTGACTTAGGGGATCTCAAAACGTCGAGAATTGCCGAAAACTGGATAGGTATCAATTCACATGAATCAAATATCTTCTATCATAAATGATGAGAATGTAAAACTTCAAATGTTCCCGCCAAACTATGGGTAATATTGAAAATTGGTTAATGACAATTTTGTAGGTCTTTTTGAGGTGAGAAATTTTGCTGTTTTGGCTTTCATCGTATTTTGCGTTGCTTAACTATAAATTTGAATTTCCGATTTTCTTATGGCATCTTCCACGTTTGAAACAAAAACTGTTACTCTTATTGAAAAACGGTTAGGCGTAATTTTGTAGAACTTTTAAAGAAAAATAATTTTGGTTTTTCAGTCTCTTTATCGTATCTAGTGTGGTTTAGTGAGAAAGTTGAAGTTTTACTTTCCCAGTTTGATTTTTCATGGCTAAAACCATAAATATTGGCAGTAGAAGACTGACTAACGAACTTGACCTGTTGTTTTGGATCATAAAACAGGGTGCAAAAGGAAATTTGAATTAGAAAATTCCTTCAAAAGTTATCGCGACGTCAAACAACAGACAGATAGACATACAGACCGACAAACAGAAATTTTCGTGAAAACCATTTTTTTATGATTTAGGGGGTCTCAGAACGTCGAGAATTGACGAAAACTGGATAGGTCCAAATTCACATGAATCTACCACATTCCATCATAAATGATTAGATTAGAATGTAAAAATGTTTCAGTTCTTATAGGTCACGAGTTATGATCATGAAATGAATTAATGAATGAAATTATCAATAAATTAATTATTTGAATGATTGTCTGATAAATTGCTTAGTATCAGGAGATGGATGGAATACATCGTAAAAACTTTAAAATTGTTTTATAAAAAAATGGGGTTTTCGGAAGGTCATAACTCTTGACTTATAAAGGGTAGGACATTAATTTTTTTTATTCATATGGGACATTCTTTTACAAACCGAACACCTTTTTTTACTTCATAATTTAGATTTGTTTTAAATTTTTTCTATGAATAGT
>JAUMHM010000085.1:9916078-9928348 GCA_032362435.1 Melikaiella ostensackeni | reverse complement strand
AATGTTTGGAGGGATTTTGAAAAATGAAAATTTTTTTTTCCTCAAATCCGTGCGATTTGTAAAAGAATGTCCCATATGCATAATTTTCTGTGCTGTAACTTTTTTCCTGGCGTCATTAACAGCTTAAGAGGCAATGGGAAAAATTTGAAAAAATTCATGAATATGTGGAAAACATTTGTGAACCAATTGCAGTTGACCAATTTGGGAAATAATAAAAATTGTTGCTTAAAATTACAAAAATGTACACCTATACTTTCTTCAGTTCTAATTGAGATATTGAAGCGATTCAAACTCCAAACTGTCACGCAAAGGTTCTCTAATTATTTATCAATTTCAAAAAATATGCAGTTGCTTTTTTTCTTCGTGAAAATCGTGATATTTTAAAACAGTTTCTTATATTGAAAAACAAGTGTTACTAATTACTTGCACCTGGTGTCAGATAATACCAAAAAAAACTTCATCTCAATTTCCCTAACAACCGGCTAGATTTGATCCACTCACGCAATTGGAAAAATGTACATAAATCTAAAACAAGAAATTTATTTTCGTTTATAAACGTTGCAAACATTAGTTACATCCTTTAAGCCAGAGACTCACGAAATTAGTAGAGGTTCTTTCAAAACCAATTCACTCCCGTGCTCGAAATGCAGGAGGAAATTTTAACGTCTCGTTACCTCAATTGATGATTCTAATTGAATTTTAATAAATTATACATAAAAATTGTGTTTACAATGCAGGGAGTCATTAAAACAAATAATTCACATTTCCACTCCTCATCTCCTTTTTCCCCTCTACTTAAGGTATCAGGTATGTCTGCAGAAGACCATATAATCTGCTGACCCGGCCTCTTTGCCGAGTAAGCAAAGGCTCTAGATTCTATAATCCAAACCAGTGATCACAGCAGCCACAGCCTGTGTGGGAGTAAAAGCGAGGAATAACATGGCGCCCGCTATTACATGCTCTCGCACGCGAATGAGAAAATCAATGCCGCCCAATGCCGCCCCGGACACGGAGTGAAATGCCACGCTATGCTATGCTTTGTGTCCTCGGCGAATGACTCTCTAACTATAGACTATAGAGTGAAGAGCAAGACGAGATATGAGAAAAGGACAGCGTCTTCCAAGACTTCGATCATGCGAAAACTTTGCCCAAGAATCTAATATCATCTCTCGTACACACACATTCTGGAGATTCCTGATATGACGAGTAGAGTCAGGGTCCCGAACTCCTCTACCTTTTCTACCTTCTCTACTTGTCCCAGGCTACACACACGTGTCTCAACAACTACGTGCGGATCCATAGAACGACCGTCGCCTCCACACAGAAGCAAGAGGTTTCTCGTCGTCGGAGACAGGCCGGGAATTGCTATCTTAGCCACCACAAAGCCGTGATAACATTTTCCCTCCCTGATAGAAGCCTAGCAACCCTTCGCCGCACCAGGTCGATATCCGGATAACGCCGACGGTTGTCCGGGCAACTGGAAAACCACGCCTCCACAAACATGGCGGCCCCCGGGGGCGGATGAGCAGGATTCCCTGCAGCCGAGGCTTGAATTATCATAATATTGGTCATTGCCACGGTGGATGAGGTGAAGTAGCTACCTCCACTCCTGGAATCCGTGCATCGGGATTGAAATGCTCCCCTCGGTTTCCCAATCTTTTTCTCCGAGTAACTACCTCATCCCTACTTTTCACACTGTCTATCTGCCTTCTATTACGTTTTATACGCTCTTCCTTTTGCTATGACGTGGGGAAGAAGATGAAGGATGAGGAAGAGTGTCTTTCTGGTTTTGTTGTGGAGAAAGAGGAAGCGTTCGAATGAAAGACTTATATAGAATGTATAGCTTGTCAGTGTTCAGTTTTCACTATGGCAAGTCTGACTCGCAATTGCCATTAAACCTGGTTTCCATTTTGAGAGACGATTGATAGCGTTTTATTTTTACGTCATGGCCTCGAATGGTCGATCAAACTTAACTTGCGCAATTGCACGGATTGTTACAGAAGCGAGGCGATTGTTTTCTGTTTGGATGGTGAAGAAGCTGATGATGGGTTGGGGTGGGTTAGGGAAAAGGGGTTGAATATTAACGGAGAAGTAATTAGTTGAGGAAAGAATAGAGAATGGGGTAAGATGAGGGTAGAGATTTCGGTCAGTGTATTTTAAGTTAGGATTGAGGTATTTGAAGAATTTTTAATGGAAATTTGTCAGAGTAGATAAGGGGGCTACTATCTTTAATTTGGGATTCTGTTTTATCGAAGATTTCGGAATTGTAGAAATCTGGATGATTCTCGATAAGCCTTCAGATTTGTTTAGGGATGCACAAAAATGACGACTTTGAATCTGTTCAGACCCGATCCGAACTCATCTTGCACATGACTATTAAAATCTTGGGCTTATGTTTGCCATGTGAATTTTATGAATTTAATAATAATCTACAAAATATTATAATATTTCAAGTTTACACATTATGAAGACAAAAATAGTTTCATAGAGGTGGTTCAGAATTTCTTTTTATCGTGATAATTGGAAAATAGTAGATATGCGGGGAGTTTTTTAGCAACCAGGACTCTAAAATAATTTTTCGAAATTGATTGTAGCTCTACAACATTTCGGAAGAGAATTTTTAAGACTTCTTCGTGGCTCAGGCGGAGGATAAGAACCAAGTCGTATATCAACTATTTTGGCATTCTCATGTCAATGAAGGTATTGAGAAGGTATTGGTTTTATGTGAAAATTGCCTTTCGGAGATTCCATCAAATTTCGACGTTTTCGAACTCACTGATTGAGAAAAAGTGGATTTTACTTCAGTGTCCGTCTGTTTTTGCTGTCGCTGTTTGTGAACATAATAATTTTCGAAGAAATCATCCGATTAGATCCCCCGTTGGTACACTGTTTAAAGGCCTAAAAAGGAAGGACGAGTATCGAAAATGCTTTTTAAAAAATAAAAAAATTCCTTTTTTTAATTATTATTTACGAAAATCTTGAGTAACTTATTAATCTTAATCTTAAGTAAGTAATTTAAGTGTCCTTCAATGGGCGATTTCGGCTTCTTACTTTTCTTCAATCTGGTTGAAAAATAATTTTTTGTTCAAAGGAAATAATGTAAATGATTGTTGTTATAAGTGGTGTCAATTACTAATCAGACCATTACTAGTTAAGATCAGTAATCGACACCATTTATAACAATAATTATTTACATTTTACCCTCGTCGAAACTAAAACACCTTTCTCATTAAGAATGACGTCATTCTATATACAAGAGTCACGTTAATATGCATAAAGTACTTCGAATGGAAATGAATATTGAAAATATGAAAATGGTCCTGTTTTTTGGAATTAATAGAGAATTTGCATGTTTCATGAATATGAGAAATATTTATTGCGCCTTGTAGAGGGCGTTAAACTACGTTTATTTTCACAAGAAATAAATCAATATTAGATTAAAATATTTTATAATTTAATTTTTAAAAGTGGAGAAAAACTTGCGGGAATGGGAGCCTTTATGGCTGATGTGACGTCAGTTATATGGACAGTCCTAGCCAGTGATTGGTTATCAGTATTTTTTTTTTTAAATCGCGTGCCACATTAAATTTTTTTGTATCGATACTTAGTATCAACATTCATTAATATTAAAAATGTCAAACATTGGAAATGCATGATGGAAGAAGGTTACTCCCAACCGGATTTCAAAAATCTTCAACCACATGAAATCTTGAATAATTTTTCATGTCTTCTGGAAGCTTCAGTGAAAATGTCTGTTTATAATATCAGAAAATAAAAAATTAGAGCCATACTGCTGTGAAATATTATGGTTGAAAGTCAAAAAATTAAAAATGTAATAAATTATTTGCGCATGCTTCATTTTTTTGTGCGTACCGTAAAACGGACGTCATCATAATGGCCACTCATTCAAATATAGTATTCCAAATCGACATTTTCTATCAATGTTAAATAAGCTATAAGTACATAAAATTGAAAAATAAGCGCTTTTATCAAATGTTTAGATTATCAACTTTTAAATAAAATGATAAAAAATATGTATGCGCATTCTCCATTTCTTTGACAAACTTTGTATTATGTTTTATCTCTAGATGCAAATAATATATGTGAGATTTTTTCCTAGATGAGGTGACCTTTTTTCAATACATTGCTGTTTTGAAAACTTTATTATAAGATATTCGAAAAAAATGTGTTACACTTTGAACAACTGAGAAATTATAAGTAATTAGTTTGAAATCCTTTCTTCCTGAACATTTCGACTGTTTCAACAGCCGAAAGTTGAAGAAATGTCTTGTAACATTTTAAAAAGAATTATACTTGATACAGGTTAAAGTTTTTTATTTTAAATTTATATCAAGTTGTCTTCTTTTTTGGTACGAACAACTGAACCTTTTGCGATCAAAAGGGGATACGCGTCGATTCAGCCTAAGAAGTATTATTTTGAAAGTCAATTTCAAAAATCGTTTGAATTTTAAATTTTAGAACTGGTACTTGTAGACAATTTCAGGGCGCATCTCATTTTCCTCTTGCAAAAATTTTTAGGTTTTATAATTTTTGAAGTAATTTGTAAGAAGTAGATTTTTCGAAAACAAAAAATTTCAATCTTTTCACTCTCTAACTCGCACTAAGTTAGCCAATTTTCAGAATTTTTCGATTTTATTAATACTAAACTACGTGTTTGAGTCTTCTGAAAGTTGTCGATTAAGGCTCGAAGAAGTTTTATTGACAATTTCAACTCAATCGATTAATGGTTAAAAAATCTTGACGCTGCCCTGTGTACGTGCCTCGTCGGCTACGAACGTGTTGCCGACTATCTAATGATATGAAGGTCAAGTCGGATACCAAAATAATGCTTAAAATATTATCATTAAAAGAACTCATTTACTAGACATTTTGAACAATAAATTATTAAGATAATACTTTATTAAAAACTACTTCAATCACTTCCGCCACTTTCTTCAGTTTCTTCGGCATCTGGACTCTGAGTTGTTACTTTTAAATAATACTTTTTGAAATTTTTTTTCGAAATTTCGACTTTTCGAAAGTTTTTCTACTTCAAGTGTAGGCTTCAAGAAAAAAGAGGTTGGATTTTGAAATTCGTAATTGTCATGAACATCCACTTTTCCAATAGGAAAAAAATTTAAAACGAACGCTTTAGTGATTTGGAAGTTTTTTGACTTTCGCATTTTGCCTTTGGAACTTTTTTCAATAATCTGTAGAAGATCTTCACATTTCTCAACCATTGTGAATGAAGAAGAACGAGCATTGCAATGCTTTCCACACATTCAGCTTCATTTTCAATTCGTTCTAATCTTTTTAATTTTTGCGAATCTGTGCCAAAATTCCTTTTTAATGGTGAAGACTTGAAAATTTTTGGTAATATTTTTCTTCACAGCAGGATTCAATAGATTTGAAAGATCTCTCTGGATTTATAATATCTTTAACACCGTCTTTCTGAGTCTTTGACTCTGTAATGTATTCTTTTCACTAAAATATTAACAAATAAGGCTACCAACTTCTTCATTAAAAAATAAAATAAATTACTTTAGGCTATCCATAAATAATTCAATAAAAGAACTATTAAAGAAAACAAGAATAAAAAATAGTACCAGAATATTCCATTTATGATAAAAGTTTATTTAAACTTTTTATTAACGGTTTCCAATCGTACCTGATTTCTGAAACATTTTTGCCTATTTTTAATCCATAACTCTTTATGCATATTTCTTTTTCTATCTCGATTCATTCTGAGATTCTTTCTTGAATCAACAACGTATAAACTAAAGTAAACCTATCTCAAGAATAATAGGTTTTTTTGAGCTAATCTAAAAATAATCCATTCACTGGTTCCTTGCTTTATTAATAGTATATTTTACAAGAGAACAACAAGCGGTTACTATTATTCGTTTTGATACCTGACTTGACCTTCATATCGTCCGCTGCAACACTTTTCTAGCCGAGGAGGCACGTGCGTAGGGCAGCGTCAAGGTTGCCGCTTGCAATTTAAAATATTCATAATTTTGTAACTATTAATCCGATCGAGCTAAGACTTTCCAGAAAACTTGTTTGGACCTTAATCAACAACTTTCTCACTGAAAGTTTTCTGTTGCTTAAAATTCGCTCGATAAACGAAGCGCTTGAAGGTTGAAATTCATGATTTTTGCAAAGTCTCAACAAAATTAACAACTTTTTTGTTTATTATAATATTTACATTTTTCTTTCTTAAATAGTTTCAGATGACTCGAACACGTAACTTAGTATTATTAAAATCGAAAAATTATGAAAATTGACTAAGTTAGCGCGAGTTGAAATGCAAAAAGATCGCAATTTTTTCTTTTCGAGAAATCTACTTCTTATCAAATACTTCAAAACTTACAAAACCTAAAAATTTTTGCAAAGGGAAAAAAGATGCGCCTTGAAATTCTCTACAAGTAGCAGTCCTTGAAATGAATACTGCCACGGTTTTTAAAATTGACTTTCAAGACAATACTTCTCAGGCTGAATCCACGTGTATCTTCTTTTAATCACGAGAGCTTCAATTAAAAATATGGCACTGTCTAGTGTAACAGAAATTTCCATAATTCTAGCGCTAATAGACGAGCTGGAAATGGGTTGATCTTACGGAAAATTCCGCAATAGTGAACAGTTCTTTAAAATATCAGTGCTTCTCAACAATTTTATATTACAGCATCTTTTTTAAATGTGGACATTTTTATTTGGGAATGATTAAAAAATTTAAATGCACCAAAAAATTGATTATTCATCACATTTCAAAGCGTTATCTTTTTTTCAAAGTCGATGATTTTTACGTTATAGAATACAGATTCTTTGAACAAGAGAATTTCAAACAAGAATGTCTTTTTCATAAGTGCCTTGGAAAAATGAAAAAAATCGCTTATTGTTACAAGTCTTTCTTATGGTGAATTAGTTTTTTGATAGTAATTGATTAAATTCTTTTAAACCTAGTTTTTAAAACTTTTACTGTATTTTAAATCATTCAGATAAAAGTAGTCAAATTTTTAAGCCTTTAATTTAAAACAAGCCCATCAAGTCAGAATCAATCAAGCATTTAATCTTTAAATGTTTGCTTTGAAATCAACATATTGTTCAAGTTTTGATTAAAAACTGTAAGACTTCAAAATACTAAAATATTGTATGAAAAAAGCGGGTTACTTTATTCGATTTATATAATTATTAATTACTCATAAAAATTACAAATCTATAATTCGCCTGATCAAAATTAAGTGAAATTTTGACTGTTAAACATTTCCTTGAATATTAAACTTTTTATAATGTTATTAAACGCATTTTACCATTTTTCTAAATCCTTATCTACTTTACAATGAATGCCTGTTGATCAATTTGATCCGGAAATTGGATCAAAATGATAAGCAAAGCTTTTATACAGATGATGGATTTTTTATTTGATCAGCAAATTGCGCATCACAATGATTCGGTTCTCAAGATCATTTGCCTGTCATGAATTTTTATGAGTTTCGAGTGTCAGTTGTTATGCCACAACCAAAGCATGACATGCACGCTGAAATCTGAGCGTTAGGAAAAATTTCCTAAATTCAAAAAGAAAAGATTCCCCGAGCCATAAAGATTTATAGCCCATTATAGAAAAATTGTAATTTTTTACCACTCTGAAATGTAAAGTTTTCTAAAACATTCGTTGTTGATCCTAGAAAACTGTCAATCTTTTAGAAGTATAGAAACACTTTAAAGAATCAATTTCCACTTTTGAATATTGCTTTTTTATTGTTGAAAATTAATTTTTTAACTGAAAATTTGACCATGCCAGTTGAAGATTCATCATTTTAGTTGAAAATTCACCTTTTTTGGATACAAATGTTATTATTTAATTAACTACTCCATTTCTGGTTGAAAATTGATATTTTCAATTAAAAATTGTTCTATTTCAGTTAAAAATTCAACTATTTGGTTGAAAATTGAACTGCTTTGCCAGAAATTCATTTTTTTAGTTGAAGATTCACCATTTTATTTGAAAATTCATCTCTTTTGTTGAAAATTCGTTTTTTTTGTTGATTTTTTTTAAAACTGAAAATTGAACTTTTCCATTTTTGGTTGAAAATTAATATTTTTTAGTTGAAAATTTATGTATATTGCTAAAAATTCGCCTTTTTCTCGTTTTTCCACTTAAATCCGAACTGACTTAATAGAACCGATGAAGAAAATCCAACTATTTTTGATTGAAAAGTCTACAATTATACTTTTTGTGAAGAATTCACCCTTTTCAGTTGAAAAATGTACCATTTGGATGAAATTTTAATTATTTTGTTAAAAAGTCATTCTTTTGGGTTGAAAATTAATCTGTTTTAGCTGAAAATTCAACTATTTGGTTGAAAATTCATATCTTTTGTTGAAAATTTGTCTTTTTTGGTAAGCGATTATTCTTTCTGTTTAAAAATTAATCTTTTTAGGTGAAAATTCATTAGTTTTGTTTAAGGATTCAAATGTTTTTTTGAAAATTAATTTTTTTTTTTTAGTCCAACTATTTTTGACGAGGTTTTTGATTCTGTTGAAAAATTTGTTGTTCTTTTGTAGAAAATTCACTGTTTAAACTGAACATTTAACTAGTCCATTCTTGGTTGAAACTGTTGAAAGTGTATGTTTTTTAGTTGAAAATTCAACTATTCGGTTAAAAATTTATGTATTTTGTTGAAAATTGATTTTTTAAAAGTATAAACCTAATCTTCATGGTTGAAAATTCATATTTTTAGTAGAAAAACCAAATATTTTTGTTGAAAAGGTAATTCTTTTTGGTTGAAAAGTCTATTTTTTTGTAAAAAATTCTTGTCTTTTCGGGTTGAAAATTCAACAATTTTGGTAGAAACTTCAGCTGTGTCGTTATAAACTAACTTTTTGTCAAAAATTCATATTTGCGAATTGCAAATCCTACTATTTTTTAGAAAATTCGTTTTTATGGCTTGGGAATTCAACAATTTGGTTGAAATTTCTTTCTTTATTGACTGAGGAAATCTTTCTTGGTAGAAAATTCAACTCTTTTTTGGAAATTCGTCTTTTTGGTTTGAAAAATTTTCTCTTGGATAAAATTCTCATATCTTTTGGTTAAAAATGCAACTGTTTGGTTGAAAATTAATCGGTTTTAGTTAAGTATTCAACTGTTTTGTTGGAAATTCGTCTT
Organism: Melikaiella ostensackeni; assembly: GCA_032362435.1. NCBI lineage: Eukaryota > Metazoa > Arthropoda > Insecta > Hymenoptera > Cynipidae > Melikaiella > Melikaiella ostensackeni. Next base: position 9,919,182 of record JAUMHM010000085.1, on the reverse strand, counting down.
TTTGGGTTTAAATATCAACTATTACATTTTTCGTTGAGAATTCATATTTTTTGGTTGAGAATTTGAGTACTTGGTTGAAAGTTGCACTTCTTTGTTGAAGATTCATTTTTTTTAGTTGAAGATTCATCATTTGAGTTGAAAATTCATCTCATAAATTGAACATTTAACTATTTTGTTGAAAATTGGTTCTTTTTTTGGTTAAAAATGAATTTTTTCAACTAAAAATTAAACTATTTCATTTTTGGTTGAAAATTAATCTTTTTTAGATAAAAATTCGACTATTTGGTTGAAAATTTACTTTTTTGGTTAAAAATTTAATTACTTGATATAAAGTTGAACTAAATCTTGGTCATGACTAACCTACGACTTTTGATAAAAAATATAACAACTGCCACTCGACAGATATGAATAAAGTTGTGCAATATTAATTTTGGATCCTTAAAAGTGGATCATTTTGATCTGAAGTTGATCAGAATGATGTTCAACGGTTTGATATCCCGGGGCTTACTGTGTTAATAAATTGGAGTAGGCATTTTTAATCTTGGCTGACTAAACTCAGTCTTATACTACTTAAAGCATTGAAAGTAGCCACAAAGAAGAAGACAGATTTCGAGAAACTTGTAACTGCTTTAAACATAAATTATAAGATATACAAAATTCTATTTATCATATACCATAGTTTACTTATTCGAATTTAAACATTTTAATTGTTACTTTTCTAAATATTCTGTGATTTTCGAGTTCATAGCTTTGCTTTTAGGGTTGAAAGGAAATAGGACTCTGAAAAAAGACATCTATAATGCAGAGGTTTCACGGGAAGGTTCGGATATGTGTCTCAAAACTTTTTCCAATTCTTGTGCTAGAACCAAGTGATTCCTCGGAATGGAATACGAGTACATATACGTGTATCGGTATACATTCCATCAAGAAAAAGAAAAATCCAAGTTTCTTCAGCACATTTCTGTATTATTACCTACTACTTTAACAATAATAATAATAATAATAATAATAATAATAATAACATTGATTGTAGTTGCGTATAAAAATAATAATTGTTTTCATTTCTCTAAAATAACCAGTGTTTTTTTTCATCAGAAAGCCTCGAGCAAATTAAAAGTAAAGCCACTCTTGTTATTAAAAAATAACTGAAAATTGCAAACATTTCCTGATACGTTCGGGTGGATTGTACGTTTCGGGTAAGGGATAGCGTGAATATCTATGCAAGATGATTTTCAGAAGATGGAATAAGCAACAAATTGTTATAAACAATAATTTTTTCCAAACTTACATTTTTCCGAAATGTCTGATAAAATAGAAAATAACCAACGGCTAACAAGGATGTCGATTATTTTTTCACCCATTTTCTATCTCTAATAGTTTTGTTGTGAAAATATTGTTTAAACAATTCTCGTAATTGATATAACATAACTGAAAATAAAAATTCGGTAATTAATACGTACGAAATTGAAGGCTGAAACATCAGTTACAAAGCGGAACGCGATACTTTTTCTATAATTTGTTTGAAAAGTGCTAGTTTTTTTACCTGTTTTTTGTTAAAAGGGAGGCGATTTGTTGTCGATTGACGCAACAATAACAATGGCAATTGTTAAAACCATGGCAATAATATGGCCTTAACTGTAAGTTGGTAGCAATGTTTGGTCAGGAAGGTCAGGAGTGGTGGAATTAGATACAACACAATAGTTCTGAGTTTACCTTCACTTACTAAAGCAGGCCACAGGGTTCGTTCAGTAATTCGCACTTCTTAACTTCTTTCACTGTGCGTCACTTTTTTCGCTGCGTCCGTCTACTTTAAACACTTAAATTGTAGTTTAAACGACCAGTAGCTTAAGGAACGAATCATATTTTCATCATTCATGAGCTAAACATTATTTTACTTAAATCTTCACTATTTCTAACATTATTTAGCATCATTATGAAATAATGTTTATGAAATTTCTTTAAACAATATTTTCTTACAGCCAAACTATTGCAGATAGAAAATTGGAAAAAAAAAATCGACATCCTTGTTGGCCGTTCGTTATTTTCTATTTTTTCAGATTTTTGGACGAATGTAAGTTTGGAAAAAAAATTATTGTTTATAACAATTTGTTGCTAAGAATTATTATTTTTTCTTAAATCCGACAAATACTTTTTCTTGAAGAAGCACTATCCCTTAGCAGATTCACCGGATGAGAACATACTAGAAGTGTAACTTTTATAAATATTGTTGTTTAACAACAAAAAGTCCACTCATCCCTCACTTTGCTAATTTTGGATTTTCGATACCAAAAAAAATCATTTTGTATTCAGCAGGCCTTCTACTTTATGGATCTATAAAGACAAAGTGGATATATCTTTTTCTATAACAATGAAAATTCATAACATACGTCGCTTACTTACCCAACGCGCACCCTTAATTAACAAATTCATATTTCATAAAATATTAGTCGTAGAAGGTTCGATAAGGGCTCATTTGAAAGCTTATTTCATCTTCTAAAAGACATACTGTATACATATTTACGCTACCTCTTACCCGAAACGAATATTTCACCCGAGCGTGCCAAAAATGTTTGCAATCTTCAGTTATTTGGCTCTACTTTACTATAATTTGCTCGAGGGCTTCTGAGCTTTAATGGTTCGTCTATCTGAATGTTTGAAGCAAAACAAAAAATTGGTGGCATCTTCGAGTTCCAGCACGAATGCTAATTTGACTCGACCAATGCGAGTAGGAAAAAGGTGCCTAATAGGGGCACCCCTTTTATATTTTCCAAAAATTTTGGATTCTAAATTATTTCAGATGTCAAAACCATTGATAACATTATGGTTTGTTATTTGTTTTATGAGGTTCATAGATATACTAGTTTAACAAATGTTCAAAAGGCAATAATTCTTGATTTTGAAAAAAATGTGTCAAATGTCCCATCTTAGGAATTCGGTTTCCTGAGACGGGCCCCTTTTAAAAACCATAAAAATCATTTTATTGAATACTTGGTATTGATCAGCATAATTTTCAGTATATTGTTTAGACATCGATGTACCCTTATGACGCATTATATATGCAAAATATATAATAAAACGTAAAATAAGCATTCAAAAAAGCTTCT
>JAUMHM010000085.1:9897253-9914043 GCA_032362435.1 Melikaiella ostensackeni | reverse complement strand
TAAAAAGTCATATAAAACATCCTTTTTTCAAGCGCCTAAAGTAGAATGATCATTTAAGAGTCAAAAAGAAAAACAGCTATTTTGGAGGAAAAATTCATTAAAATTCATTTTGCAAATAGACAAAAAACGGTTCAAATTATCGAAAAATGGTTGGGGATTTTTTATAGAACTATTGGCCACCATTTTTGTAATTTTATAAATTTTTTCAAATTTATTTATGGATTTGGAGCACTTTAGAAACCCCCTCACAAAAATCGAAAAGAAAAAGTCTATTTTATTTATTATTTTGCAAAACCGGATTTTAAAAAGAAAATTTGTTGTTTCATTTTTAAAAACGAATCGAAAAAATTATTGACCACCTAACGCTAAAAATTTTGTTCAGTCCCAAAGAGCACACGCTGTGAAAACTAGAGGTCACTTTTTTGCGGTATCATTTTTTGCGTGTTCTGTTTTTGAATATGATAACTTCATGCTATTATTTCCAATGTAGAACAAATGACTCTGAGTTAACACTAGTGGTCCCATTTAAGTACCACTCGAGACTATTTTTGCTGACTCTTATTTTAATACCCGAAATCAGCTCTGAAATAATACCTTGTTTTTACAATGCATACACCAAGTTTCATGTCTTCTTAATAATTTGAGCCTAATTTGAATATTTCGTCTGTACCGCTATTACCAATTTTTTCATTGACAGAGGTATTTAAGAATAAGTTTAATAAATAAATATAGGCTTTAATGTAAAGATTGAATCTCAGTACTTGATGTTATTTTATGTGTCAAATGTAAAAAAAAGGACACAGGTGTCATGCAACGATTTTCATTCTGCACTCTTGCGCTCTCCTTGAACTCCCTCTCCCAATCAAGCCGCAGACACTTTTTAAAAGTATTCAGTTATTTTTATTTAAATATATTCCAAAGTATTCGGAAGTGTTCCTCAATATTCTTAAGTATCCCCAAATATCCTCACATTATCCCTCATATTCTCACACATATTTTCTTATTTTACCATATATTCCAAGTATTCTTTGTAATCACAAATATTCCCAAAGGTTCCAGTGTATTCCCAAATATTTCAAAGTATTCTTTGAGAATACATTCCTCGTACACGCAAACTGAGATTGGTCTAGCCCTCAAAAGTAACGTAATTTCACGAATTACGATATAACATATACATGAAGTTACTTTCTATTTTTTTTTTAAATTGAACTGAAAATTCAAGAATTTTATTAAGATTTTACGAAACATGTGACTTGAGTTTAATGCAGCTACGTTTTGCGGAAAATGACGAAATGGTTTTGAAGTTCTACGAAATATGCAGGAGTACAAAAACTTCAGTCTGAAGTTCCGTGAAATTATTGCAGCAATTTGTGACTGTATAAACAAAGACGATGAGCCAAACAATAATACAAAATAACTGACAAAAAAATAACTCTCAAGACCCTGATTTGGTTTAAACCTAGTAAAATATAGAAATACCTGTAGTTCAAAAAATTCTTGAGACAAAAATTTTGCTATGAAAATGGGATACTTGAATAAGAAATCTTATTCATCTCTGAATCCTTTTTAAGAAAGTCAGCGACTATAGCAAATACTCGACCCGTTCTTTTGCGGGCAACGCCTTGAGATTACACTCAAAGGAAGGAAGAAACTCGAAGTAAAGACGTCGTCGATGGGTGACTCACCGACTTTTGAGGGAACTTGGAAGATTATGCCGCCATCTTGGATGTTGGTAAATATCCCGCCCGCAAAGGCAAGCTTGTAAACCGAGAGAAAAAGAGCACGCGCGCGGGCGAGAAATGCCGATAATGTTCCTGGTATAAAGAAGAGAGCAAAGGAAAGAGTGTGAAGAGGCCTTACAACGAGGCAGTTTTATGCTCGCTACAAAGAATACTGTCGGCTTTGCATCTTTCTAAGATGCCACTTTGAGCTCTAATACCAAGCTCCGCTTTTCCCCTCATTCTCAAATATCCAGACTCTACCTCACTGATATCACCACTTTATATTTATTCTTCGCCTCCACTTTTATATTTCATTATCCTCTTTGTTTTCTTCCTTTTTGTAACGAGTTGTAAATAATTTTCTTTTATTTGAGTTTTGGAATTAGTCACTAATTAATGGATAAGGAGTGTTGAGTTTAGTATTATTATTGTATTATTATACCATTAAGCTAAATCCCTTTGGGGTAAGCGTAAGTCATTCGGTTCCAGTCTCGTTTTAATACTGAGGATCAAGGAGTTCACATGGTAAGGGTAAGTAAGGCATGTGTGGGAGAAGAGATAGGTTTTTGATCAATCTAGAAGTCGCGTGTTGCTTATTCAAATGATACACTCTTTACACAACACCGCTGCGACACAGGTCGCTGATCAATCTTTTTAGCAATCACCCCAGGCGAAGAGCTTCACAGAACCATTACACATCACGATTCACACATAAACACTCAAACTGAATGATAAACTCATGGGAAGATGCATGCTCTTTATCCCAATCAGATCCACTAAGCAAAGCTCTTCACGAGGGCTCATGAGTATCCAAAATCTTTCATTTCAGGCGTTACACTTCTTCTTATAAACAATTGTCCTACATACATCCCTAACCTTGCATACATCTTTTGTTTTCTTTACATCCATACATCTTTTCATGCAAGCTCTTGTGTTTCTACGACTTTTTATATGTCCCCGCTTTAGTGTCTCATTCGCACATTCCAACCATTCCTTCTTTGGTCTGCCTCTGGGTACGCTACCATTCACCTTACCTAAATAGACTTGTTTCGTTAAACGTCCTTCATTCATTCTCTCAACATGACTGAACCATCTTAAAACATTTATTTCACTCTCGTCAGTCAATGTTTCTTCTAAATCACATTCTTTGAGAACCCACTCAATACTGATTTTGTCCATTACCGTTTTACCGCATATATTCCGCAGGAATTGCATGCCAACCGCGTTCACTTTACTTCTATCCCTTTCTTGATACGCCCAGGATCATTTTGATCTGCTTCCAGGGTCATTAGCCAGACTCAACAAAATATCCGCCAGTTTTTGGCGCGGACGTCATAACCTAAATATTTTGTCTAACCATGCGCAAGTGACAACTACACTCAACAGGAGATATATTTTTATTATTAAGTTTCGTTTTTTTCTTAATTTTTAAGTACACTGCACGATGAAGAATCATAAATGCTCTCATTTGAGCTGCAGTGCTCCAAGAACGTCAGCCATCTTGGCTTGAGTTGATACATGATCCCGAATCAGATCATTATGATCTCAAAAATCGATTATTCATTCCGGGCGACCATTTACTCTTACATGCACTTTACTACCACTATATATATCTTTTATTGCTTTTAGAAGATATCCATTCACTCCATACTCTTCCAGGACAATAAGTATTTTGGTAAAAATTTTGCCCACGGTACTTAGTAGGCTAATCGCTCTATAATTAGTGTAGTCGTCTTTATTATTCTTTTCCTTGTAGAGTGAAACGATAATCGCCTTCCTCCGATCACTTGGAACTTACATATTACTTTCATATTATATTACTTATATATTAACTTACATATTCATAAGTTCACTCAGCCACACAAACAAATATCCGCCATCGCTCTTGAGCATTTCAGCGGTGATACCATACACACCAACAGCCTTACCATTCTTTAGTTTTCTAATTGCGGATATAATGTCGCAGATATCAATTCTTCTGTCGCCACCTACAACGGGATTGTCTAGCGTATTCTCTTCTGTGTCACAGTTGTTATCATTCCATAGCTTCACCTCTATAGAGTAGCGTAGCCAGGATTTGGTAAAGGGGGGTGGGGTTTGAATGGTTGAACAGAAAGTACAGTACTACTTACAGGGAAAAATTGGGTCTCTTGCATCCTCAGGGAGGGGGGGGGGGTTACAAGACACAAACCGCCTACCCCTTGGTCACGTCTCTGCCTCCATACAATTTCTTGAAAAAATCAGTCACACAGTCTTTCACTTCATCCGTATCCCATAACATTTCACCATCAGCTTTCTCAATTCCGACTAACTGCGTGTTTGTACTTCCTTTCTTAATCTGCTCAACCCATTTCCAAAATAATTTCTTATTATCTCCAAAATCATTTTGCATTTCTTTATCTTCTTCCGCTTTGATTTTATCCTTCTTGCTTTTCTGTTTTTATCCCTGTAATCATTTTCTAGTCTTGTGCTCTCCTCATTGCTAAGACCTTTAATATTCAGTTTTCTCGAGTACGCTTGTATATACTGTTTCGCGTATAATCCACTAGCTCAAAGAAGAATATAATTGTAGTTAACATTTTTGAGATCATTGATAAAACTGAAACCAAAAAATGTGTCTTATATGAACAGAGGTATACTTAATTTGGAAGCAGCCAGATTTGAAGTTCTCTGATCTGAAAACGTTCCTAGTTTCAAGATTTCATTGAATTTTGAGGAGAGTAAATGTATATCTGAATTTCAAAATAGATTGTTTAATGTATTACTCTTAATTCTTGATTTTTGTTCCTAAAGATTTGTTGAAATATATTCACTACAAAGATAAGTGGCTCGTTTGATCAGTTCGATAAAAAAGCAAGTAAACATTTTTTTTTAAGTTTGCCTTTATTTCTCGAAATCGTGTCCTTCGACACGACTTTCATCCCTTCAGAAAAGTAAGATTTCTCGAGGTCTGTAAAATACGCATTTATGGCATCGATTACTTCTTCATGGGAGGAAAATCTCTTCCCACTGAGCCAGGTTTTCAAGTTGGCGAAAAGAATGAAGTCACACGAAGCCAAATCTGGAGAATAGGGTGAATGAGGAATCAATTCAAAGCCCAGTTCGTGTATTTTTGCCTTTGCGATCGCGGAAGCGTGAGTCGGCGCGTTATCATGATGGAACAGCACATTTTTGTGCGCCAGTCGTGCCCGTTTTTTTGTAGCTTGGCTTTCAAGCGGTCAAATAATGAAGCATAGTATGTTTCTGTTACAGTTTTATCCTTCTTCAAGTAATCAATGAGGATAATTCCTTGGGATTTTCAAAATACTGTGGCCATCACCTTCCCAGCTGATAACAGTCTTCGCCTTCTTTGGCGCTCTTTTATTCACTGTTTTGACTGTTACTTCATCTCGAGTGTGTAGTGGTGGATCTAAGTTTCGTCCACAGTCACGAATCGACGCAAAAAGTCCTGCGGATTTCGATTAAACTTCGCCAAACACTGCGCTGAAACGTTTTTTCGGTTGCGCTTTTGATAGGGAGTCAGCAATTCGGCGACCTTCCATAACCATATGATGAATTTTTTTCACCATATCCGATGTGGTGACCTCAATTGGGCGTCCGAAGCGTGCTTCGTCTTTAGTTGTGGTTCGGCACGTTTAAATTCGTGCATCCAAAAATAAACGGTTTTCAACGAAGGAGCAGGCTTTTTTTTGTCAACAACAATTGTTATAAACAAACACTTTGATGAAAAAAACAGTTTTCTTATTACTTTTTCCTAAACATGAACGCAAGGGAAATCTTTTTTCTCTCTCACATTATTATTGTAGGATAACCTGTTTTTTCAACTATACTGCGTTATAGACAGTTAATTTTATAAAACTACTTTCTAAACCATGACGTTTTAAATAATTAAGTTGGCTTTTCTGCAAGTGGAAACTTCGCCTCTTTTATGTTTAAAACCTAGGACGAGTTTTTTGTTGACTACAGCCTTATAAACAATTCATTTTACATTAATCTTTGACCTGTACAAGCTTTTAGTTTTAAGATATAATTGACAAATTTTTTGTTCATATCTAAATCAGTTTACTGATTACATTTTTTTTTATTAATACTTTGAAGCTCATTTTTTTTGTGATAGCATGTAATTGACAAGTAAATTAATAATTAATTTTGCTTTTTCACTATTTTTTTAATCTCTGTTAAGAAGTTATGAATTTTGTAGCCTCTGCAGGTCAAAGATTAATGTGAAATCAATTGTTTATAAGGCTGTAATTGAAAGAAAATTCGTCCTCGAGTAAAACGTAATAGAGGAAAAGTTTCCGCTTACATCAAAGTTTGCGACGAAATTATGTCTGAATTAATTTTGTTAAGTAAATGATTTTGTTTATCAAAATAGTTATTAACAAAAGTTTAAATTGAAATTTATTTTCCTGTGTGGAGTGCGTGCCCTGAAAAGCAATTCACATGATTTTCAATATTTTTCCATCGAATAGGTGTTGAGATATCTATATGCAGGTATATCAAGTTTAGTACAAATTTAATTGTTTGAAACGCCATTAACTCAAAAACAGTTAACTGTACGTAAAAAAGTGAACGAAAAAAGTCTTATCTTGGTTCAAACGTTCCAAAACGTATTTTACAGAATTTTTTTTTCATAAATAATTAATTTATTTGCAAAAATGGTTTAAACAATTAACGAACAACTTTCAGGAAAATTGAGCAGGCTGCTTATCATTCAGTCACTTTCCACCACATTTATTGAGAAAGTTATCATATTTTTCTCTGATGAGAAATCTTTTATGAAAAAGTACAAATTTGAAACGATTTGTTGTTAGAAACGGCCATTTTTGAAGATTCTATATAAGCAAAAGTTTTAGCTTGATAAAAAAATTTCAACTTCATGTGTGGAGTACGTCTTTTGAAAAGCAATTTGCGCTTTTTTCAAAAATTTTTGGTCGAAGAGGTACTGAGATATATATCTGCAAATATGTCAAATTTTGTGTAAATTCAATTGTTTATGATGCTATAACTCAATAACGGTTAATTGTAAAAAAAAAGAATAAACAGCAAGAAACTTTTCTTAGTTCAAACTTTCCAAATCATATCTTACAGAAATTTTTTTCACAAATACTGTATTTGTTTTAAAAACTTGTTTGAACATTCAACCACCAACTCTCTAGACACCTTAGTGTATACAGAAGTGTTATTGGCGGCTGGATTAAATGCTCAATTTTTAATAAATTATCTCGTCTTGATGGCCCAGAATTTTAATTTAAAATTGTATAATTTTGAAATCCTAACTTGGGATTTTTTGATGTATGAATCAATTTGAAATATTGTTTGGTTTAAAATTTTATTTAATTTGCGATTATTCAATATAAAATGCGTAATGTTAAAAAAATAAATATATCGAAGCCCATCAGTCTTGCAATATTTCAATTTGAAATTATAAATTATTCATCATTTGAGTGTAAAATTGATTAAATCTGAACTTGTTACAAATTTGAAAATTGCAATTTATGAAGCCATTTATCTGTATAGTAATGTTTGTTAAATTGTTTACTCTTGAAATTACCAGCTAACTTCAAACTGAACCTTGAAGATTGGTATTTTAAAATATACTTTCTGAAAGCTTTTAAGATTGAGGGTTTCAATCCTCAACGTTTTTCATTAAAAATTGAACAGTAAGGAATGATTAATCTATAAATTAATGTTTGTCCCGCAAAAGTTACTTACACCACTGATCAACATAATGTTTTTAATAAAATTCTATTATTCTATCTTGTATGATTCTAAAAAAGTTTCATTTTCTAATTTGCTTATTGATAGCATTTAAACAAAGCAGTATGCTTCTGATAAAATATATACGTAAATTCTTGGATGTGAGGGATGTTTTATCCCCAAAATTCTATCCCTTGCTAAAAAAGAAAAACAGGTGGATGAAGAGTGCCAATCAATTAAGAGAAAGGGAGGGTTTATCAAAATTTATGAATGTAAGAGCAGTTTTGAAGAAATCCGCGTTATGCGACACAGATTATACATTTCTTTCCCCTTCCTTTTCAACCCCTACGTCCTCGCCTTGTGAGTTCCCCGTTCCCTGGTTTGCCAGTACACAATGCACAATAAAAGAGCATTAGATCGCTGGCTTTGTTGAACCGCTGCCACGACTTCTAGACACAATGGTGCAGTCCCTACTCGGCCAGAGCACTCGAAACACCTGGCAAACAAGGAAACAATGCACACGCCTCAGATACTTCGACGGGATTTCGCGCATTTCGGCCACACGCCGGCTAACAAATTATCATCACTGTTTCAGCATTTTTTTCTGAAATTTTTATTTTTTTGTAGATTTTTTTATTTATTATGCCATTAAGCCGAATGCATCATGGGGTGAGCGTTACTCGTTCGGTTCTAGCCTCGTTGCACTACCTGGGATCAAGAAATTTATATAGTAAGGGATGTATAGGAGAAGGGGTAGGTTTTAGATCAATCTAAAAGTCATCGCGTGTTGTTCATTCAAACGACGCACTCATTCGACAACACCGCTCCGACACGGGTGGCTGATCAATCTTTCTGGCAATCACCTTAGGTGAAGAACTTCACAGAGCCATCATACATCACGATTCACACAAAAACACTCAAGCTGACTGATGAGTCCTGATTACTCCTTATCTCAACCACTCCCACTAAGCAAAGCTCTTCACGAGAGCTCTTGAGTATCCAAGTGTTTCGTTTCAGGTTTCTTCTTATAAACGATTGTCCTCCACAAAACCCTATTCTTGCATACATCTAATGTTTCCTTTACATCCATACATCTTTTCATGCACGCTCTTGTGTTTCTACGACGTTTAGTATCTCTCCGCTTTGGAGTCTCATTTACACACTCCAACCATTTTTTCTTCGGTCTACCTCTGAGTACGCTACCACTCACTTTGCCTAAATGTACTTAATCTATTAAACGTTCTTTATTCATTCTCTCGACATGATCAAACCATCTCAGCAAATTTTCTTCACTCTTGTCAAACAATGTTTCTTCTATATGACATTCTTTGAGAACCCACTCATCACTGAATTTGTTCATTATCGTTTTACCGCACATATTCCGTAGGAATTTCATGCCAATTACATTCAATTCACTCCTATCCTTTTTTTGCAACATCCAGGTTTCGATACCATACAGCACAGCGGGTGCAAGCACAGAATTATATACGAGGTTCGGCTTTGAAACGGTCCAATAATGATGCATAGTACGTTCCTGTTATAGTTTTACCCTTCTTCAAGTTATCAATGAGAATAATTTCTTGGTAATCCCAAAATACTGTGGCCATCACCTTCCCAGCTCACAAAACAGTCTTCGCCTTCTTTGGCTTACTTCCATCAGGCAATACTGACTGCTTTGATTGCTGCTTTGTCTCGAGTATATAGTGGTGGATCTGGGTTTCGTCCACAGTCACGAATCCACGCAAGAAGACCTGCGGATTTCGATTAAACTTCACCAAACACTGCGCTGAAACGTCTTTTCGGTTGCTCTCTTGATGAGGAGCCTGATGCGTGCTTCATTTTTAGTTGTGGTTCAGCCACGTTTAAGTTCGTTTATCCAAAAATAGATGTTCTCATCGGAGGAGCAGACTCCCCGTGAACTCCGTTTAATTCGGCTCTGATCTGCGCTTCCGTCCAATTATTAAAATAAAAATGTTTCATCACTGTACGAAACCCTTCTTTCTCAATTTTCCCGAAAACTGCTGACACGCTCACTGCAAATGTACGTCAAACGCAAACCAAGCGTCGGTTTTGGCTGAAGCTTGACAGCTGTTAGTTTGAAGAGTACTGTTTCTCAGTCATATACTACAAAGTTTATTTTGGCGCCATCTAGCGGGAAATTCACCTTACTTATCAAAAGACTCGTATTGCAACTAGCAATATTATACGCATGTTGCAGCACGCGAAAAGATAGCATTGCCAATTAATGATATAAAAATATAAAACAAGCTTACTATGAATCCAAGTTTACACTGTACAATTTAATCACTGAAAAAAATAATAATAAATTGAGAGGTATTGCGTCTGAATTGTTCAATTTAGAACATTTTCAAATTTAAAATAATTCAATTTTGAATGCCTAGTTCTTGAATCGTTTTATTTTTGAGGCCAATTTATTATTTATTTTTTCACATAAAATTTTGGAAGGGGCTTGGAAAATTAGAAAGCTACTTTCTATAGAAAGAAAGAAAAGAAAGAAAAATATTCAGTTTTTAATGCATTTTCGGAATTTTTCAAATATGCAGGTTTTCATTCTGAAATTATTATATTTAGTGAAATATTTAAATTTCAAATATGCATCAGTATCAAATTAGTAACTTTGAATGTTTCATTTTGATTATTAATTTTGACATTGTGTTGCAAATCTAGAGCGTTATTTCAGTTCTGTAGAATTGAAATTGAAGTTTTTAATTTTGAAGATATCTCAATTGGATGATATTCACCCTTAAACGTTTCCATTTTGCGTGTACAATTTTTAAAGTTTCATTCTTCATCTGCCAAATTTTCATTGCTCTAAATATAAAACTTTTAATTGTGCCATAAGGAATAGAAATTTTTTATATTATGTTTTGAAATCTGTGAATTCTTAATTTTAAGGGCTATAAACTTAACATTGTACAAATTTTTCGCACACCGAATTAAAAAAAATTTCAATTTCAAACTCTCTAAATTAAAAAATGGTCCACATTCAAGTTGTAAAATTGATTTATTTCCTGTTTTAAATACTTACTCGTAGTAGTGGAATTATTTAAATGGGTATGTCCAAGAATGAAAATTTCTCCTTTTTTATAGCTGCCAAGTCTTTGAAACTATACCATTTTAAGAGTTTCTCATTTACAGCTTGTTTATTATCGAAGGCTTTGAATCTTGATTTATTCAATATTATATTATAAATCATTCCATTAATCCATCCAATACACATAGTCGTTTATAATAAACGTAATTTCTTCAAATCTCAAAACGTCTTTGACATTTCTTTGAAGATTCTAAAATAATAAATAAACAAATATTTAAACAAACGATCGACCAATGCCCATGCGCATAAACGTGAATATACGTTGTCGAACGGGAATGAATGGACAAAAACGATTAAATGAGCCGTTTTTAATATTTAAAAAATGAACACATTGCAAATGTAAAAAGTCGATTAATTGTTAAAGTGGACTTCGCAGGGAAGATGGTGTAATGGTTTTTATCATTTTTGTTCTATCCGCAATTAGTTTTTTATCATACGTACGGTAATTAATTTAATTTTGTCGAAATGCATTTTTCAGTTTTAATATCGAATTCTAAAAAAAGAAGGCAGTTACCATTATAAATTTAATTCTATAGAATCTTGTGGTAATCGATATGCTCAATATTTTTCGGTTTATAATTAAATTTAAACTGTAATTTTCTATTCAAAAAAGGTTTGTATGCTAATGAAGAAAAAAAATGACGAAAATCGAGGGGCAGACTTGAAACCTTTTATAATATATTTACTTGAATTTGAAAATGAGCACAATTTATTGGTTTGCTTCTTTGAAGGTCAATAATATGATACGATAAGCTTTTCCAAAATATCGTTCAAAAGAATGGAGAAAATAATTTTATCGATGTAAGGATTGAAGTTGAGACAGAGTACGGTAATGAAGTCTCAAGTGTTTGCATATGAAATGAAGGTGATTGGAATAGACATTTGAAAAGAAGAAATTGACCCTTTTGAAGAAGGTGATAAAAAGTATTTATCAATTTGAAGAAAACAGGAAAACTTTTCATGTAATTTTGAAATTACTGGGACTTCAAGTTTTCTGCCAATTTGATAATCACCCATATACGAAATCATCAACTTATTTTATCCTCTCTTCGTTTAAGGCAATATTTCATACTGTTTTCTCTTGTCTTCTCTTCCTCTTTTGAGAATTATTAAAATTTGCGAATGAAGGTCTGCTAAGAGATAAATAAGAGGGGGTTCGGACCCTTTAACCCCTCGTTTTATTATTAGAATGAAGCCACCCCACGGTAAATACTTTTTTGAATGGAGGTTTAATTTATTGGAGATTTCGAACAGCTAAACTTTGAAACAGGTGCTGAAAAATCGTGCATCTGCATTTTAATATACATTGAATTGGCGCTAATCCGAGACACTTATTTTTCCGTTTTGTTTTATGTAAAGATTTACCTATGTTTTTTCAAAATAAAAAAAAAATAATCCAGCAAACGTATTATTTATTTATTTCATTATTTATTATTTCATTATTATTTTTATATTTTTATATTATTATATATATTATTATATTATTTTATTATTATTTTATTATTATTTGTTTTATTTTATTTTATTTATTTTTTTATATATTTTTTTATTTATTTTATTATTATTATATTATTATTTCATTTTTTTCATTCTTAACGTTCATGATAAAAAAAATTATTGATAAAAGTGAATAATCGATGTATTGAAACCCATAGACAAAATTTTAAAAAATTACCATACATGTAACTCTCTAGTGTTTTATAATTGCAATGCATATGTGATGATCTTCGAAATATACATGGTTTTTAACTCTTTAGTGCCTCTTTGACTTTTGCAATTTGTTGTTAAGTTTTAATAATTGTACATTTTTAAACCTATGTGTGATTCAATCGTTAAAAAATCTTTTCTACATTCCTAGAAATTATTAATTGCCAATCTATGGGAGATTATTTGAAACTCACATTGTTTTTAACTGTCCAGTATTATGTGATTTCAATTTTCCCTTATGAATTTTTACTCTTTTTAAACTTCTAAGGCCTGGAATTTGAAATGACAGTGTGAAATTGAAACTAACATTTATATGTATCTTTCACGTGGCCGCCCTATTGATCAAGTTAAAGTAAATTCATGAAAAAAATCAATTTTTTATGTCGTGAAGGTTTAACATTTGTTTGGTTTAGACTTGAGTTAGATTCTTAAGACTTTTTTCAGAAAAGTGGTTAGCGAGGAAGCAGCGTGGCTCACATGAGAATGTGTTGGGATATTATCAAGGAAATGGCCACGCTTATCTTGGGTTCGAATCCCAAACCTGGAAGTAAATTTCTAAAGTTAATCTTCTCTTTCATGGATGTTTGTTTGTTCTAATAAATTTTACCGATATGAAGACTAATATTTTAACGAAAGAATAAAAAAATATTGTGATAAAGAATTCGAGCTTGAGTATTTCAAAATGTTGTTGTATAAGAATGAAAACCATGAAAGATAGGGATTAAAGTTAGTTTCGTTTTTTACGGAAATATATGTTTTTCACACTGTTGCTTCGTTTACTTCGATTTCAGCTATTCTGAATTTATTTTGCAAATTATGAAAAAATTAATTTGGCGGTATAAAATAGAAAAATATCTGAATGTCCACTTGAAATTTATTTTTAGATAAATAATAGAATTTTTTCTTTTGAGGTAAAATATAGCTTCCATTCTTTCACAGGTATTTATTGCATAAATGTATTTTGATCGGAGCTCTCGATGTTATCCATTTATCACTTTTTTTCTTGAGTCTTTAGCTTTAGATGTTCACTAAGGAAATAAGGAGGCAGAATGGCTCAATTAGTAAATTGCTCGGATTATTAATCAGTGAGCTGTAAGGACACTGCCGCGGGTTCGGATCCCAATGCGAGGAACTTGAATTTATCAAGTTTTGCTTCTCTTCTATGGATTGTTGTTTGGTTTAACTTGAGATTTAAAAATATACTTAACTCTCTGGAAAATTTTCTTCCTACTAAAAAATAAAAACAAATATTATTCGACTCAATTTTTTTTAACACACAACTAAATACAACCATTTTTTACATTTGATTTCTGCTTTCAAAGGGATCACTTCTAGTAGTAGTTACTAATTTCAATGAAATAATATGAAATGATATCGAAACTATTTAGTTTCTCGATTATTGAGTGAATTTTCTCCTTTACTTCTGAAAGTAAATAAATTCATAATATAATAATTATTAAGATACAATTCTTGACACCTTCTCCCCTACTTCGAGTAAAGGAGTGCGATGATCATGAACGAACATTGGTAGGAGTTGTGACGTCTTGTGACAGTAATTATAACTATTGATTAAAAATTAGTCAAAGTAGATGACATGTGCCTACGAGAAGGGTCTCGTAGCTTATTGAGTCTTTAATTAAGTTTTTTTAATCACCCCCCATGACATCCCATCCTATCCCATCCCTTCCCATCCTATCCAATTCCATCCCATCTCATCTCACATCCAATCCCATCATTTTCAAGGTATTTTAAAAGTATTTTCTTCCTTTAGAATTCACACCCTTTAATATTTTTTAAACAATCTCTTTCAGTAAATTATAAATGATTTGTTTTTTATATATTGAATTAACGAGGCAGTTATCTTTTGTTTAATTTTGTGACTTCGATGCCTTTCTTCAAAATACGTTTGAAAAATTATTTATGTTCAATAAAATCGTGCCGAAGGAATGATTCAGAATTCATTGCCAAAAAACTGTTGTTACAAAAAAAGTTGTTTAGAAATTTAGGCGTGACTTCACAAATAAGAAAATATTTCGTAATAAGCGACATAGTTCAAGATATTCGAAAAAGCTAGAATTTTCTCAATCATTGTTATTATATATTTTTTTAAATGTTCTAATCTTTTAAAGCCTATAATAATCATAAATTATCCCTCTTTACTCAGTTTTCACGCCCTAAAAGGTAAGAAACTTTTTTTTGAATCTTAAAAAAATCTTGGCAAGTTTTTTAGATTGAAACTGGCAAAATTTCATGTAGGAAATGCGTATAACTTTGAAAAAAAATTAGTAAAAGTAGGAGACAGGCACCTACGAGAAAGGATTTCGTAGTCTATTTAATATAGTGTTTAAAATGTTTTACTTTTCCCCTACCCCTCCCCTTCCCCTATCAAATTTCTTCAGTCCCCCTCGCTTCCCCTTCCTTCCCTTTCCTACCCATCTCCCCCTATCGCGTTTCCCTCCCCTATTCCCCCTCCCACCTTTTTCGCCCCACACTCCCCTACCTCTACTAATTTTCCCCTTCCCTCTCCCATTTTCGTCATTTCCCCTCACTTTCCCTTATTTACACGACGAACCTATAAGGGTCTCTGCCCGGGGCACAGTGGCGCAAAAAGAACGTCCGTGAACAAACTGATTTTCAGAAGACGATTGTTATTCGAATTGAACGTTCCTTTTTGAATGAAACCTAATAAAATTCTGCATCGAACTGTCATGGCGGATTAAAAAGAAATGTTTCTCTATAATTCGCAAAAAGTGCTAGTTCTTCCACCTGTTTTCTGTGTAAAAAGTAACCGATTTGTTGTCGATGACTTCCCGCATGCACAGTGTCGACGAGCAACGGTGAAAAAAATAGACGGACGCAGTGAAAAAAGTGACCGGACGCAGCGAAAAATGTGACGCAGGGTGAAAAAAGTAAATAAAGTGCGAACTGATGAACGAACCCTGTGGCCTGCTTCAGTAAGTGAGGTGAACTCACAACTATTGCGTTGTATCTAATTCCACCAATCCTATACTTCCTGACCAAATATTGCTACCAACTTACTGTTACGGCCATATTATTGCCTTGGTTTTGACAATTGCTATTGTTATTGTTGCTTGAATCAACAAAAAATCGCCTCCTTTTTGAAAAAAAACACGTAAAAAACTAGCACTTTTTAAAAAAATTATAGAAAAAGTATCGTGTCCCACATGTTGAAAAAGCAACGATTTAAAACTCGTGTT
Source organism: Melikaiella ostensackeni (assembly GCA_032362435.1). Classification (NCBI taxonomy): domain Eukaryota; kingdom Metazoa; phylum Arthropoda; class Insecta; order Hymenoptera; family Cynipidae; genus Melikaiella; species Melikaiella ostensackeni. The sequence continues at coordinate 9,898,582 of JAUMHM010000085.1, read as the reverse complement.
ATAGCCATCCTCGCTCCATTCGGGTGGTTGATTTCACACTCTTCTTGAATCTCTCGCTTTTTCAACTTGTAGCACAATGTACTATTATTTAATAACAAATATTTGAAAAAATTTAACTCTTGAAGTGTACCGGTTTTTAACAAATACGTGGCTTCATTCAAAAATACCTAGAAAACATAAAGAAACTATTCGAAAAAGACGTCCAATAGCAACGTAAATATTTTAAAATTTATTGAATTTGTTATAAAAAAATGAGTCAATGGAAATGGTTTCGTAGGAATTGGCAGCGATTCGTCACTTGATTCGCACTAGATTTGAATAATTTATGGACAAAAAGAGCTTTTTAGTTGAATTAATGAATGTTCATGAATAATTTCTTATTTTATAAGCAAGTTTTATGAATAATTATCCATTAAGCTATGTTCTTTTAGTGTAAACTACTGTTAATAAAAAATTTTAAAACTTTTTGCAGATACTTTGATAACGATCCACTATTTTTATTGTTATTAATTTTCTTAAAAAATCATAAATTGTTATCAACTGATAGCAAGGATTTATTGCTAAGTTATTTTAGATATATTCCACAAGAAAAACGCGATTTTTAGTTTATAAACACTCTAACCGAGAAAAATTTGTTCAGAATAGCGCTCACCTGCGATTTTTTTGATACTCCGTATATTCATGTATTTTGACGCGCATAAATCATATTACAAAAATCATAATGGAAATTGGCGCAAATTTTATTTTTATGGTGAAAACCACAAAAACCATATAAAATCATGATTTCTGAAGTTTATCTTGAGAACGATTAAAAATTTGGAAAAATTATGTCAATAAAAGTTGTAGACCTTATTAAAATACACATTTTATGTTCCATCTATTTTTTTCGTACGAGTGAAATTCTTCGATATATTTATTTGATGATAAAGATGAAAATTCCATGCCTAGCCCCTGCCGAAAACGTAAGTATTTTTATTACCTCCGATTTTTTTGAAACTCCGCATACTCATGTGAAGTCATGGTTTTTCGCATTTATCTCGGTAAATACACAAAATTTCGGAAAAGGTTCTAGATAAAAGTTATAGATTTATCCAAAATATACATTTTTCATTCCAAACACTTTTCCTTTAGGATAAATATTTTCTGAGAAAATCGCTATTGAAATTTAGTAAATGCAACAGTATTGAGTGCAGCAAGTTTAAGGCCTTTCTTCACCGTCCGCGCTGATGGTACTTCAGGAGCAGTTGTTTACATTAGCAAAATCTTTGAAAACGTTATATTAAATAGACTCCATATCCACGAACAAATCAACAAGCAACTAATTCCACA
>JAUMHM010000085.1:9886415-9897153 GCA_032362435.1 Melikaiella ostensackeni | reverse complement strand
CTTAAGATAGGAACCAAAAATGTATATCACACCTATGTAACAAAATTGAAGAATAATAAAGAACATTTTAAACTAAAACTAAAAACGTACATTTATTATTTTCAGGGCGACTCAATCGATTGCATAATACAAGAGGTGAGTGCAGAGGTTTCGTTCTGAAATTTTTTTTCTTAGTTTTTCGTTTTTTTGGAGGTTTTACACCTACTATCAGGATGAAGCAGCAACACAACGTTTTTAGTTTGAGCCTGATTTTCCAAGATCGAGATGAGACACTTCAGTGGTTACGGGATATAATGCATTTGTTAATTAAGTTTGCTTAAACAATTATCAAATGTTTGAATCATAGCAAGAAGTCATTGCTAAATAACTGGCTACTTAGTCTGCGAAAAGAGTAGAATTTTATTTATAAATACAGAGCATAATAAAAATTGCTTAAACAATTTTTGTTCACAATAAAAATTATTTATTATCATCGAAGTGTCCTCAAAAATTTAGAAGTTTGTTATTCACAGTTGATTGCGTCGAAAGGACCAAGTTTGTACGTCCAAAAATAGCCTAATAGTACATTTGTTAACTAATATTGTTTAAACAATTATATTTTTTTACTGATGACCAAATATGATACTTAGGTTTCATTTCCAAGTAATACGTGATCGATTTCGTAAAAAAAACCTTATTTATTCCATAATAAATACCAGATGCAGATATGGATAATTGTTTATAAAACTTGCTTATAAAGTGAGAAATTATTTATGAACATTTAATAATTCAACTAAAAAACTCTTTTTGTCCATAAATTGTTCAAATTTAGTCCGAATCAAGTGACGAATCGCTGCCAATCCCCACGAAACCATTTTTATTCACTGATTTGCTCATAACAAATTCAGTAAATTTTTAAACATTTGCATTGCTATTGGACATTTTTTTTGGATAGTTGCTTTATGTTTTCTAGGTATTTTTGAATAAATCCAAGTATTTTTAAAAAACCGGTACACTTAAAAAGTCAATTTTTTTTCATTTTTGTTATTAAATAAAAAAAAATTAATTTCAAAAATTCGCCATAAGAGTTCGACTCGGAATTTTATAAGGCTTCATTAAAAAAAGCGTCAATTCAGATAATAACTGTCCACTAAAAATCAATTTGTCCACGGACTTTTTTTGCCCCGCTGTGCGACAAACAGACACCCGACCGAAACCGTAAGGGTTTCTGTCCGCAGTTACGAAACCCTAAAAATTGTATTAGATACTAATAAATGATATGCAAACATTAGGGTTCTGCCACCAATCTGAACCGAACATGAGGAAAATGATTTCCACAAAATTCACCCCTGAGCATTTCAATATCAACAAAACCACATTTTACACAATTTCCCAAATTTTTCCTTCCACAATTCGTAAAAACCCTCTTATATTTTTGGACCTCACCTTTTCAGTACTTCAAGCAAGTTAAACCGCGTGTACTCGCATTGGTGGTACATACGCACTCAGAGACTAAAAGTACTTTTGTCCTAAAGGAGTGGGGTGAGAGAGGTTAGGGAGGGAGAGGAGGTAAGAGTAGTGAGTGGGAGGAGTGATGAGGGAGGGGGTGCGGGTGACGGATGGTATATTGAGAATTGCGAAATGAACCGCGCTCTCGTCAAATGCAATTCTAAAGGGTACGGGAAATGTTTATAATTGGGATTGTCGGCCTGTTGTTCCACAGTTTCATATTCCGGGGGAATAACGCTGAAGAGGAAACCACAATGCGCTTGCGTTGGTGTATTTGTGTGGGTGACTTTTTGTACGTTGATGGATCACCTACACATAAACAGGTGCATATGTGTGATTGTGTGCGATAAAACTCGAAACCATTGTCGAAACACTCCTCGTCGAGTGCATTCGAGGACTCGACCTCCGTGTAATTCTCGCTTTGTTCGAGCCCGAAAATCTCTGCCGCGCTCAGAGGGTTTCCTGCGATTGGGGGATGAAATGTATTAGAGTCGATTAGTGTGTGGATGGCGACCATTGCGGTACTCTCAGTCGAGAGATTCAGAGACACTAAAAAGTGGAATCATGGCTTTTAGTCTTTTTAGGCTCCGAATTTTTTATCTTTTCCTTGTTCATTAGGGTGGTTCATCAATAATAGCAAAAGCCTAAAATTCAAAAAATGGAAGGTGCTCTCAACAATATTTGTTCCTTTTGAAAAAAAATGATGTAGTATAAATTTGAGCTGAAACCAACAGTACCTTGTACTCCCTCATCGGCCTTAAAGCTTCTAAAGATTAATATCTTCTTCATTTTCAAATTTACAAAAAAATATCAAAGGGATTATTTTCATAAATTTTTACCACGAATTCAACGGTGGAGTTAGATTTTTAGAAATATTAATCTTAATGGGTGTTTTTGGCAATCATATGATTTTTATACATTAATCAATGCACTTGAGTCTTCCTTTAGATGGAGAATTTTTAGGCAAATTCATTTACCTATAGTAAAATACCTTTTGGTCTTTTTGAACGCAAGAAAAAAAAACCAAAATGTGACATTTTGTATCTGAAAACTAACTTTTTTTCAATTTCAAATATTATTTTGCTTTCAAATTAGAGCGAAAAGCTAAATTCACAACTATGAAGTACAAATTACGAGAAATGTGAATGTATTCGGTAAAGAATTTTCTATAAAACTTCAAAAATGGCTCAATCAGTATTATTCATGAATTTAATTTGTCACCCGAAGAAAGAGTTTGATTGCAATGTGTTACCAACAACCGCAGAAGTTTTTCATGCATACTTTTATTATACTATCGAACGCAACCCTGAAAAAGATGCTGTGAAAAGGGTTATCCAAGATGTCTGCAAATTTGTAATAAAGCTCGAATGCCAACTATGGAGGAAAGAAATATTGTAAGAAAACTGAAAACTCTATTAAATGAGTATAAAAATCTATGCCGTAATACAAATCGGGGTGGACCAACTCAATTTGATGAGGAGACTAAGTTTCGACAGGTATTAAATTGTCTTTTCGATATTGCTCACTGCGACGTTTTCAAACTAATAAAAATAGAAAGCTACAGACTATTTTTGACAGATCAAAGATTAGAGAGAAAATTAGTTATTACTAAGTTGAGTGATGATTTAGTAGGAAAAAATGAAAACCAAAAAATGCGACTATCTGAATATTAGGAGAAGAAGTTGAAAGAAGCATAAGGAAGAAGTACTGAATGTCAAGTAGTTAACGTAGATATGATACCAGATTTATCCAGCGACGAAGAAATTATATCTTCTGATAGCGATGAAGATTTGAATGTGAAGAATGTCGGTTCTTGCTCGTCAGTCTCCTCAACATCAGAACCCTCTAAAAATCGTAAGAAAATGAATGCCTCGGACATAGTCACTAAAAATATAGCCTCGACATTAGAATAAGAGAAACTCAACGTGCTCGACAAGCTGTAGAAGTAAAAGAAACTACTGCGTTTACGGAACAACTTGTTGTTCATATAGATGGCAAATTGCTTCCAGAAATTTCTGTGGGCCCGCTAAAAGAAGAACGTTTAGCTATTTTGGTATCGGAGAAAGAAACAGAAAAGCTGTTATGAGTTCCAAAAATAGATAAATCTTCGATACTACAGCAGCAAATACAGGATCTACAAATGGCACTTGTACTTTATCGCAAAACAAACTGAATAAATTTCTGCTGTGTTTCACATATCGACATCATGCGTTTCAAGTTGTCTGTAAGGATGGATTTAAGGCTGTGTTTGGAGCATCTGGTTGTCCAAATATTGCCTTATTTGAATGTTTTCGTAAAGCTTGGCTTCAGATAGATCAAAAAACCTTTACGCTTTAGAATGATGACCGGCTATCCGGAAGTTTGAAAAACTTAAAGATTAAAACTATTACATTTGCTTCAAAAGTATTAAAAGATTCCACAAAATCATTTATTTGGAGAGATAATTATAAGGAACTTTTGAAATTAATACTGATATTTTTAGGCGAAAATCCATCTAAAATACCGGATTGTCCAAGGTTTCGAACTCCAGGTGCCTTTCATCATGCAAGATGGATGTGCAAAGTGATATATATCCTGAAAATCAATCTCTTCGGGAATCAATTTCAACTCACTCAGCGCGAGAGAAGGCAATGCGTGGAATTTGGATTATTTATAGTGTTATTATACGTTAAGCCATGAATCCAATGTCCCAATGTTTACAATGCTCCTGTGAGTGATCTCTCATTTATTAAAACATTGACTTCCTATAAGAGTACTTTTACACCTATTTCCGAAGCCGTATTAATGGCAATTAAACGTCACTTGTGGTACTTAGGACAAAAAATGATAAATCTGTCTTTTTTCGGACCGAGTCCCTACTGAGACAAAGCGTGACATTGGTTTCACAGCTGGAAAAATACTCTGATCAAGAATACGGTCGCTCTATCAAATATGAAGGAAAGATGATGTCAGCAAAAAATCATTGAAGTCATTCATTGGGCCTGCGTCTCATTTCATGTTAAAAGTATTAAAAATCGACACCTCTTTCTTGAAAGAAGACGTTCAGGATTGGGAGAACCTCATTTCTTACCAGGAAGCTAAGAAAGTTGTTCAAGCTCTAAAATGCATAAATGCATAAATGAATTTACGTTTAGTAATGTTTATTATGCGATAATATTCTTTTAAATTTTGATTCATGCTTAAAATTATCTTCAACATAACAAAAGGAGACTACTATTGTTTTAAGCCATATAAATTTCTTGGACCACCCTATTGTTCATCGTCAAGGGCAGTATTTTCTGACGATGCAATTGTCTCGATTACGCACTGCAAAACTGATTATTATGCCAAATCATGCGACGAAAAATCGAATCATACGTTGTAAAAATAGAAAGTTTTTGAAGGTATAAGATGTACTTTTCAGCTGCAGAAAATATTAAAATATCAATATTTAAAACGTAAAGAATCTGAGTACCCACTTTAGAGGAGTGCAAACGCTGAAATTAATCAAATCGTTGTTGCCAAGCAACAAAAATTGTGGTTTGGAACCCCAGAGAAGAAAAGTGGAAATTTTCAAACTGTTCTTCTACTGGTTTTTGAATTTAAAAATTCATAAAACCTGTGGGCTAAAAAAATATAACAAATTAATTTTTGTAACAGTTTTTTGTAGCGCACAACAATAAACAAATTAGAAATTGAAATTTTTTTTTGTGCAATATACAATTTTTTGAATACGTGAAAACTGTTTTTCAGCAATTTCAGATAATTGCACAATTTTTAAAATAAAATTTGTACGTGTGGGGCATTATTTCTGATGTGACCCCATCTATATACCAAATTCCTCCGATCGGACTCAAACTTCGGCAAAGTGTAGTCCTATTGGATGAAAATTAATGGGAAAAAATTTAGCCATTGGAACAAATATTAACCCAGATGGAAGGGGTGATATTTTTTGGGTTTTTTGGATGTACCATCGAATTCAGCTACTTGTAACCTTTTTAATATCAATAAAACAAAATTTCGAAATTTAACGTACCGATAGGATTTTTCACGCCCTTTTCATTGTTCGAAGGCGTTTTTTAGAAAAATAAATATTTGACCTTCAAAATTGAAGGTCAAAAATGAATTTCACTTTTCTTCGAATTTTGACCATTTTTTGTGTCATTTTAGACTCAAAAGAAAGCTGAGGTTTATTCCTTTGAGGCTCTTAAGGTTAAAAAGTGGGACGATATTTGTTTGTTTATGAAAATAAGTGTTAAGTAGTTTTTTTGAAGATATCATCTGTTCGGATGATTTAAAACTCTTTTTATATTAATAAATAAAATTTGCTCTTCTACAAGGTCAAATATTCGTTTTTTCAAAAAATGCATGAGTTCAGTGAAAAAAGCGTGAAAAATTGTATCGAATCTGTAGAAGATTAATTTTTTTTTATTTACATCAAAAGTTTCAAATCATCGAAACAGATGATATCCCGCAAAAAACGACTTAATGCTTATTTTCATGAATAAACAAATTTCTTGTTTCAAAGATAGGATTTATTGCTTAAAACTGGCTGCCTTGTCCGAAACAAGCAACGATTCTTAGTGTCGAAATCGAAGTCGTAATCGATGAAAGTAGAAGTATTTTTTAAACAAGCTTGGAACTCATGATTATGAAATAACAGGCAATGTAGAAATAGAATAAACCATGTAGAAATATTTACGAAAAACAAAATTACGATTTATATGGGAACATGACCTTCTTCAGTTTGAAACATATAAGTTCATTGTTTAAAAAAAATGATATGTAGAGAAAAGAGTATTTTATTTTTTTAATAAAAAAAATTATTTTAATGCTTGATGGGTGAGTATTTCATGGGAATAATTGGTTTTATTTATTGTGATAAAATGTCTTGCTTGCGGAAGTTTCTTCTACTTCACTGAAAGAATATGATTTCTTCCAACTTAAACTTAATTTTGCATAGTCCTTGTCTGAAATATTTGTTTTTTTTTTCACAAATGTTTTTCCTTCCCTGTGTTCATTTTAATGATTCAACGTCGGATTTGTCTTATATAAAACCACAAAAAGAGAAAATATCCCAGTTTCCTTAACGTTTTACTTAATTTTAGGCACTGAAAATGACAACTAGGTAAATCACACTTTTTTATAATATCGTTCTTTTTCAGTTTCAAGTACTTTAGATTAAGATCTATCGATAAATGTTAGAGATATATAAGCAAAAAAATTTCATTTTGCAAAAAAAGGGGTCAAAGTTGAGGCGGTCGTGGAAAAATGAGTATAACAACTGTGTAAAGTCCATTTTTTTTTCCTCCCCCTTACTTAGAAGTGATGAGGTGTTTTAAACTTATGTTTTCTGTTTCACGTGATGTTTCTTCATAATAAAAGATAATTTTCAAATTTCAAATTTTCAAAAACAACAAAAAACGTTCTTCGTTTCTCCAGTAAAATTTCATTTTTTAGCTTTTCCTAGTTGTCATTTCCTTGTGCCTCAATTTCTTTATTTATTTATAGGATTCATAGTAAAATTTCGGGTGGAAAGTCTTTAAAACGAATTATATAACATAAAGGTTTTGAATGTCACTTTTAAAAATAGTCCTTGAAATTTCGCTTCTAAAATCCTGATGAAAAATTGAGGAATCAAATAGAGTGATGAATAAGTGTTCGAAAACAGAAAAATTGGAAAAATTATTTTGATCGATCGAAAACTTGTTTTGTGTAATTTGGAGTTTTGATAATCTAAGTTTTCCATTTTCTAAATATTTTCTTTTATTCATTATTTTCAAGCAAATTAATGAGACACATAATTAGTGATCTGATCAATTTGATAAAAATAATAAGCTTTAGAAGGTGCAGAAGCTGTTATAGGACTAACTTTAAGCATATTTTTTTAAATTACTAACTATAGATTTTTTTTTGCTATTGTAATTTAATCATCAGTTTCAATACTTTAAAACGAATTTTCTTTACTCATATCCACTTTCTTTGAGAATTAATGAAACTTCTGATGATTGAAATTAGAAATCATGTTTAAATTAAAAAAAAAGAGTTTTTATAATTATGAAAACGGTTTGCCAAAAAATTCTGGTTTCTTTTAAACTCAAAAACGTATATCTTATATATCTTGAAAATGATCAAACGTGATCTGGAAATGATACAATAACTAAATAAAGCATTATTCGTATTTAATACTGATGAAAAATTATTGCCCGGAAATCATCAATATTTTATACTCTTTTTTGTTCTTTGTAAAACGCCGATCTTCAAAAGTACACCGAATTCGGTGTAGTTTTGAATTGCAACATTTTTGAGACACAAAAACAAATGAAGGCATTGTTGCATTGTTCAAATAAACATACTATTATAGTTTATATTTCACCTTATTCGAATCTGTAATCTTTGATCTTATATTTTCAAATTGAATACTGAAATTACCAGATTTTCAAGTCAATAAATATTATTGCAAATTAAACATTTCTCTGGGTTTATTTAATACGTGAAAAAAATTCCATTATGATGCTACATCTAAAAATTGTCAAATTCGGCTTGCCTTTGTATTAAATCTTTTTTTTCAAAAAAAAAAAATTAATTCTCCACCAATCAGCAATTATGTGCTTCGGTAAAAGCGGCTTTTTTCAGTTTCCACATCGGCGGTTTGAGGATTGTAGATTTATCAATATTCCATAGGCTAGGTAAAAGCATCAAGTGTTTACCAACTGCCGCAATGAAGCTTCGATCTGGTTTTCTCGGTACAGCAGGATAGACCACTCCAGATCCTTTCCGACTGATTTGCATCTTATTGACTTTCAAATAGGCGAACTCTTAGTTCGAGTGTTACTCAGAAGGAAATGAAATTATTAATATAGTCGCGCGCCAAGAATATTTTAATATACATGATCCTCACAGCGCTGACTCCGTTTTGACCCAAAATTTCAAACAACCTGCAGTCTCGGGAAAACAGCTTTCAAGAGGTGTTAACTATCCTCCATCCTCAAGTGCTCTGTCAGCGTTAAATATCAATTGTGTGTCCACAGATTATATACAAATTTCCTCCCCTTGTACTCATCACAGCAGTATATCACGAGAACCCGCATTTATGTTATTTAATCAAAAATAATGATTAATGAAAAACTTCCTGGGTAGAAATTTCCCCAACTTGTCCAAGCTTTAAAACGTGTCCCTGCCATGGAAGCCATACATGGCACTCGCGAGTCTTGAAACCAGGGAAACCCGTGGCCCAGGGCAAAATATCCAGGGTAGTTTAATTATCACATGCAGGAAACTTTATCGAGGAATTAACGTAGTTTATGATATATTGAAGAATATCCTGTATTCCGAAGTAGAAAGCTGATTACGGAAGTCATACCTGGTAGCTTCCGGACGTTGTACTAGGTCAACAGCGACATAATCTTCGAGAAATTATAAATAATTTTTACATTAAGGGTAATATGTGACCACTTTATCCGGGACAGGACTACCCTACTGCACCAGGTGTTGCACTAGGTCTTCACAGTAAAATTCTACAAGAAGTCTCCTAAGCATTGATAACCAGGATCACCAAAATTGATGCCTAATTCAGTCCAGATGTTTCCCGTGCATCAGGCGTCGCACCAGGTGTATAAAATTAAATTCAACAGGAAGTCTTGCAGGATTTGACATCGAAAGTCACCAAAGTTGACTTTAAATTGAGTTTAGATGGTCCCTCTGCATCAGGTGTAGCACTATGTCTTTAAAATAAAATTCTTCAGGAAGTCTCCTAGAAATTGGTAACCAGGATTACCAAAATTGACTTCAAATTCAGTCTAGATGGTTCCCGTGCATCAGGTGTATAAAATAAAACTTTACAGGAAATCTTTTAGATCTGATATCCCGGTTCACCAAAGTTGACCTTAAATTTAGCTTAGATGATCACCGTGCATCAGGTATAGCACCACGCCCTTAAAATAAAATTATACAAGGATCTTCTAGGAACTGATAACCAGGAGCACCAAAATTTACTCCAAATTCAGTGTGCATAGTTCCTGCACATCAGGTGTCGCGCTAGGTGTTCATAATAAAATTATGCAGAAATCTTCCTAGGAATTTATAACTAGAATCATCAAAATTAACTCCAAATTCAGACTAGATGGTTCCCGTTCATCAAGTGTCACATCAGGTGTTTGAAATAAAATTCTATAGAAGTCTCCTAGGAATTTATAACTAGGGTTACCACTGTTAACTCCTAATTTATTCAACATGTTCCCCGTGTATTGGTTGAGGCATCAAGTCCTTAATATAATAATTCAGAGGAAGTCTTCTTAAAATTGATATTTCTTTATTTTGCTTTAACTTCGGTTTCAATATCAGTTTTTTGGAATTCACGTCGGTTGCTTTCGCTGACATTTTGAATGTTATGTCAAGTTAACCATAAAATATTTTGTTCGCGCGTTGAATTCTTTCATTACTCTTCGGAGTGTGGAGATTTTTTCACGAATTTTGTCACGGACTACAGAAAAGTGCCAGATGAGAATAAATACGTAAACTTTTAATTGATAAAGTTTGCACTAGGCGAATCTTGAAGAAAGTTAAAGTCATGAGGTTAAATATTTGGAATCCTTTGAGAGAAATGTGGAAATTCTTATTTTTGTCTAATTTGTTATTAAGTCGAGTAATTTATTTTTTATTTTGATTAGTGTATTTAATAATTTAAATTACAGGCTCAAGACAATCTGAAGGCACCACATTATACCTGGCGTCTTAGCGACCATTGGCTATTGTCTTGTGCTGGATCACCCAAACGATCGAGCTCGATGCTCCACGGGGCGCTGTGGTTCTCAACCGGCGGCTTCTGTTTTACGTTTCAGTGATACGTTTAAATTCAAATTGAATCGTAAACGTGTTACAATTTTTGGGTAACTGCAATGCAAAGTAACGTATGTTACTGCACGTTACTTTAAGAAACTTGTTTATGATATTTATACTAAATTGAATGTATTAATAAATAAATGATTATTTTTATAATATGAATAAATTAAATAAATAATCAAATTAAATGAATAAGTATACAAAAAGGCTGGAAAGGGGGGAAAATTGCGAAAAAAACTTTTGTTCAGGAACAGATTTTTAAAAAATCATTTTTTAACAAATATGTATGGAGTCTACCCTAACAGCACGGAACGTTCCGGGAACGTTCCAGGAACTAGCCGCTGGGACTTTCAGAACGTTCCACTGGAACGTTCCAGGCACGTCGCTGGGCCGTGTGAAATGTCCGCCCTCTTGGAACGTTCCAGCAACG
>JAUMHM010000085.1:9873985-9886315 GCA_032362435.1 Melikaiella ostensackeni | reverse complement strand
AACGTTCCAAGAGGGCGGACATTTCACACGGCCCAGCGACGTGTCTGGAACGTTCCAGTGGAACGTTCCGAAAGTCCGAGCGGCTAGTTCCTGGAACGTTCCCGGAACGTTCCGTGCTATTAGGGTAATTGTCAATGAAACATGCGGGTTTTTTGTTTATTAATTACAGAAATTTGTCACCATTTTAATATTTTTTTAAAGAAGAATATTGCTTACAATCTACATGTATCACAGTGACTTCTCAGGTACAATAAATTCCAGGTCATTCTTAAACCCTAAAATTTAAGAACTGCTTAGTGGGGAATGGTTATTAATTTCTTTATTAAAAAAAAAATGTATCCTTCACCGACAAGTGGACTAGGCCTACTGGGGATCACCACATTAAAAAAAAACGCGCCTTCGACTCGACCTCCATGGTGGTGTGGAACAGAGTTCATTAACGATTCAAACTGAAATGTAACACAGTAGCCTCCGGTTGAGAGCCACAGCGCCCCGTCTAGCTTCGAGATCGAGCCCAGCGAAGAACAATAGCCAAGTGTCGCTAAGACGCCAGGTATATTGTGGTACCTTCAGATTGTCTTTAGCCAAATTACATTACAGTTTATTGTTAGAATGTGTTTGTAATCTTTATCGTCTTTGTACTTCAAGTAGAAAATAATGAAACAATAGTAATAGTCGCAGATTGTCTGAAAACTATAAGCTATAAAAACGTAATTTGTAATAATTGTAAATTAAATGCGATTAAATGGTGAGATATTTACATTTATTGTAATATAGTTGCAAAATAATGCACTTCATAATTTGAAAAATTAACCTAAAATGCAGTGAAAAATTGTTTTAGCGTCTTAAAGATATTGTATTTAAGCTATAACCTCAAAATTCCTTCTTTTCAGTTTATCAGTAACTCAATAAATAATGGAATACAATTTTTTGTAACACAGTAGTATATACTCCTTATTTAAATATAGAAGTATGACTGCAGAGCGAAAATTTTTTTATTTCAACAATTTCTTAGTAAAATGCAAGATTGAGCTTTGCCGGCAGAATATTTCGAAGAATAATTCGTTAAATAAAATGCAAAGATTGAAGGTTGAAGTTGGTACTTGAAACTAACACGCTTAAAATGGTTGTTTGTTTGAAACTTTTAACAAAATTGAAGAAAAATACTAAGCATAAAAGAAATAAAACAAGAAGCGTCCTAGCAAGCTTCCAGAATCACAAGCATCAACCCCAAAAGCTGTTTCGGCAATTCCCCTGGCAAACAAGTATTGTTCGGATGCTCAAAGATCACCGCGATTGCGTTAAAAGCCAACATTGGCAAACACATCAATTTTTCGGAAACTTTTTATAGATTATTACTTTAGGGCGTAATTGCCGATACACGGGGATTGCCGTGTCGACAATTGAGGTCAACGAATGTAATTGTGAACATTTATTACTAGGGGACTTCTTGTTTATTATTCTATTATATGGCAACGATCAGGCCCACATTCGAGAACAAGATTAATATTAAACTTGGTCATCAATTCCTAAAAGAATTTCCGAACACTAGGTATCAATTCCTAAGATACTTCTTGTGATTTTTTATTTTAAGGACCTGATGGGTCACCTGATGCACAGGGACCATGCAGACTGAATTTGGGATCGACGCTGGTGAACCAGGATATGAGTTTCTAGGAGACTTCCTGTAAAATTTTATTTCAAAGACCTGGTGCGACACCTGATGCACGGAGGCTAATTTTTGTTACCCTTGTTATGAATTTGTGGAAAACTTTTTGTGAATTATCAATTTGAGGGCCTGATGCATCAACCCATGCACGGGGACCATTTTGACGGAATTCGGAGTTGATATTGGCGACCCTAGTTATCAGTTTCTAGGAGACTTCCTGTAGAATTTCTAATTGAACACCGAGTGCGCTCCTGATTCGCGGGAACCATCTAAATTGAATTTGGAGTTAATTTTGGTGATCCTTGTTATCAATTCCTAGGATATTTCCCATAGAATTTTGTTTTAAAGATGTGGGTCTACACTCGATGCACTGGGACCATCTACACTAAATTTGGGGAAAATTTTAGTGATCCTGATCATCAATTCCTAAGAGACGTTGCTGACCTGGTGCAACGTTCGGAAGTTACCAGGTATGACTTTCGTGATCAGCTTCCTATTTCTGAATACAGGATATTCCTGACTATATCTTAAACTACATCACTTCCTTTTTGAAACTTCCTGGGCGTACAAATGTAACTGCCCTGGATATTTTGCCCTGGGCTACGGGTTTTCCTGGTTTCAAAATTCGCAAGTTCCATGTATGGCTTCCAGGTATGGCCCATATAAGAGAGAGAGCATTTAGACTAGCGACATGGATGGTCCCTTGGTAAATTTATGCTTGGGTTTCCAAATTTATACAATAATATTATGACTAAAGGTGTATTAATCAAAATTGTTTATTATTAATGAGAATAGCTCAATGACTGGATGAAATCATTGTTCGTATGATCATGATTGGTTTCCTGGAATCTTTATTTTTGGATATGCTTTTCTGTTACCGGGCAAGATAATCTTTCTGATGAAATACGAGTTCCAAATTTTGTACAATGAATAGTTTCTTGATACATTTCGTACAGGTTCCACTTTTACCTTTAAATACTTTACTTTCATTTAACCGTTAAGATTATTTGCTTCATTTTGAAGCAAATAGTTACAATTGTACTCAGATTTACAGTTAACATAGAGTGGTATTGAAAATAAGATTAGTGATTAATCTCTTGATCCTGCTATGTTTATTACTCGTAAAAAAGTACCTTCGTGAATAGATTCTTCATTTGAATGTCCTATTGACCCTCGGCCTATCATTGATTTCAAAGCCAATTTAATTCAATAGTAATCTACGAAAATATAAATATTGTCATCCTTCAGTGTTTAATTCAAGATTAAACGTTTGAGATTATTGACTAGATTCGATTTCCTAGATTTTTGAATCCAATACTCTACGTTCAAGGATTACAAAACAGTTGAAATTTACAAACTATGCAAGCTTCTTTAGTTTATTCAAACAAACCTTTATTTTTTCATTAGGAAAAACGCTTTAGTGCTAACTCAAGATCATTCGCTCCCTCTTTAGTTATTATCTTTCCGTAATTTTTAGGTGAACCTGCCCTGAAAAAATTTCTGAAACAGCAAATTCTAAACTGCTTCATTTGTCAGTTCGAATCGACAGCGAATAATCCATTTACTTTAGCTCACTTACAAAGAATCATATGAGACTGACAATTAGCTCTCTTTGTTTTCACAGCACTGCGGGGCAAACATTAGTTTCACTAACGATGTAACAATAACATTCATACAATTTTAAGCTTTCACACGTTCTTTGATTTCCCTAAAGTTCTTTATATATTCAGTCATCCTAAATTGCACATAACATTTTAATTAGATTTGTTTGCCTAGTAGAGTAGGTTCTTGTTGACTGTCTGGGTTTTGATTAGGTGCTTAAAGAATGACGATGACTATTCTTGAATTTTCACTCGAAGAAAAAAGAGCAAACAGAATATAGGTTAGGTGCTATACAACACTGCAGATTCCGGACAGTTAGAAGATTTCTACTAGAAATGAAATTAAAAACAAAGTACCCGTCAGTCGTCTGATAATGTTCTCCATGGGTCCTTTACATTTCACTACATCGAAGTTCAATGCGCGATTATCTGAGAGAATCCTCTACGAAAAACAATGAAGGTTTTCTATCTTCTTGATCGATATAAAAATATCTTTCTTCACTCCGAAGTGCGAGAAACGTCGAAGTCAGGAGCATTTTACGTCCCTTGGGAATGGCGCGAATGAGAAATGCAAGTGCTCTGATCCCATGTGATGCGAGGAGAACCAGTTCTCTTTCTGGAACTCGAGGCGTTGGATCAGTTGAAGAATTCATCATCGTCAAATGGGTCATTTTCCCGAGCGAAGATGTTGACTGATTCAGACTTTTTAATATACTGGTCACCCTTAAATTTATTGTTGCCATACTTATTTGGTCTAGGGTTCTTTAAGGGTAGAGTCGTCGACTTTTCAGGCACTTGGTCCTCTAGCTCGGACCGAAAGGTGAAAGCATCATCATCAAACCTCTGTTCACCATTAAAGAAGCTGTCCCTTCCACTGTCTTCAGAAACGAAACTGTCAGGATCTTTGATGTCAGAAGGAAGTTCCTCAGGAGTGGCCTTCAGATCAGAACCAAGTCTGGGTCTATCAGAAGTGTCACTAGAAGCACTTGCTGTGGGAGTGAGATCGTCTTCGAAGTAGTTGGAGCCTTTGTATGTCCTAGGGTCTCTTTTCACATGGTCCTTCATACTACTTCTGGGACTTGGTGACTGCTTTAGTTCCACTTCGACCCGGGTTCGAGGTTCTGCGCTTAATGAGTCCAAGGAAGCTTCACTGCGTTCTATAGGTTGAGTGAAGTCGTCCTCGAAAGGAGAACTTTGAGAGTTAGTTTGAGGACGCGTTTTGTGCCTGTTTATTCTTCTTTTTTGATAAGAATCGTTCTTTACGTCCGCTCCCTCGGACCAGTAGGGTCTCTCGACCCAACTGTCAAACTCTTGGTCGCTGCCCCAATAGCTGTCCCGACTTCTTGATCTGTGTGGTCGGTGGTAAAGATCGGAGTCGTTGTCGCTACATTCTGATCTGGAAACTACATATTTTGGTCTCACTTCGGCGTAGACTGGTTCTGGATTCCTCCCGTCGTTAGCGCTGTTAGGTCTTTTGGGCCAGTGCCTCTTCCTGGAGACGTATCTAGAAATATATAGAAGAGGGAACGAAGATAAACTTAAGTCAATTCTAGATCATCAGTAGGAGAATCTAATGGAGCTAAAGGATAGCAAGAAGGCAAAAGAGGTGAAATATTTAATTGTGAGAAACAACGTTCTTACCTAGGAGAATCATCCGCACGTTCAGGACCATACTCCTCTTCCCATCCCGGAGGATAATCATAATGCCTAGCTTCTCTCGCATAATGTGGATCATGCTTCCTGAAAATTTCCTTGTGAGGGTAATCACCATCCGGACCCCGCCGATTCCAGAATGTCCCATCCTCTTCCCACCTTCTCCTCTCGTACTCTCTTCTCGTCCACCTCTCCTCATCATCATACCCCATACTTTCCTGACTACTAAACCTATCTCTACCCTCTCTACTCTCCCTACTCTCCCTACTCTCCCTACTATCTCTCTCCTCACTCCACAGCATTAATCTCCTCTTGACACGTTCTTCCTCATAATAAGGATCATCATGAGGCCAGAACCCTTCTCGATCGCCATTCCAAGGTCTTTGCTTCGGTCTGCACTTCCAATAAGCTTTATACTCCTCTTCATCCTTATAAGGTATCTTTCTATGAAGATACCTCTTTCTTTCTTCTTCCCATCGAGCATCTTCATGCCATGGTGTTAAATCACGAGTTCTGTGACCAGGTTTTCCCCATGGTACCCCTCCTCGTGTTTTCCTTCCCATTTTATCTCTAAAGATTCTATCTTTGTTTGCAGGTTCGATACCCTCTTCATAATAGGACCTCTCTTCGAATCCAATCCCAAATGGTGGTCTACCATAAGGTCCTCCCTCCCCCCTGTATTTTCCATTGCTCTCCTCACTTTCTTCTTCGTCTTTCCATTCATTGTCACTTTCGCCTGAATGCCTTTGGATTCCTGATCTTGTCTGAAGCTCCTTGATGAATTCCTTACCATCAGGAGACCATGGTGAAGTACCACCAACCGATCCGTGACTCCCCCCGTAGGATTTTTCGGATTGGAAAACATTTACATCAAATTTAGCCCAGTTTTCCTCATCCCTAGAATCGTCCTTTCCTGCTTTGGATTCCGGAAGAGGACAGAAGACGTCTTCAAAACCAGTTATCGGTTTACTGATCGCCGATGGAGTTTCCACGTTCAACATCTTGATCTCCTCAAATATGTCCAGCATTTTCGCCTCTTCTTTTATCGTAGACGGTTTAATTGAAGGTTGTGGGAGAGTGTCAGAGAACAAGCTCATTAGATCCACATCAGCTGATGATTTAGCTGCTTTAACTGGTGAGGATTTGATTGGAGAAGCCTTGAGAGGTGAGGTTCTAATAGGCGACGTTTTGAGTGGCGAGCTGATGAAGTTTGTAGATTCGGTCTCATTCTTCATGGATGTCTGTTCAGTCTCCTCGATAATCTCTCTTAAGGCTGCGTATCTGTCGCTTGAAGTTGATGTAGATTGCTTAATTTCCACTTTCTCCGGCCGGGGTTCGGCCTCACTTAACGGCGTTTCCTTATTCTCTGAAACTTTGAATTTAGAATCCTTTACTACTTCTTCAGTTTCTGGAACTTGCTCCTCCTGTTCAGTACCTTCCTCACTATCATTCGAAGAATCCCCCGAAAGTCTCTTCTCTTCAGCTTTTTCCTCCTTCCCATCCGTTATTATACTTTCTATTTTAGTGTCAGGAAAATCAGAACGAATTTCATCTTCATCAGGAGTCGATTCGTTTTTAACTGGGCTTCCAGAATCAGGTGGTAACTTGACAGTCAGATTCTTCAAAGACACAATATTCTCCATCTTATTCTTCTCTTCTACATCCTTTTCCTCCGGAGGTCTTGACTCTTCTTGAACATCTGGGTCCGTCGAGTCACTGTCGTTCTTAACCAGTTTATTTCTATTTTCACTTGGTGTCTCCGTTTGTAGTAACTCTCGGAAAACAGCGTATTTATCGTAGGTACTATCAGATGTCTTTTGTTCCTGATCAAAGTTTGCTTTGAATAATGGCTCGTTGGAGACGAAGGCTGTTTCTACCATCTTCGCTGATGCATGAGGTTTCAGAGGAACTTTTTCTCTTACTGGAGTTGAGGCCTTTTGGCTCATCTTTGCCTCCTTAGCAGACAATTCAGCCAAACATGATGTTAACTGATGAAGAGTTAGACTAGTCAATTCAGTCACAGTCATATTCAAGGTCGTTGCTAATTCACTAAGATTCGATGATGTCAACTGACTTAGAGTAATATCCAAAGACGGTTTGGGTTTTTTAATTTCAGCAGATAAAGTCTTATTTGTCCCAGAATTTTGGAAGAGCGAAGACAAAGATGGAGGGATGATCGAGCTAAATGAGTCTTCGAAACTTGAATCCGAAAAGCCAGTCTGCTCAGATCTCTTTGGTAGTTGTGGCATTGGAGGACTGAAATTATCATCAAATCGACTCTTCGCATCTCTTGCTGGACTTCTGTTCCTACCCTTTCTCGTTGGTGAAGGGGAACCTTCTTCTCTTTCAAGGAAGTCATAGTGGAAATGTCCTTCACTATAAGGTGGCCTCGGTGGAGGTTTGATCGCACCTCTAGCACTTTGTTTCTTTGGTGGAAGTGGTGGAGGATTTATCAAAATGCTTCCAGAACCTCTCGGTGGTGGTTCGGGAACATTGTCTATTTCCACACTGGAACTAGAGAGTCTGGAATTTGCATCTGAGGAGCCAGATTTCATGGAAGAAGCTGAGTAATCACTTGTCCCAGAAAAATCTATCGGAAAAGGTTTATCCATAGATTGAGTCCTATTTCCCGATACATCAATCCCGTAATCTTTCCTGGAGTACTGTAAGTATTTCCTGGGACTAGGGAGTTTAATTAGCCCCTGGGTTGATTCAGTAGAATCTCTGTCCATTTTAGTCAAAACTGATGAGTTTGAAGTAGAACCAGAATGATTTTTCTGTCCGTCCTCCTCTGGGGGTAGGGATACAGATAGAGGCTGGTAATTATTTCTGGGAGAAGATTCCCTCTTCAGAAGAGGTGAACTTGTCCTCGGACTTGTCTCGTTGTCACTGAACTTTTCAAAGTTGGCAAAGCTGTTGTTCTCAAAGTTATCAGAAGTCGAGGCGTTGTTATGTAACTTTAGAGGCTCTATTGGATCACTGATACTAGATATCTTGAAATCTGTGGGAAAAGTGTCGTTAGAACTTGTAGTAGCCAAGTCTTTCAATACTTTCTTTGGGGGATTCTTCAAATGTTGAAAGAAGTCTTTCTTGTCCACGTATGGTTTTATCAAGCCGGTTCCTAGTGGATCTAGTTCTGTGAAGACGTCTACTTGCTGACTGGCATAGTAGCTTTGAGGTGTGCTGGAATCCTGAAACGAGGAACACCTCTTTCAAATTAGGCATTGCTTTCTTATGACCTCTCGATATATTCGAACAGATACTTACACTATCCTTGTCTTTCTCTCCTGTGAGATTCCTAGAAAGATTTGAAAGTTCACCATCATTGAAGAGGTCTTCGGTTTCTTTATCGAACCAATGAACGGAACCATAGGGAGGTGGAGTTTTGCTAGTGACTGTGGTGATCGGACTGGATGAGGAGGAAGTAGAGGTTGGCTGAACAGTTTGCTGCCGTTCAAAATGTCGGGTTCTTGAAGATGGTGGTGGAGGTAAAATAGGTTGCACGTTCTCTTTAACCTGAAACACCACGTACACCAATTGCTCATCCAGATCAAAGAACTGAAACTGAACTTTCCTTAAAATTATCATTTCAGTTTGAGTAGAAGCTAGAAATAGAGAATTCAGAAACCAATTTAAAATACGAATTCGACATCTAAAGTTGAATACCTTCATGTTAGCAAACGAGTCCCCAAAGGGATCAGCATCGAAAGGGTCCTCGGTTGGTCTAGGATTATCCGGTGTGATCTTGTCCATTTGATGAATGCCCTGCTGTAACGAGTTCAGTTCAAACTGTAGGTCCAAAAGATCAGCTACCACTCCACTTTGTGACTCGTGCTTTCTCCCAATAGATTTCTCGACTTCGGAATTTGTCCGATGGTGAGAAGCCTCGCTACCTGCCGCACCCTACACAAGAAGTAGCAGACACTTTTTGCGTCCTTCACGACACAGATTTGACAATCTTATTGCTCTTAATTATTTCCCGAATTTATCTTCTCTTTTTCGTCTCGAAATGTCTCAAATTTTTTTAAAACGATATACTAAATCAAAATAACAAATCAATGGTGTTTGCTTCCTTCTTGAATTTCTAGATAGAGGCCGTTTAACGATCACGTCACCACTAAATGTATAATGATGAAGATAAATGATAATCTTGAGGGAAACTACATTTGAGACGTCCACAAACCAAGCTACGCTTACAGATGCACAGTGTAATTCTATGAAACTTAAGACTGTGCAGTAGCTTCGGATTCTGAACATCTTTCACTAGAAATATGACAGATTACAAAAATGGTTTCAGAGTTTAAATTAGTTTATAATACTGCATTTTAGAGGGACGATTTAGATAAATAATCTAGTATGAAACCTCTATTTTGTGACATGAGCTATACAAAAAAATATCGAATGTTTAAAATTGGTGACATGCATTTTGAACGGCCTCCTTAGCCTAAAAAATTCTCATTCTCTCTTATTAGCTTCGACTCTACTTCTGTGGGATTACGATACGACTTTTAAAGCCTAATTTATCAACCTAAAAAAGCCAAAATAAGAAAACTTGTAGATAAAATAATTCACGTACCTTTGTGTCCGGCGATGGATCTACAAAAATTCCAGGTGAGTGGAACTTCATTGTATTTTGCTCAATGTGTTGCTTCGCTAGTTCAATTTCCTTTTTCTTCAATTCAAAAACCACTTGAAAGAGATCCCTCATTGCTATAACAACCTGTGCACAAATTAAGTAATTAAACACAACGTTTTGGGAAAAAGTAGAATATTATACTAGTCCACATGATTGAGGTGAGGATTAGCCAGTAAATAATACAAATTTGCACACGAAATTGAAATAATAAAATGTAAGGAATCTTTTGTGAGGCAAGCAAGTGTGAAATTAGGGCGGTTTGGTTTTTCGAAACGGAGGTCGATTTGAATTCCAAGAAGCACACCAGGGTGCAATCTATGTAGTTGGATCCCTATCAAAGGGAGTGAGGCCAACCGTGTCTAATCCGAAACTTGGACCGGTGATCGAAGGGAGTCAATTGCGACAAACCGACAAAGTAATGCAATTATTTACACACGCCCATGAAATTAGAGCAGACCACCGTTGCATGTTGTTAGTTTCATTCTGAGGCTGTTGTCAAATCTCGACTAATGCAAATATAATTTTGCGCCTTGCACATTTGAAGTATCACTGTGAGATGACACGATTTAATAGCATTTTGAAACCTCGATCCCGTTTACTCTATTGATTTGGCAAATACCCAAATTAAAACACTAGAAAAAAAATTTGGGAAAATTATTGGTGAAAATGATTAAATGATCTATATTATTTTGTGGATGGTAAAATTGTGGAAAATTCACCTGACTTGCTGCCTTGTCTGTTTTAATACCGAAAAATCTGTGTCCCATGTCAGGTGAACCAAAAATGTAGCCGAAAGCTCTGGAGTCACTCATGTCTTGAGCAATGAAGGATATTTTGTGAACTGGGTGGTGATATTGACAATCCTGAAAAAAATAGAATTTTTGTTGATAAAATTTATTATTATTGCACTTATTATAATAAAAAATGGCAAATTAAATTTGAATTGAATATAATTTAATTACTCCGGTTTTTTCATCTCGTAAGCGTAATCCATCGATGCTGATTTGGACAGTGATTCGTTGTTTGTGCTCCCCAGCAGCACGAATGGCCATTTTTAAGTCAGCTAAAGCAGCCTGGCACATTCGATCTCCACGTGCTTCCGAAACTTCCAAAATTCCTATCAGCTTCGCCTTGAACGACACACCCTCTCCCAAAAATCGAGTAGGTTCATTTTTGACTGCAACAGAAATTTTTTATTCATTTTAATTTTTAAATAATGTAGAAGCCACAAAAAATAAGAGATTGATTTTATGGCTGCATCACATACCATTCTGTAAAAGTAGTAGATGCTATTTCTTTGTTTTTCGTATTTTGAAAAAGAATGTTTGAAGAAATTATGTATTGAAAAAATTGTGACTAACAAAAATGTTAATAAAATTCAAAAACTGAAGTGTATGGCGCCAGAACCATGTAAATGACAAGACAAACCTTTTTCAGGAAAACAAAAAAAAAAGGTTTTTAAAATTCGAATTATTTAAAATAGAAAGAAATTAGAAAGCTCTTTTGAGAGTTTATGGAGCTTCATAGATGTATAAAGAAAAAAGTTAGAAACATGCATACTTTCCGAGAAAATGCTTATCATTTGTCTGCGGTTTTTAACCTTATAAGTGTCATGAAAAAATTTCATATCAGTGAAATACAGGAAACATGTTAAGAGATAAATAGAAGGCTCAAAACTGAAAAATTAATTCCATGTTCTCGTTAATATAAAATAAAATTGAATTTTTCATTACAATTTTTCAAATTTTATATATAAAGTCCACGTGTTTTAAAATTTGTTTATGGACCCAATTGGTAACGTAATATAAGTAAACAATTACTTGGTATAGAATTTATATTCATACTGAATAAGCAGTTGGGTGTAGAACAAAATTGTCCAATACATGGACTTCATGTAATTTTTTCCGCAGAATCGAATGGTACTATTAAGTTTTTCGTATCTCGCATGTTCAAACAAATTGTTTAAGCAATTTAAAAATCAAATTTCATTCACCACAATGTGTGGCGGAATTTCAGAGAATTCTTAAGCCAATAAAACGTGTTTTCAAAAGAGTGTCACTTACATGGTTATGCCGTGACAGTCGTGACACCCTTCAACTGATTATTATTTGTTTCAAGAACAGAGTTTATTGCTGGTAGGTTGTTGCTCTATATAGTAATTTCAAAACTTTTGGTTACATTCATAAATTTCGGAAATTAGCTATTTTTATTATTATTTTATTAATTCATTCATTGAATGGATTTATTTATAATCACAATTAGAATCTCTGGCAACTGAAAAAAAAACTTATATCTATTGCTATTGTCCATACCTGTATATATGTTACGTATAACTTTTCATGCGTCCAAGCGAACACATGAAATTGTTTAAGGCTTCTCGGTCGATCACCAAAGTTAAGCAGCGCTGGCTTGGTTTTACTCGGATGGGAGCCATCGCACTAGATGGAGTGTATCTATCAGCTTTTTAAGCTGCCTTTCCTCTCAAACTAATGATACTACTAATACTATTAGATGAGATGTGTAAATAATACGGATGTACTGTCCCTAAAATGAAAACCACATTTTTTTTCCTCACATACTTGAGTCGTATCGTTGTCGTATGCTTCGCTCTATTCAAATATGTGTTTAATAGGTGCATGACAAATATATGTAACATTTCAAAAGATCGAAATAAAATCCACTCTATTATGAAAACTTGTGTGCACCAAAAAGGAACACGCCAAAAATTTCACAAATCAAAAATGGACTTTTTGACTACCCGTTTTTCCGGC
>JAUMHM010000085.1:9849904-9873885 GCA_032362435.1 Melikaiella ostensackeni | reverse complement strand
TCAAAAAACGCCGAACGCACAACTAGGCAGAAAAACGCCGACATGGGACGGCACCCTTAGTGATTATTTTATGAAATAATTAATTTCCCCCAGCAAACACCCAAAATAACATCAAAATAATGGAACTTGTGAGTTTCCAAACGGATTTAGTGATTTTTCTATCAAATAATCCATTTCCCCTAGAAAATGCCCAACATAACCTCAAAATAATGAAACTTGTAAGGTCCCATTTTCGCGTTATTCTGCCATTTTTGAGGTCTGAATTTTGTCACTAGGCAATTCAGCCCATGCCATCCTTCTAGTCATCCTCAGACACTCTGTCATTAGCTGAAATGCCTAGTGACAAAACGCCGAACGCAGAACTAGGCAGGAAAACGCTGACATGGGATGGAACCCTTAACGATCTTCCTATCAAATAATCCATTTCCCTTGGCAAAACACCCAACGTAACCTTAAAATAATGGAACTTGTGAGTTTTCAAAGAAACTTAGTGATTTTCCTATGAAATAATCCATTTCCCCCAAAAAACATCCAACATAATCTCAAAATAATGGAAGTTGCGAGGTTTCAAAGGGACTTAGTGATTTTTCTATAAAATGGTCCATTTCCTGCCCAAAACATGCAATAAAACGTCAAAATGATAGAATTTGTGAGTTCTTAAAGGGACTCAGTGATTTTCCTACAAAAGAATTCATTTCACGCTGGAAACAACCCAGGACTTTGACCCCGGTAGCATTTGCAGAAATATGGGGTGTGAAAGAGCTTTTACGCTTAATGTCATTATCAACTGTTTCCATAAGAATCACTTCTGATTAACACGATAATGAACTCCTGATTTTGACTGATTCCAAAGGAACCACTTTTTCAGTAGAGCCGCAACATCATAGAACCCCTAGTTTTTTCTGCGTGGTGAATAATGTGATTCAGAGTTTCGCTCATAAAGTAGTTTAGTGATTGGGAATTATTTTGGAATTTATACAGTTATACACTTGATGAAACAAATACAACAGCTGGTGTCACTTGAGCTCACTTCTCCTTAGAAACCTGTTACCGATCCTGCAGATCCGTTTTTATCCTGGTGTGCAGCATCATTCAAAATCTTATTGTCTAGCCAATAGCCACGAACGTCACCCTATGTGGCCCATGGAATATCATGGGCAAGTTGATGCGAAATGCAATCACGTAACGCACGAGAATCAAATCGAATTTGTGTTGTGAGGGGCTTGAGCGATATAACAGCGATAGGCCCAAACGAATTAAGTCGTCCACAGGGTAGATCGATTTACATCTGGTCGAATAAACGCGAATAGCTGCCTCGAATTCACGATCAATTAGATTTCGACGATCAAACCTACAACAAGGGAACCTTGTTTCTTCTTGTCGAATAATTATTGGGGTTTAAATTCAGCGAGTGGTTTAGGAATGATAGATATAACCTTCTTCAGCTTCAATTATATCTTTATTTCTTCATTTCTTGGGATAAATTGGTCTGGAGAACTCTTATAGTCGAATAGAATGAATAATAATAATTTTCAAATTTATTCATTCACTTTGTCCACATTGAATCTTCTATGTTTCCGCTTGATTTTCTCGTATTTTTTGTCTCGCGTCTTTTTCTTTCATGTTAATGTGACAGTTTATTAGTACACTCAACTCTCGAGTTAGTACGAGTCTCGGGCATTGCTTACTTTGACCGTATGAACCATTTCCAGTAGGAATACATAATATTAATTAACTGTATTATGTACAAATGTAGATTCTTGCTATCATAATGGTTGAAACTTTTTTGATAATAAAGACTAATTAATAAAAAGAGGATTTTCCGCGTGTATTTAAGAATAAATGCGAAATGTGTACGTGAGTGTGCGAGCTGCCCGCTTTGTTGCTACGGTACTGCGTGATTGCGTCAAGGTCGCCGCGCGTCTTTCCCTGTCCCCGGATTTCCTCTTCCTAGAGTGCGAGCTGACAGTATTCTAGAGACGCAATAAGCCGAGGCGCAGTATATCGAGAGTTGAGTGTCTATACGTCAGTTTGTCATCTTATGGAATTCTGTTTCCATTTGAAGTTGTTTCTATTGAATGGAAATTCTTTGGTTTAAATTGAAATATCAAATTCTCATCATGTCTGATCGACATAACAATAATTTTTAACTGACTTTAAGATCATTTAAAGTTAGATGCAGTGTTGAGGAAGTTCTTTAAAAAAATGTACTAATTATAGCTAAGGTTAGTTCGTGAAAATAGTAACTGGTTACATTTTCACTCACTGATTGAAGTAACGTGAAGTCCCTGTAAAGTTTTTTTTTACGGAAACATATATTACATATGTAAAAAATTATAAGAATTTTCAAAAAATAAATCAACGCTGTCATTTTTACTGTTCAAAATTGAAAAATTTACAAGTGAAAATCTATAAAATTGAGTGAATTTCAATTTCAAATCTTCAAAATTCAATTATTTCAAAAAAGGATTAAAAATTACATTATGTTAAGTGATAAGAATTCCAAATTCAAGAATCTTTAATTGTAAGCCGTACGAATGGCAGAATTTAAATTCCACATCTATAAAACTGAATTCATTTCAATTTTAAATCTTCAACATTGCATCATTTCATATTTTACAAATCAAATATTGAAGCGTGTTTAATCCTAAATATTCAGGACTGAAAAATTTTTCATTGTAAATCTTGAAAATTGAAATACAATAATACATGTTCCAAACAAATGTTGAAAAATCCGTCATTTTAAACTGTCAACATTCCAAATTCATGAATCTTTAATTAAAGTCATAAAAATCAATGAATTTAAATTGCGAATCCATAAAATTGAGTAAATTTCAATTTTACATCTTCAAAGTTCAATAATTTTCAATGTTGAATCTTAAAAATTGAACTATTCCAATAGAAGCGTTTAAAATTACATCATTTTAATCTGCAAACATTTTAAATTAATGAATCTTTAATTATAAATCTCAAAAATAGAACAATTTTCAATTGAAAATCTACAAACTCGAATAAATTTCAATGTTAAATCTTTAAAATCTTCAAATCTTCAGCTTAAATCTCCAAAAAAAAGCATCCAAAATTACATCATTTCATACTATAAACATTCCAAATGAATGAATCTTCAATTTTAAATCTTTAATTGAAAATCATTAAAATTGATGAATTTTAAATTGTAATTTTATGAAATTAAATACATTTCAATTTCACGTCTTCGAAATTCAATAATTTTCAATTTTCAATCTTTACAATTGAACTATTTTAAAAACAGCATTCTAAATTACATCATTTTAAACTACAAATATTCCAAATCAATGAATTTTCAATTGAAAATCATAAAAATTGTTGATTTTTAAATTACGAATTTATATAATTGAATAAATTCCAATTTTACATCTTGAAGATTGAAGAATTTTCCATTGCAAATATTCAAAATTGAAGAATTTTCCATTTTATATCTTCAAAAATCAATGAATTTCAACTTTAAATTTATACAATTGAATAATTTTTTCAATCCTCAAAATTGAACTGTTGAAAAAAAACATTCAAAATTGCATTATTTTCTTATTTACACATTAAATATTGAAGAGTCTTCAATTGCAAATATCCAAATTTGAAGAATTCCCCATTGTAAATCTTTAAAATTGAACTATATATTTCAGAAACACTTTCAAAATCACATCATTTTAAACTGTAAACTTTCATATTAATGAATTTTCAATTGAAAATCATAAAAATTGACAAATTTTGAATTTGAAAAATGCTAAAACTGAAGAATTTTTAATTCGAAATTATCAAAATTGAAGTATTGAAAAAACCTTCAAAATTACGTAACTTTAAAATGTAAATCTTGAAAGCTGAATAATTTGGAATTTCGCATTATTAATATTCAAGAATTTTCAATTGTAACTCTTCAAAACTGTAGAACTTTGCATTGCAAATCTTTAAAGTTAAAGATTTTTTTAATTTTGAAAATTTACAATTAAAAATTATGCAAATTTTAAGTTTCACAATTTAGATTTCTGTAATTTTGCTTGTTTACACTTGAGGTTTCTTCAATTTGGAGGATTTAGAATTGAAAATTCTTGATCTTTGAAATTATCAAACTTTAAGGATTTTTATTCATACATTTTTAACATTTAAGATCCAACATACAACATCCATTGTAAATTTTCAAAATGGAACTATAAAAAAAAACATTCAAGATTACATCATTCAAAATCAAGAAAGTTGCCGAATAAAATTGAAATTTGAAACATATGAAAGCCGATGTAGCTATTTTGATATTCATTTCAATTTGTGATTATAATTAAATATATTTCATAGTACTTAGAATTTAGGCATATATTTTAATTTGATAATTAAGCAATTACAAGAAGAAACAAGTTATAAACGCACGTAGCGCGCTATACCTGCTAATATTTATATAATATATACATTTTATATTTTAATTCCTTTTTTATTTTAATGCCATCTTCAGTACCGCAAACCGGGGCTAAGCGGCGCATTTGTGGGGAAAGCAGTGCACACTCAAATCTGTATTTAAAAGGCGATAATGCTTTTTCTACGATTTTCAATTAAAGCTTTACAATTTTTCTTTGCAAGCCTTTATATTTGTTACCCAGAAGAAGCAAATACAACATTTAGAAATGCAGGATAAAGGGTGCGCCGCTTTCCCCCACATGCACCGCTTAGCCCCGGTTCACGGTATTGCTCAAATTCTAAGGATTGCTTATTCATTTTAATTTTGATGTAGAAATGGTAATGTAAGGGAGACATTGTATGGGGTGAATAAAAATAAAATGAGGGAAATCTGTGATGGTGATTTTTAATAAGTAAACGAGGAAGGTGCCTCTTTAAACACTTCCTACCAATAATAACCACGTCTCAAACTGCATTTGTGTGATTGTGCCCGTACCCGCTTGAGTTGAGTGCACCAACTGTCGACACTCGAAAATCGACGGGGTAACTCTTGCATCCCTTTTATATATAGTTCTTTACACATTTTTTTATTCTTCATTCTCGGTTTGCACCAGATGCTATAAATTTCTTTGTATCACTTGTTATGATTCACAGTCTTTGAGTTTGTTGTTAAAAAATCACAACTTCAAATCGAATATCGTGGGTGCTCTTTTGTTTCACCTTTTTCTTCGCTTTAACATTTATTCCTATAGTAAGGCTCATTTTTCTAGAGGTCGAAAGTGATTATGAATTACATTATATAGAAGTAGTAAATATTCCTAAGGACTTACAAATTATAAATCATTTTCAAATTCTCCTAACTTTTCATCCACCCAGATGCCCATTTTTAATTTTTTCCCCTTCTCCTTCCTTCCTACCCCTACCACGTTTTAGACCTTCACATCTCAATGTCGCTATCACCGGAAATTGCTCGAGCCTATCTCATTGGCCACTTCCATTCTAACCATCAGTTTCCTTATTCTTTCTCTTGCTAGAATCAAGAACGTATATAATAAGGACAGGAAACTCAAGTGGAGGGGATAGCACAAGAGAAGGCGGCTGGGTCGGAGCACATCCTTGCGTAGTTTCGTACTGTGGTTCAGGCTGTCTCTTTTTTTCGCGAGCGAGAAAGAGTCAAGCACGTGCATTGGAGTTGCTTACACTTTGGTGTTTACATTTTTGTCAACATTCTCCATCGCGTTTTTAATGTGTTTTTCATGCGAGAAATGGAAAATAATTTTAAAAAATGGCGCGAGCGTGTTGTGTCGTGCAATGCAGCACCAAATCGAGCGGCCAAGAGAAATGTACAAGTTTATTTAAAATCAATTTCGTAAGTTGTCCCATGGCTTTATTCAATGCCATGTGAGCGTAACCTCAAGAATTGAAAAAAAAAATTAACCAACTTACATTCACGCGAAACGCAATATCAACAAAAACACTGGTGGACACTAATTTTACTGGGTTGACTGGGTTTGACAACTTGCGACATTTTGAAATAAGCATCGCTCTCTCGCTCGCAGAGAAAGAAACAGCCCGATGCGCAGTACGAAACTACGCAATGATGTGCTCCGACGTAACCGCCGTTATTTCAGCCACGGGTGCTTTACCCCCTCCACTCGAGTTTGCTGTCCTTATATACGTTCTTGGCTAGAATGTAATCTATTGAGGTGTTTCCCTTTGCCTGTGAACGTCATTTCCCCTTCTTCATCCCACTTAGCATTATCATTACAAATAAATCATCCTTCCCCTCCTAACAGGTTCAATAGAGTTTTATCCTCCCGATCCACTTATTTGCGCTTCGAATTTCTATTAAACATCTCGCTGCCTTCACCCCCCCCCCCCCAACTCACCGGTCTAGCGGGTCTAGCCATTTAAATCTCCCCTTATCAAGACCAACTTCTCATTCCTTTCCTCCATCCATTTCCTTATTACTCTCCATCCCTCCTCTTCTCCTCTCCTCCTGTACACACAAACGATAGCCGCCCTCTCCCCCCTACCTTTACTCTTTTCATCATTATCACCTCAACCTTTTCTTCTCTCTCGTTCGTTCTCTCATCTTCTAGCAGTTCCCTTCTAGCCACTGACACCATGCCGCCCATCCTCCTGCCCCTCTCGTGTTCTTTTCTTGCTTCTTGCGTCGTCCATTCATACCCCCTCGGCAACGTTAATTCAAGTTCTCCAGTCTTTTTTATCCGCCCACGCTGCTGGATGAAACTGAGTAAGTGATAAGGTGAGGGAGAAGATGAGACCGAAAGGAAATAGAGAGGGGGTAGGAGAGGTTGGTGGAATATGCTTCCGAAAAGCGCATACCTCTGATTAATTTGAAACTCCGTATACTTATGTATTTTGATGCGCTGATTACGAAAATGATAGTAAAAATAGACGAAAATTCCATTTTCATGGTGAAAACCATGAAAATCCATAAGAATCATGGTTTTTTGTTTTTATCTTCGTAAATAAAAAAAATTCACAAAAATGTTCTAAATAAAAGTTGTAGATCTTTCAAAAATACATATCTTATGTACAATACATTTTTACTCTACAACTAATAGCTTTCGAGAAAATGGACTTAAATGATATGAAAAAATCCTGGATGGCTGAATACGCGCTCGTAGAATGGTTAGGAGAAGCGAAACAGAGGTACCTTCCCGCCCCCCTCGAGATGTTGGAAAGGGGAAGGTATGTGACCTGATTTGTCTTCATAGCCAGTCACAAGGGTGCATTCCCCCCACGAGATGTTGAAAAGGGGTAAGGATGTGACCTACATTATTTCTGCGACTAGTCACAGGGGCGACTTTTCCCCATGAGCTGTTGGAAAGGGGCAGAAATGCGACCTAAATTCGTTCTGTGACAAGTAACAGGGGTGCCATCCCCCTCCCCCAACGAGAAGTTGGAAAGGAGTAGAGATGTGACCTACATTCTTTCTGTGACCAGTCACAGGAGTGCCCCACCCACACGAGACGTTGGAAAGGTTTAAGGATGTGACCTACATTAATTCGGTGACCATTCACGGAAGTGTCACAAGTTCTATTCCAAGAAACTCTACACTTTGAACCAACATTTTCCTACTTTTCTAGAAAAATATTGGTTTTTCAGAAAAACTTTATGATACAAAAAAAGGTATATTTTGAGTAGATCCACAATCCTTGTTTGAAGCTTTTTTGAATTTTTCCATTATTTACCGAGATAAACGCAAAAAACCATGATATTAATGGGTTTTTTATGGTTTTCATCATAGAAATCGAATTTGTGCATATTTTTACTATCGTATTCGTGGTCAGCGCGTCAAAATACATAGGTATACGGAGTCTCAAATTAATCGGAGGTATGTGCTTTTCGGAAGTACACCCGGTTGTTGGGACGGTAAATGTAGGGAAAGTAAAGACAGGATGAAGCTGAATGTAAGAGAATGGAGAAAAGGAGAAATGGAAAAAGGGAAACTTAACCGAAGGAAAAGATACCAGGAAAGAATGTTGAGTGAAAAAATACGGAGAGGGCGGAAAGGTACATGGAAGAGGTCGAGCAAGCGGTAAAGGAGGGAAAGGAATTAGAAGTGATAAACAGGAAAAGAGGAGGAAGGAAGGGTGTAAATGAGGAAATCGGAATGGAAGAGTGGACGAAGTACTTCAGGAGTCTGTTAGGGGGGGTGGAAAATAGAGTAAAGGGTGAAGGGAGGAGGATGATAGAGGGGGCGAGGACAGCGAAGACAAGATACGTAGGGAAGAAGTGAATGAGGCAATTGCAAAGCTGAAAGAAAACAAGGCAATAGGTGTGGGGATGGCTTGGAGAATGAAGCACTGCAGTATGGTGGAGAAGGGCTGAAAGAAGAGATGTGGAGGATTCAAGTGAAATTTGGAGAGGCGAAGGGTGGTTCAATTTTCTGGTCAATAAGAACTTGGGGCGGAAGAAAGGAAAGCTAGTTGCACTGAAGGTGGATGTTTAAAGCAGCATTTGACTTCGTGAGCAGGAGGGTGCTATGGAAGTCCTTGAAAGAGGGAGGAGTTGATGAATGGTTGATAGATAGGATAAGAGTAATATTTGTGGAGACTAAGATAAGGGTTAAGTTAGGAGAAAAGAAAGGAGAGGAATTCTGGGCAGGAAGGAGACTTACGCAAGGATGCCCGTTGAGCCCCCTTCTGTTTAGTGTCCTAGTAACAGACTTGGAGGAGAGGATTGGGAAGAAGGGAAAAGGAGGGACAGTTTTGGGAACAGGCAAACTTTATTCACTAGCATATGCAGGCGATGTAGTTCTAGTAGCGGATGATGAAAGAGGGATGAGTCTGTTGATGAAAGCGTTCGGAGAGTATGTGAGAGATAAAGATTTGCAGGAAAAGAAAGCGTAGAGTATGAATGGAAGATAAATAGCAAGGTGGTGGAGTTGGTGTAGAAGTTTTGACACCTAGGATTTTGATTTGGAACAGGAGGGGGAAGAGAGCTGCAAGTGAGAAGGAGATGGTAGTCTGCGAGCAAAGTAATGGAACAAGTGTGGGTTATAGAGAAGAGTAGGTTCAAGGACGACTGGAGGATGAGAGTGCGGATGTTCGACGTGTTAGTGTGGTCAGTGCTAAGTCATGGAGTGGAAATTTGTGGATGGAAAGAGCATAAAAGAGTGTAAAGTTTGCATGAGAGATTTCTAAGATGGGTCTTGGTGGTGAGTTGGAGGTACCCAGGTTATATGCTGAGGGAAGAAACAGGACGAAAGAAAATGATGGTCAGGCTACTAAAAAGATAATGAAATTTTGAAACAAAAATAAGAAGGGGGAGGGAAGCAGGATTGATCGAGCGTATGCACGGGAGATTATAAATAAAGAGAGGAGGGGTAACATGGATAATTCGAAATGGGAGGAAACAGATACGAAATGAGGGTTGAATGTGGTATGCAAGTGAGGGGGAGAGAATAGCAGAGAATAGAGGAAGAGATGAAGGCAAGGTAAGGAGAGGGAAGATGGGAAAAAAGATCGGAGTCCAGGTACAACAACTGGTACAGAATAGTTAAGGGGAAGGGGGAACCGGAATACCTGAAAAAGATCAAAAAGAAGAGCAAATGGAAGAGAGTGGTGAGATTCAGAATGGGAGAGGGGGTAAGAGTATCTAGGTATTGGATAAATGAAGGTGAGAATTTGTCTAGAGAATGTAAGTATGAGCAGGAATCATGTTTGCATGCTTAGAGAGCTTTACAGGTGACGAAGGAGGAGTGGAGACTATGGAAGACAGAATAAAGTGGATTTTGAATGGGAATGGTCAGGGTGAGGAATGGATGAAGAAGCTGGAAGAGTTGAGAGAGAGAACTGATTACACGGAGTAAAGAAAAGTAAAATAAAAATGACTCCTGAAGAAGGGGAATAAGGAGGTAGTGTTGTGGAATTGAGCTACTATCTTTGGATTGATAGTGGTAAGAGGAAACGGAGTTTCAGGTCAAGGTCGCAAGTGTCTAGGATTAAGACTAATTGCTAAGACGATATTGTGAGAAATAGTTGATTAGGTAGTATATAAGGATTGTAGAAAAGAAAATATGCAATGGTTGTGTAAAGACTCTTGAGCCCGCAAAAGGGATAGAGTATAACAAAATTAAGAATAAAGAAATCAGATATCATTTTTCTAATCGTTGACTTTTTCACAATGAGAATTTCTAAATATATTACTGATACTAGGCGAATTCTTTAATGCTCGTTTAATATTTTGAATTTAGAGTTAAATTTTCTTTAACCTGTTGATACTTTTTCTATTACACTGGGTCGAAAGGAATCAATGTTTCCCGAAATATTTAGAAGTCTAATATGAAGGAATTGCCTCAAGTCTGTTGATATATTTAGCAAAAACATATTCAAAATTTAAATATTTTAAATAATTATGAAAAGGACTAATGAAATAATAAATAATTATAATATTTTCGATTTCATTTGAAAGAAAAATACCCCTAGAATATATGTGTGCAACGTAGCTAGAATGATTTCTAGTGAAGATTTTCTAAGAAAATTCTCAAAAGGAACAATTCTGCATACAATCAATTTCACAAATGAAAATATGTGAACAAATCACTAACAATGATTAATAGAAATTGTGTGATAATGGAAGAAATCCTAGTTTTATAGGAAACTAAAATATAATAAATATTATTTACATTTTTAATTAATTAATAATAATAATAATCTGCTTACGCTTGCAGATTATCATTATATATATATTATTGTTGGTTTGCGGAGATGCTTTTGCTTTTTATTCCTGTGTTTTAAAATTTGATTTTTGTTTCTGTCATGAGACACAGAATGACATTTTATATCAGGTTAAAGTTTCCATAATAAATATAATGTTGACAATTCCATAATAATTATTTTGAATTTGTAATGAAATTAATTAATTAATAATTGGAAACTAATATTTTAGAAATAAATACATTCGATGTTCTAATTACGTTTTTCAATTTTCGTTTTCATATAATAAGTTTCTTATTTTTTTATGACTTAAGATGCTTGCATAAAGAAGAAGCCTTTGACCTTTTTAACTTTTGATGTTTGTTTCAGTAGAAATAATGAAAATGCTAAAATCTATTATAACTACAATTTTTAAATTTAAAGCAGGAGTGAAGTCTCTAACCTTCTTAGTTTATTATATAAAAAAGTCAAAATGATTTTAAAAATTTCAAAAGTTGTATGATTTTTCCCTTTTTGAATCTTTCAAAACTGTAAACTTGAAAGCCTACTTGTTGAACAGCTCTCAGCTTGAGACTTTTAAAATGAAATTATTTTAAACTGAAATCGTTTTAAATTAAACAACTTTGAATTAAAAGTTTAAGCAATTTTACTGTGTTTAAATGCATTTTATAAACCGAGAATTCTAGAGGAACATGGTTTTTCTCTATTTGATTATTTATTTGATATTTCACTAACATTTATTAACTTTTTAAATAATTTTTATTGTCTGAACAATTGGTTTTCAGCAAGATGTTACAAAATTATGACAGTTTCAAAATCGAATGAGTTTCCTAATCAGTACATTTATTATAATGATTCTGTAATCGTTTACACAATTATCAAGTGTGTGCACTTACGTTGAAAGCTGAAAATGTTAGAAAAACGTGATTTTGTCGCTATTTGATTTATTTTTTCATTCATTGCATATGTTTCTTAATTTATCTACCAAAAGAAAAAGAGTTTAATTTTTTTAAAAATTGCAAGGTTGTAAAACAATGGAATTTAATGTATTGTACTCGTTAATTGAAAAACAATTTTTAAACTTCCGTTGAGAGTTAACGAAGGTGGATTCTATGTCATTCTATCACAGTCATTCTTATCAATTAATAAAATGAGGTTGTAACTTGACAGATTCTTTTCTTTGGTAGTGACAAATAACATCTCGTTTTTTTTAAAATTTTAAAAATGGGCAAAGGCATAGAACCTTGAAATTATGGGTAACTTTTCTTTGAAAATCAAATATCATCGGTTTTATTTCTGACTGAGTCAGAAGAGACTGAGTCTTGAACCCTAAAAATTATTCAATTTCTCAATTTGAAGGTGGACTATTTTAAAAATTAAAGCATTTGAAATTGTAAGAATTTGAATTCAAAGTGTTGAAAAATTGTACAATATCAAATTCATAGCTTTTAATATTCTTCAATTTAACATTCATAGCTTTCAAAACGATAAAATTGAAAGTTCTCATTCCTATTTTCAAAATTAAGAGTTTTATATTTAGGGCAATGGAAATTTGGCAGATTCAAAATGAAACTTTAAAAATTATAGTCACTGTACACACAAAATGGGAACGTTTAAAAGTGAACATTTTTTAATTAGATATCTTCAAAATTGAAAACTTCAATTTGAATCATGCAAAACTGAAATAACGTTTTAAATTTGAGGCACAATATCAAAATTAAAAATATCGGAATGAAGCATTGAAAATTAAATTATTTAAAATTTGATAATGTTTTGAATTGAATATTTCAAACTCAGTGTGTCTCAAATAATTTTTTGTTGAAGTGATTGAATTGTACAATTAAAAATTGGAATTATAGTAATCTTGTTCTATATTTGTATATTATTAATTGGCAGTGCAACGTTTTCCGTGCGCTGAAGCGCGCGTATAATATTGCTAGTAATGTTATAAAAAATGTGTTCGAATCAAGCAGAAATTTAAATTTGATATCTATGTCGAGATTTATTTTGAAAATAAATAGATTTAAAAACATAGAGAAACTCGAAAATTGACGTTCATTTATTGAAAACATGGTGTTTACAAAATTAGTGGTTACAGAATTTGAAGAAAGAATTGAATTCTTTTTTAATATTAGGATATGAATCAGTATATTATGTAAAGAATACCTATGATTCCATCGAAATCTTAAAAGGATAAAAAGGATAGAAAATATGAAACATTTTTGCCGAAAACCAAAATAACTTCGCCACTTATTATTAATTCTCAGATTCTAACATTTCTCTACCTGTTTTATTTTAATTCATTTTGGAACTACTTATAACCGTTGATAATTTGTCTTGAGCCTTTTCAAAAATTAAAGTTTTTGAGCTCGTCAATAAATTTCTGAAAAAAATGGTTATTAACTATTTTAGTCAAAGAATAATGCACTACTTTATCATTATGCTTGACTTAATGTATGTTTTAAATTGTTTTATGTTCACCCTTACAAAACAATTGAATACATAAAAAACACTCGATGTAAAATAAAATCATTATTTTCAAATATCATTCAATTTTTAATTAACGATAAAATGATCCATTGTTCATCCGACGATTTTATAAAGTTTAACTTGTTAAAAACTGTATAGAAAATGTTAACATACAGTGATTCTTTTTAAGTGAACAATTACTTAAGACTCATTTTTGTTACTAGCATTATAAATTTTTAATGATTCGCAGACTTTTTATCACTTTTACATATTATCATCACTTAAAAAATAATAAAAGTGACGAATAATGAAGTACTAAGTAATAATTTTATAAGGCAATGAATAGTAATGCATTTTTTTATATTACACTTATTTAAAAATTGTAAGGCTTTACCAGTATTACCACACTTCTAAAGTATGGCTACCTTTTCAAAAATATACCACATTACTCATGAACACTTCAAATTTCTTTCTTGAATCATGAAATCCCCTGAGATATATGCAACCCAAACACTCTATTCCGCCTGACCTAAACGTCATTAATCACTGCGCAGAACCAAGGGATGAAAACAGAAGTCTACTAATTAGCTCCTTAAAATTGGATTTTCTTTCTAAAGAGAATATCATTACCCTCAAGAAAAAATTAGTTTATTTTCTCCAATAAACAGTAAACCATAAAAAATGTTTCCACCAAGGAAAATCATATCTCAACAATTATCCACCCCACATATGCCCTGAAGACGCCAGTGGCGCACTCTCCCTACAACCCCTGACATTATCTCAACCTATAGGGTAAAACAGTCCAAAACAAAATCAACCCTTACATTTCACATTTATTTTTAAACCATCCTACTTTTCACAATATAATAAAATTAATGACAATAATTCTTTCGATAGCCACAATACATTCAATAAATCACATCAACATAACTGCCGTGAAGAACAAGAAAACCCGTAACTTACATTTGGGATTTGACATCTGAATCAAATTTGTTTATCATTGAAATATATTAGAAACAATTACGAATTAGGTGCCAAATCCCAAGTGTAAGTTACAGGTATTCTTGTTTTGCACGGCAGATAAATCGTTCAATAAATAATTAGTTCCATCTCATAAGTTACGACTAGCAGCAAAATCTACTAATTGCAATTATAGATTACGTGATCTCGAACCATTTTTTCTAGCCTATGAATCATCCCTCATCGGTAAAAATAAAAGACGCTTAAAAGACCTTCTAAATACACATAGACAATCCATCAATGGAATATCCTAAGTACATTTTCTCTACTTACATTTGCAAGGACTGTTCCTTTTGCGTAAAGTCTGCATCGGGAATCGCGCTTTGAGGCGCGTGATGAATAGGTTCTCCAAATTTATACCACACCCTTTGCAGGGCCTTTAAATTTCGATATTAACACACTGGCACATCTTTCAATGCACAATGCACCCCCCATTAACACGTAACCCACACAGTAGTTACGAAAGTGTAGGCTGCTACGTCCCTACTTTTGCCCGTCGAAGTTTTCACCCTTCTCGTTGACCGAGCGTCGCGACAACGCGCGAAAATTGGCCAACGTATTTCGCGGGGTTGGACAATGCGAGGGGTTCGCACGTGTAAACGGCGTTGATTCCGTGCAAAAATGCAAAGGAAGTGACAGCTGCCTCTGCCGGCACAGGTCACCCATGAGCCCCTCATTGATCAATAATCCACTTTTAGTACGCGGCGGCGGCGCTTCATGCCAACGCACAGTGGGGAAAAACTGGATCTTTTTGGACAAATCAATCTGCAGGTTGTAATTTTCATCCGATTTGTACGTTCTTATTTCAGAATTAGAGTTCATTAAATTCTACAGAGACTCCTCGAGGCGGATTTTCATATTTTTGTTTTTACAAAAAACTGTGTGAAGAAGAAAAGTGAAGAAAAGGTAGTTTCAACAAAATCATTTCTTGACTTCACTGGAAAAGAATAATTGAAGCCTCGGCAGAAAAAAACGTTGGATCGACACAAGTTTTGTGTTCATGGAGTTCTACAGAGTTATTATTTTTTAATTGTTTTTCCATTCCGCAGAAGCGCTGTAATCGCTACAGTGTCAATAAAAATTCGAAAATTGAATTCGGAAAGAAATGTTAAAGTAGCCGATGTTATTTACTTCACATCAGTCTCATCCTCAGAAAAGTGTTTTTGCAAATCTAACTTTAGAAATTTTGAACAGAGTTAAAAAATGAAAATGGCATTTCCTTAAGTGTCGAAAGAAATTCGAAAACTGAATTGGGAAAATTTTTTAAATTATTATTCTTCCTTTCAATATAAAGTATAAATATAAATAATATATGTTATTATTATACATACATATTATTTTATATTATATATAATATGAAATAATATGTTTGATATTACGGGCTCTGGACGTTTCACTAGTAGCACTTCTGTTTTGTAACTCTGATTTCGCAGCTTCAGATTTTACGGCCAAAACGGTTGAATATTTCGGTCTAATTTTTTGCAAACGTATTCCCAATATTATTCTCTTTTTTTCTCAAAGTTGTTTTTCAGTAAAACTTTTTCTATTCTATTTGAAACTTGAAAAAAAATGCAATTGTAGTGCGCCTCGCATAGGGCAACCGATCAGGTTGCGTCATGTTACCTTTCTCTGGCCAAAAATTCTCGACCGTCTTTGGAGTATCTTTGGCCGGAAAAACCTAACATGACGCACTCTAATCGGTTGCCTTGTGCAAGGCGCACTTTAATTGCACTTTTTTAATTTTCATGCAAAATAGAAACAGTTTTACGAAAAAATAGCTCCGAGAGAAAAAACAGAACAGTATTTAGAATACGTATGCAGAAAATTAGACCAAAATATTCAACCGTTCGGCCGTAAAATCCCCGTAAAACCGGAGTCAAAAAAATGCCCTTACATTAATTGAGGTGGCCCAAAAAACCAAAAGTATCGAATTTTTTTCACGGCTCCCCCAAATTTTGTTAGGTTCCCAAAAACTACTCCATGAATGTCCAATAAGGGTTTTGCGGTATATTGGCCTTAATTATTACTTTTTTCACATTATTTCTTGCATAGATCCTCATGAATAAATAAATTACAAGATCTTATTCACTTGTTAGTTAATTTTTAATCGTTTAAACCATTTTTTTCATTAAGTATCGCGGATGAAGGGTATTATATGAATGTTCTGGTCAAATTATTAATGAATGTGAACACACATTCCTGAACATTTACATTATTTCAAAATAATCTTGGTATATAGTTGGTATGGAAATTACCATTAATTCGCGATATTATGAGATAAAAAATTGTTTAAATAGATAGAAATTGCTAAAACCACAAGAAGTATTTTGAAAAAAAGACTTAAGTTTCACTTTTGGAAATTTTTGAAAAAACCTATGATTTTCTAGTTTTTTCCGATAAAAAGTTGGACTTAAACAAAAATAATTTTTTTAAAATAATGTCCTAACCATTTAAAACAAAAATATACACTCTTCAAGTTCATTAATTAGATCATAGCATTAATAAAAAATAATCTTAATTTGCGATTTTCTATGAAAAAAATTGTTTGAACAATTAAAAATTAACAAATACATAAAATATTGTAATTTATTCATTCATGAGAATCTATACAAAAAATAATGGGAATGAATTAATAATCAAGGCCAATATTCCGTAAAACCCTTATTGTACTTTCATGGGGTAATTACTCTGGGAACCATAAAAGGGGCTTAGGGAGGTCGAAATTAAAAACTATTTAAGGATTCATATTCCTTGAAGAGTTTTCATGAGGTGATGACAGTATTTCACGTATTGGACGGTATTTACAAAAATGTGTTTTTTGACATGTTATTCTTACGGTAAACTTCAGGGGGTGGGAGCCTCATAATATTAACTAGAAAAAAAACAAGTGGTCACTTTTTTGTGAACCTAGAAAAATAGGGGGGAGCCTTCAGGAAATTCGAAACTTTTGGATTTTTGGACCACCCTAATTAATATTAATGTCTAGAATGTACAGTTATCAATTTTGAATTGCAAGAACGTGTGTAATTGAAGTTTCTAATGAAGTTTTGGGAATTGTTTTTAAAATTTGAAATATACTACACGTATTATTATATATATTCATTCACCTTGTAATAGTTATACGGAAATTTTATGTACACAGCGTAAAAAAATAAAGGATCATTTTTAACATACACTTATGACTTCGTCGATTTCAATTTCGGTTTTACACAGTTTTTTATGTTAGCATCCGCATAATGATAGCATTCATGGAAAAAATATTAGAAAGCCAACTATATATAGAAGTGAATGCCCATGGTACCTAGTAGGCTATTCTCTTTATTATTGGTACAGTCGCCTTTATCACCCTTTCCCATGTAGATTGGGACAATAATCGCTTTTCTGAAATCATTTGGAACTTTACCATTTCCAGCACACGTATATATAAATTCGCTCAGCCACACAAACAAATATCCGCCACCGCGCTTAAGCATTTCAGTGGAGATACCGTCCACACAAGCAACCTTACCATTCTTTAGTCTAACGTATCCTCTTCAATGTGAAGGTTGTTATGCTCCATAGCTTGACCTGCATACAATTTCTTGGAAAAATCTCTCATACAGTCTTTAACTCTGTCCGAATTCCATACCATTCCACCATCAGCATTCTTAATTCCGACTACCTCAGTGCTAGTATTTTCTTTCCTAATCTTTCCTAATCAATCATACTGTGGCTTTCGCCTCTGCACCAAGTGTACATGTGGATCATTTTATGTCTGAACTAAGTATTTGTGATGAACAAGTCTTTTTCTACGCATAAGCTAGTCAGTTTATTCCCGTTACCTTCATTTTTGGCTCTTCGAGATGACCTAGTACCCTGTCGGTACCTTCGGGTTGCGTACCAACCCAGCCATTTATATCTCCGAGTAAAATTATTCTTTCGCCAGGATCGCAAGTACCTAAAATATCATTTAACGG
The DNA here is from genome assembly GCA_032362435.1 of Melikaiella ostensackeni. NCBI lineage: Eukaryota > Metazoa > Arthropoda > Insecta > Hymenoptera > Cynipidae > Melikaiella > Melikaiella ostensackeni. The sequence goes on along the minus strand of JAUMHM010000085.1, from coordinate 9,855,827 downwards.
ATTCCAGAAGGTATCTTTTACATCCCTACTGGCACCGTCAACTGAAGCGTAGCACGCTATAATAAATAGCCTTCTGACTCCCACTTTCATTCTAACCCATGGTAATCTAGGAGATACGCATTCATACTTTTCAATACGTGTGTTGCTTTCTCATTCGTAATCAGACCAACTCCTTAGCTACCATATGATTTATTATTTACTCCTGACCAAAGTTTGAGTCCGTTCTCTGTCTTTCTTACCTCACATCTTTTCTTATTTGTTTTTGATAGACATAAAATATCTAGTTTCCTTACGTGCATTGTATCCCGCAATTCCTTTTCCTGAAGATCATTTACACCTATAAAAATCCAGACTTCCAATCTCCATTCATCGCCTGAAACTTTTCCGAGGACATGCCTTTCGTCAACAGAAGTGTCAATCCTATCCAAGGCTTCATTATTATTTGTATTATTCATTGTTAAAAGGATACACCTAACTACAACTTGATGCGAGAAATTTATTCCGTAAGTATAAAATCATGTCCAAACTAAGCAGCTACATAATCATAAGGTGGAGTATCCATTCATAACCTAACTTTGGTCATGCAAAGGAAAGTATGAAAATCAAGCCAGAACCAAAGGAGTTATAATCGGTTTGTGTTGTACACTGAGGACGGCACCAGTGTCCTGCAGCTTAGTCTCTAAGATGGAGAAAGACCATTAAATCCTCCAAAAATGTGACAAGAAATCTCAACTAAGAATAAAAACTGAACAGGTTAATAGATTTCCCTGAATTAATGTTATAACATTCCTGAATTCCATCGAAGTTAAGAAAAATGGATTCACAATTTAAGACCGAGATCTTAGAATTAATTTCAAAAACAATAAAAAAATGCAGGTGCACAAAAATGACCCAAGGGAAAAAATTATACAAAGTGGAAAAAATTATACACAATTTTTTTCACTATGTATAATATTTCCGCCTCACAGTGGGGCAAAAAAGTTTTACCGGACGAATTAGTCTAGAGCTTACAAGTTTGATCCAATTCGAGCGTTTTGTTGAAATAAAAGTTAACAAAATTTCAAAGGGATTTCTGCAAGCCGATTTTTAAATTAAATTTTTTCTTATTTAACAACAAAGTTGCCATTTTTCCACAAACGATCCCATTTTTTCTCAATTACTCATATTTACGTAAAAAATCATGGAATCAGTGAAGAAAATCCTAACAAACAATATTCAGTAGATTACAACATTTACAAAAAAAAATTGTTTATTTTTTATTGAGTGAAAGTTCTACTTCCGAATTTAAAATACTTGGATACATTATTTTTTTGATTGTTCGTGTATAATAAATGTAAAAACAATGCATAGTTACAATTTTTTGAAAATTAGAGAAACTTTTGATTGTTTAAACAAACATGATAAATAAATTCAGATTATCGTCAATTTTCAACCGGCAGATTTCGTTCATTGAACGGAATCAATTTTAAATTACTCCGAAAAATCGTTTTCTTATAAAACTTCATCAATAAACAATATTTGTTTATTTGTAAATAATTTTATAAACAAATTTACAGCTTGACTAGTTGTCAGCAAATTGACGTCGATTCTTTTACGTAATCGACTACCAACGACTCGGAAAGGACCTTGACCTTAACATATATATTAGGAGACTTTGTCAAGCGACAACATTTGATATTTATTTAAATACATTTTATGAACAAATACAGATTTTCTTCAATTTGCAACCGGCAAATTGCGTTTTTTCAACGGAGTCAATTTCAAATTACTCAATAAAACTCTTCCCTTATGATACTTTATCAACGAATAATAATTGTTTAGTTTATGAAAAATTTTATTCAAAAATCCGCGATTTTTACATTTTTTAAAAGCTTGTCACCGTTTTTTGAATTAATTTGAATTTCACTGGCTATGGTCGCATTAAGAGCAGTGCTTGTGTTTTTGGATGTAGCGGTCTTTCACTTCTTCTTCGTTCATCCCTCAAAGTAGTCAAGTTGTGAATTTGTTTATAAAATTTTTCATAAAATAAGCAATTATTGTTCGTTGTTCAAGTTTCATAAGGAAGAATTTCTTCAAGTAATTTAAAATTGATTCCGTTGAAAAAACAAAATCTGCTGATTGAGAATTGACTAAAATTTGAGTTTGTTTATAAAATTTATTTAAGCGAATATCAAATGTTGTCTCTTGACCAAGTCTTCTGATATATAAGGTCGATTTTCAGTAGTTGGCAGTCGATTTCGCAAAAAAAAACTACATCGATTTTTTTACAAGCAGAAAAGTTGTGAATTTGTTCAAAAAATTGCTTATAAAATAAATAATTATTATTTGTTGATGAAGTATCATAAGGGAAGGACTTTGCCAAGTAATTTAAAATTGATTCCGCTGAAAGAAACGAAATCTCATGGTTGTAAATTGACAAAAATCTGTATTTGTTAATCAAATTTATTTAAACAATAAAAATTTTCATCAATTAAAGGAACGAAGTTCTTACACCGCGAAATGACTAAGATATGAATTTCTTTATTAAATTTGTTTATAACATTAACAATTTCACTGTATTTCAAAAAATGGTGATTGAGCGTTGTTTTCACGTTTAGTTGAAACACTTACTCATCAATTTGTTAATAAAAAAATCAACAATTTTTTTTTAATGTTGGGACCTACTGGACATTATTTGTGGGGAGTGTCTTCACTAATTTCATGATGTCTTATCTAAATATGAGTATTTACAAAAAAATGAAATCGTTTATTGAAAAAAGGATGGATGTGATTGAGGGACCGGTTAACAAATAAAAAATAAAAAGTAACATTCGAGGGTTGTTCCAAATGAAGATTTTAGATATTAATAAGGTGATAGAAAAATTAACCAAACAACATTTGACATTAATTTCTTTATTTATATTTTCAGGTGATAATTGAATTTAGGTAATATAGTTTTCTTTTTTCATTTTGTTGTACAATTATTCTACATTTATCTCTAATGAGCCGTGAAGTGGGTAGTTTCGAAGTTTTTTTTTTGATTGTGGATTTTTTTTGTTCTCTTTTAGTATATAAAAACTTTCATAAGGATATAAATTTCATTTCGATCTTTGAGAAATTTCAACTTTGTTGTTGAGTGAAAAAAAAATTTTTTATAAAAAATTGGGATTTGCATATCTCTTCGAAATTTAGTTAACCGTCATTTGAAAAAAAAGGTTAAATCGGGTCAAAATTGTAAGCTCTAAACTAATTTGTCCGGAAAACATTTTTTTGCCCCACGGTGTGCCTGAGAGATAAAAGATTTTTCTCCAAATTTCTGCAAATCGAGGAAAAAATTTCTAATTAATTTCTCGAAGATCGAAATGAAATCTACTTTCTTATGACAAGTTTTATGTACTAAAATACAACACAAAAATTTCCATTAATTAAAATAGACTTCGAAACTACATACTTTACGGCTCATTAAAGACAAATGTACAATGAATGTACAAGAAAATGAAAAAAGAGGGAGAAAAAGAAAGAGTCAACCAAAACAAACTCTCACTATTTCTTCCTTCCATCCTGTTTATACTACTGGGGACCCAACATGTTTCGAAGCCAATTTAGAGTTTCTCATCACAAATTGAAAAAAGTTGATTATTTTCTCAATGTTTTATTTTTCAAAATTTAATAATTAAGTCTATGTGAACATGAAAATTTCATAATTCAACATTATTTATGAATTCCTGACTACCTATTTCGTGTTTTGACAAAATTCAAATATATGTTCAATTAATTTTTTGGTGAATTGTGAAAAATAATCGATTCTAATTTTTGAATTTTCTACGCAGTAAGATAATTTTTGTCTACTTTGATTGTTCGTCTTTGATATTATCAAGTACAGCGAAATTGATATAAATTTGGCAAATGGGATGGATGTAATCGGGGGACCGGTTAAAAAATAAAAAGTAAGATTCATGGGGTTTTTCAAAAAGAGATTGATAATAATAAGAAAAAAAATGGACCAAAAAACATTTGATATTAATTTCTCTATTTTTATTTTCAGGTAATAATTGAGTTTAATTATTGAAGGTTTCATTATTTATAACTGTGGTCTTCCTATAAATTATTCCTGATGAGAAAGTCTAGTTTGGCTTCGGAACATGTTAGTCCCCAGTAGTAGTATATTCTGTTTTATTACATGAAAACTTTCATAAGAAAGTAGATTTCATTTCGATCTTTGTGAAATGTCCACTTTGTTGGTTAATAAAAAAATTTAATTCAAAAATCGGTTTTCACAAATCTCCTTGAAATTCAGTTAACTTTTATTTAGAAAAAACGCTCAAATCGGATCAAAATTGTAGGCTCTTATCCGGAAACCATTTTTTTGCCTCACTGTGCGCCTGGGGGATAAAATATTTTTCTTCGGATTTCTGCAAAACGAGGAGAAAATCTTTAATCAATTTCTTGAAGATTGAAATCAAATCTATTTTTTATGGAAAGTTTTATAAAATATAATCGAAAATGAAAATAATACCCGAAAAAATTCTAAAATAAAACACAAAAGTATCCATAAATCAAAAATAGACTTCGAAACTGCCTACTTTATGGCTCATTAGAGACAAATATACAATGAATGTACAACAAAATAAAAAAAGAAGAAAAAGAAAGAGTCAACCAAACCCACCTCTCACTCTTTGTTTTTTTTACTTTTTGATACTACTGGGGACCCAACATGTTTCGAAGCCAATCAAGACTTCCTGATCAGGGATAATTTATAGAAAAACTAAAGTTATGAATAACGAAGCCTATATTAGTTAAATTCATTTATCACCTGAAAATAAAAATAGATAAATTAAAACAAATGTTCCTTGGTCCATTTTCTATTTTCTTATTAATTTCAGTCTGTTTTTTTTAAGCCCCATGAATTTTACATTTTATTTTTCAACCGGTCCCCCAATCACATACATTCCATTACCAAAATTTATATCAATTTCGCTAAACTCCATAATACCAGAGAAGAACAATCAGAAAAGACAAAATAAATGATCTTCTTACGTAGAAAATTAAAAAATTATAATAACAATTCAAAGTGAGTTTACGTGTTGACTTTGAACACTGAAATTGTATTGATGGAAAATTTTCTCTGTTTTTTTCTCTGTTCTCAATGTTTTATTTTTCAAATTTTAATAATTAAATCTAGGTGAAAGTGAAACTTTCATAATTCAACTTTGCGCATGAATTCCTGACTATCTATTTCGTGTCTTGGCAAAATTGAAATATAAGTTCAATTAATGTTATGTTGAATTGTGAAAAATAATGGGTTATAATTTTTGAATTTTCTACGTAGGAAGAACATTTTTGTCTACTCTGATTATTCCACTTTGGTATTATCGAGTTCAGCGAAATTGATATAAATTTGGGAAATGAGATGGATGGATTGGGGAACCGGTTAAGAAAAAAAGTAAAATTCACGGGGTATTTCCAAAAAGAAGATTGATAATAATAATAAAATAGGAAAATGGACCAAAGGACATTTGATATTAATTTCTTTATTTTTATTTTCAGGTAATAATTGAATTTATTTAATATAAGTTTCATTATTTATAACTGTAGTCTTCCTAAAAATTATCCCTGATGAGGAAGTCTAAATTGGCTTCGAAACATGTTAGTCCCCAGTAGTATAAAAAAGACGGAAAGAAGAAAGAGTGAGTGATTGGTTTGATTGGCTCTTTCTTCCTTTTTCTCCCTCTTTTTTCATTTTGTTTACATTTATTGTACATTTGTTTCTTATGAGCCGCAAAGTAGGTAGTTTCAAAGTCTATTTTTGATTTGTGGATTTTTTGTTTTCTATTTTAGTACATGAAACTTTTCATGAGAAAGTAGATTTTACTTCGGTATTTAGGAAATTTCAAAAGAGAGACATTAAGCAAAGATTTATTACAATCTGCAGGGTTGCCTATGA
>JAUMHM010000085.1:9837192-9849804 GCA_032362435.1 Melikaiella ostensackeni | reverse complement strand
ATTCATCGCCTGAAACTTTTCCGAGGACATGCCTTTCGTCAACAGAAGTGTCAATCCTATCCAAGGCTACATTATTAAATGCATTATTCACTGTTAAAAAACTAAAACTTGATGCCAGAAATTCATTCCATAAGTATAAAATCATGTTCAAATTAAGCAGCTAAATCGTCATAAGGTGGAGTGTCCATTCATAACGTCAATCCCACCAAACTTCGGTCATGCAAAGTATGAAAACTAAGCCAGAACCAAAGAAGTTATGATCCGTTTGTGTTGTACACTGAGGAGGGCACCGGTATCTCGTAGTTTGGCCTCTAAGATGGAAAAAGAACCATTGATCGCTCCTAAAATTTGCAAGAATGTACATAATATTAATATTTGTTCTTCTTTAAAGTAAGAATCTTCTTTTGTATAAGTCTTAGCATGGTTTTTTAGTTATTCGTATTCAAAAACAAGTTTGAAAATATTATTGAGAGTGACTGCAATAATACAAATGTGACAGGGCCGTGTTGGTATAGAATATCAACTCGGGAAAAATGGTTAAAACAAATGGTTGAGAATCGGAAAGGTCCCAATCCTGCAAGTCAAATGGCCAAAATTGCTTAAAATTGTACGGGCCCAAAATAAATTTTCCCGAAATCCCACCTTGCCAATGCTGAACTGGAATATGAGAATGAAAATTAATTTTTCTGTTTGTGTAAATGGGTTGAGTAGCATTGGATTGGTTGTTATTTCCATGGTGATAAATGAAAGTAGATCAGAATAATGCGGCCGTCACGGAGATCTGGTTTAAAATCCATAAAGTTGTAGCAAACATGTTGTCAGTTACGTAACATATGTGTATTATACTTCATGTGACACATATAAGACTTATAAGTCACATCACAGGAGACACTAATAAAAGGAATTCTGATGAAAAGAGACCAGAATAAGTCTTTAAGTAAAAGTATATTTATTAATTGGAAAACACTTATAAAAAATATTTTATTTTGGGTTTATTTCAATTACTAATGTTTAAGCATTTAAACTAAAGAGATTCAATTTTGCACGCATTTAAAACAGAAAAAATCAAAACTTTGAAGCATTAAAATACGATAACAACATTCAAATTTGAAACTAATAAGATTCTAATTTGAATTTGAATTATTAATTAATAATAATAATCTTCATATTTATTCATTCACTTTGTCCACGTTGAAGCACCTATTTCCGATTGGTTTTCGTGTGTTTTTTGTCTCGAGACTTTTTCGATATGTCAATATGACAGTTTATTTGTATACTAGCAATATTGTATGCTCGCTACAGTGCGCGTGAAATATTGCATTGCCAATTAATAATATACAAATATGAAAAAAATTACTTTGATTCCAATTTTAAATTGTACAAATGAATCATTTTTAAAAAAATGATAATTTGAGAGGCATTCGGTTTGAAGTATTCAATTTAGGACATTATCAAATTTAAAACAATTTTTAAGGCAACAATTTTTTATTTTCTCGCAATGTTGCAGGATTTTAATTTAAAGCTATTATATAGTCAAATAGTTCAATTACAAATAGGCATCAATTTTGAATTAGTTATTTTGAATGTTTCAGTCCCACACTTTTAATTTTGATATTGTGTCGCAAATTGAAAACGTTATTTCAGTTTTATACATTTGAAAATGAAAATTTCAATTTTGAAGTTATCTGATTGAAAAATGTTCACCCTTAAACGTTCCCATTTCGTGTGTACAATTTTCAAAGTTTCGTTTTGAATCTTGTCAAATTTTCATTGCTCAGAATTGTGAAAAAATTTTATTGCTCTTAACTGTCTGTGTCCTTCCGATATTTTAAATTTTGATATTGTATCTCAAATTTTAAAGGTTATTTTAGTTTTATAGATTTGAAATTGAAGTTTTTAGTTTTGGAATAATTAGATTTTGCGAGTAAAATTTTTAAAGTTTTTTTTTTGAATCTGCAAAGTTTTCACTGCCTTAATTATATAGCTCTTAGTTTTGAAAATGGAAATATAAATGTTTAATTCTTACGTTTTAAAAACTATGAATTTTCTATTTTAAAGGATGTAAATTTGATATTGTATAATTTTTCAGCACTTTGAATTCAAAATTTATCAATTTTAAATGCTCTCAATTTGAAAATGGTCCACTTTTAATTTTAAAATCAATTAATTTTCAGTTTCATATATTTACAAGTGAAATTATTCAAATCGATAAGCTTAAAAATAAAAATGTCTCTATTTATAAACTGCCAAGTATTTGAAAGTGTATAATTTTAAGTATTCCTCGTTTACAGGTTGTTTACTGTCGAAAGCTTTAAATTAAGATTAATTCAATTACTTAAAGTTTTTAATTTAGAATTGTTTATTTTCAGATAATTATTCAAGCTGAAAATCACGCTTTCAATTTTATATTCTACAATTTTGAATTATTCAAATTTGAAAGTTAAATTTCAAATATATGTAACAGCATTCAATTAGCAATTTTGAATATTTCCGTCCGAAATTTTTAATTTTGGTATTATGTCTCAAATTTAAAACCTTATTTCAGTTTTGTAGAATTGAAATTGAAATTTTTAATTTTGAAATAATTAGATTTAGCATGTACAATTTTTAAAGTTTAATTTTGAATCTGCCAAATTTTCATTGCCCTAAATATAGAACTCTTAATTTCGAAAAAGGAAATGAAAAATTTTAATTTTTACGTTTTGAAACCTGTAAATTTTATATTTTAAGGGATGTAAATTTGATATTGTGTCATTTTTCAGCACTTTAAATTCAAAATTTTTCAATTTTGAACTTTCAAATTTAAAAATGGTCTACTTTTAAGTTGTAAAATTGATTAGTTCTCAGTTTTATATGCTTACTAGTAAAATTATTGAAATTGGTAAGCCTAAAAATAAAAATGTCTCCATTTTTAAAGCTGCCAAATCTTTGAAAGTGTATAATTTTGAATGATTTTCATTTACAGGTTGTTTATTTTCGAAAGCTTTGAATTGAGATTTATTTAATTATTTAAAATTTTTAATTCAAAATTGTTTAATTGCAAACATTTTAATTTCTACCTCCCTGAAGCCCTTTTATTCATTTTCAAATGCAACCCCCTAATCCATGTATCATATATTTTTATTAACTTTTAAAATTATTTTGTATTGCCCTTATGAAAAGAAATTATAGGAAATTCAGTTTATGCCTAAGATAATTTTCCTATAACGGATTTCATATAATTCTTTTGCAATATTAGGAAAATATTATGGGAATTATTATGAGAAAATAATTACAGGAAAATCAGTATAGAAATAAATAATATCAAAATATTGAAAGAATCACTGAAGAAAGTAGTGAAACTATAAATAAATGATTTATTTTGGACAACTCATATGGAAGTACATAAAAATTGTGATATTTATGAGAATAAGATAATCACATTTTAAACAGCCCTCTTCATAAAAAAGCTATAAAGAAAGTTAAATACTATAAGTATTATTCTTATACATCATATAATTTTAGAAGATAATAAAAATATATAACGCATTGATTAGTGATGATCTAGGAAAAAAATGTCCAAAAAAGTTAATGAACTTTAATATATTGCAAAAATCTCTTAGGGGATGGTTTTTGAGAGTGAATGAATATTAGTTTTAGGATGATAAAAATGATAAAGTTCGTAGATTCAAATTTGAAGCTCTACAATTTTGGACATTTGAATACGACTATTGGATTTCGACAAAAGTTAACATCAGCAAATTTATTTATTCAGGCTTTCAGTTCCAAATATTGAAAGCCTACAATATTGTACTAATGTAAATTTGGATATGAAGTTTCGGACATTTCAGATTAAAATTAATTATTTAACTAAGCTTTGGTTTTCATTATTTTTTAACTATAAAAAATAATTATTTTCAAACGATACATTATTTTGAAAAATTTGAAAATGAAACCAAACCGTTTCCAATGTTTCGATACTTGCTTTCAATTGAAAGTTGTTTAATATTAAATGATTCAAGTTTGAAATAATTTAATGTTGAAAGTTTCAAGCTGAATGCTGACCAAGAAGTAAGATTTAAAAATGTTAAATTTACAGTTTTGGAAAATATAAAAAAGGGACAGTCATACAATTTTTATAATATTTGAGATCATTCTGACTTCTTCTTCATTCCAAGTTCCCAAAAAAAATCAATACATTTAAATTTCAAATCTTCAAAATTGAACTACATATGTATTCCAAAAAAACGTTCGAAAATACATCATTTTAAAGTATAAATATTCCAAATTAGTGAATTTTATATGGAAAATCATGAAAATTGATGAATTTTAAATTGCAAATTAATAAAATTGAATAAATTTCGACTTTAAATTTTCAAAATTGGATAATTTTCATTTTTAAATCTTCAAAATTGAACTGTTCCAGAAAAAAAACCTTCAAGATTGCATCATCTATTTTACACATTGAATGTTGATGAGTCGTAGCACTTTGAATGTAAATCTTTGAAATTGAAGAGTTTTCGATTTCGAATATTCACAATAAAAAATTATGCAAGTTTTAAGTTATACAATGGAAAATTCTGTAATTTTGATGATTTACATTTGGAATTTCTCCAATTTGGAAGATTTAGAATTGAAAACTCTTGACTTGTGATCTTCAAAATCAGCAAAATTTTAGAATTTTTATTCATACATCTTTCAGATTCAAGATTTTTCAGTTGTAAATCTTCAAAATTGAACTATTAAAAAAAACATTTTAAATTACATCATTTTAAATTATACACATTTAAAATTTAAGAATCTTCAATTGCCAATATTCAAAATAGACTTATTTCAAAAGATGTTCAAAATTGCATGATTTTAAACTATTAACATTCAAAATTAAACAAGTTTCAGAATTAGTGAGTTCCACTCAAATTTTACTGCAAGTTAAATTTGAAAAATGTTTTACAAAATCTTAATTGAAAAGAATTAACATTAGATAATTTACGCAATTTAAGTAATTCCTTCATCATTCAAATAAAAATTTATTTTTTGCTTGTCCAATTTTTAATTGGGTTGCACATTTTTTCTGGAATATTTTTTCAACTTTCCCGGTACGCTGTATATCGAAATGATTCTCGATTTCGATATTCGATATTAGATTGATGAGAAGAAGATAGCAGAAAAGAGAGAGAGAGAGAGAGAGAGGAAGAAAGATCATCCGCCATATTTGTTTATTGCATGAATGAAATCTCTGATATTGTTGATCAGTGATGACATTTCACATGGCATTTTATGAATTAAGCGTATAAAATGTTTATCATGACATAAAACAATAATTTTTTACTCGAGTAACGAAGTACCTATAATGGATGAAGAAGACGACGTCTTATTTGTGAGACGCAACAGTAATGTAAGTACATTTACCTGACATTTTTCGGAGCAACTTTCTTAAGTTTAATCTTTATTATATTTATTGTATAAAATGAGATCTTACTTTAATTATTAAATTAATCCACGCTTTACCTATTTTTTCTGCATATTTTTTACATAAATGGTTTATGACTAAATTGTTCTAATTCGAATGAGTATCATGTAATCTAACCTCAAAATTTGGCTATTATTGTCAATTTTATACTGATTATACCTGATTATATTATACTTATAGTTAAAATGGCTTCAAAATACTTACATCCCTTATAAAGGATGCTATACGCGTAGCTTAATTTTTTGAACGAGTGGTATCAAATTTGTTATATTTTATAAATATTTAAAAATATTTTTTTGATGTATTAGGTTAGAAACCTGAACACGTTTTCTGGTGACTAGATTTTATTCAGTAGGAATAGTATAAGATTACTCAATAAAATACTATAGTACAATACACATAATTTAATTGTCTTCATTATACAGAAAGTCGAGAAAAAGTTTGAAAAACAATTGTTTGGTCTTTTCAATTATTTTTTAATAAGGATGCAGACAGAGTATTTATTATAAGCAATCTTTAGACAATGAACGACGCAACTCACGAAGATGTCTGGGATGATTCTGCCTTGATAAAAGCTTACGATAAAGCTGTTAATTTGGCCAAAGAGGAAGTTACAAAGCGCATGGGGTTCAATGAATCTCCACAAGAAAAACCTAAAAAATCTGCATCTCAAAAAGAACATCGGCGTTCTCACAAAATTCAGAGGGTTAGCAGGTTTTCTTCACTATGAATTAGAAAAAAAAGTTTTAATTACTCCATTTCTATAAAACAGGCCGACAAAATTCGTACCCAAAGACTAGACTAGGTGACCTCGAAGTGATTTTATGTCCTAAAAACTACTCCGTTGTCCAAATTTTTCCTATATATCAGGATTTTGAGATATCCTAATCTGAAAGTGCAAAAATGGTCATTTTCAGCCATGTTTGAAACAATATGACACGAGCAGCAAATTTTTTTACTTAGAACCGCTTACCCGAGCCGATTTTTTTTTCTCCGAGGTATGGAACTTCAACTATTTTAATTTCACATTAAAGAACGTGCAAAGAAGGCGAAGAAAGTGAAGAAATGGTTAATGTGCCATATTTCGGGAAAAAAGTCGGTTCGGGATGATCCCAAATGGAAATAAAGGTAAAAAGGAGTACTAAACGATGGCGTAAGCGAATTCAAACAAAAAAAATCGCTGCTCGTGCATTGCTTCAAATATGGCTGAAAATGGTCATTTTTGCACTTTTAGATTAGGATATCTCGAAATTCTGACATATAGGAAAAATTTGGACAACGGATTCGTTTTTAGGCCATCAAATCCAAATCCCTTCAGGGTCACCTAGTCCGGTCTCTGCGTACAAAAAAAAGTAAATTTTTATTGGCCTGCGTAATTTTTAGAAACATTTAAAATAAAGGCTGATTTATCTTTGCGTTCATTTTTTAGAAATGGTGCGTCGGCTCTCCTTGTCGAGCTGTATATTCCGAAGATGGAGAGCTTTACGAAGCTGTTATTACCAAAATGCAGGAAAATACTGGGACTTGTATTGTTAAATTTATAGGTATTTATAAACAATTCCTTAATTTATACCCTGGCGACACTAAGAACACCACTTTATTTTATGGCCAAGAGTCTCAATTTGTAATAAATATTTGCCATAGAATAATTCGGAATTTTATTTAATTTCTATAGGCTACGACAATACAGAAAAAGTAGAGCTCGCTTCGCTTTTAGAATCCGAAGGACTTCAAAGTCAAATAGCGCAGCACAAAGCTTCCCTTCAAGATAAAACTAATTCTAGTATTTCAAGTCCCCCTGAAGCTTCGGAGCTTTCATCAGAGCTTAGAAAAATGAACGGAATTCCCGGAGAAAATATGGACTGTGATTTTCACGAAACTAAGCCGTCGAAAAATTCGTTTACTTCGATGCCAACCACTTCTTCCTTCAATCCCACAATGGGAGCGATGCCGCCTGCACCTCCACTGCCACCTCATCTTATGAGCAGGTCAGTAAATAGACAAATAAAATTAAAATATGGTGCATAACGATTATATTTAATAGTTTTAGGTCATTTTATGACCATTTTTTCTATATTTTTATAGACTGCCTGAAAATGATGCAGACGCCCTTTCGAGTATGTTAATGTCCTGGTACCTTAGTGGTTTTCATACTGGTAAGTAAGGGCATTTTATATATTGTTCACAAAAGAAGTAAATTATTATGAAAGTAAGAGCTTTTGAAATCTTTAAACCCGATGCTAAAATAATAAAAAGATTAAATAACAGGGATCACACAGTCTTACCCCTATTCCCCTGCGTTTCGTCCCTGTGTTCAAATTCCTCTTTTTTCTCCTATTCTCGAAAAACTTCCTCTTTTTGCCCGATTTTCTTGATTTGAAAATACAATATTTGAATTATGTGGGAAATTCTGTGAAATTAGTAAATGTATATAAGAACTATAAGAACCATTATTCGGTTTACATCTACGAAATTATTCTCTTCAAAAGTAGAATACGATACGCAGTGTAGTGAAAGTTAAATTTCTTTTTTGAACTCACAGAATTACTTATTTGAATTAATGTAACTTTTTTAAACTTTAAGTTAAAAATATTAATAATTAAGTTTTATAATTAATATTGAATTTTTTGTCACAGATAAAATATAGAGCAAGACATATAGCTCTAGGTGCGTCTACGGAAATTATGAAATGCATCTGCATAATGCTGCAGCACTTATATAAAAAATTGTTTATAAATAAATAAAGTACAAAATTAAAAGGGGATTATCATAAAACAAATATAACGATATCAAGTGCAACAAGTTTCAAGTGCTGAAAACTGTAGTCCATTAAAAATAAACATTCTTTAAAAAGCTTGAAGCTGAAACATTTTAAAACATGTTGAAACTGTGAAAACCGCAGACAGATGAATTTACGAATGATTATTTGGCCGATTTTAAACTAAACTGTTGGAAATTAAATAAAACTTTGAAGCTAAAATATTTTTTCGCTGAATCTATTCAAATTAGATATTTTTTAAATGTAAAATATTTCAGGCGCTCAAACTTGAACTTTTTTCTAATTTAAGTTCAAAAGCATTGAAGAGTGTGAAAATTTACATTCAAAGTATAAATTATAGTAAGGACGAAATGAAAAATCTTGTAAGGAAATATTTGATTATACTTAGAAGTATCACGATTTGTTTATTAATGATGGAATTTTCAAAAGAGAAAAATGATAGATTATGAGAACGATTTTAAACATATAAAAATTGTTTATTTAATCAATTATATTTTTTTCGGACTTTTTCATGTCGCCATGAGTAGATTTCCAACGAAAGTATATATGCAATTTTTCAAAATGAATTTTTTAATTGCAGAAATCATTAAAAAATCATTTAACATTATTTAAAAATACACCTAACATTTATTGTAAAAAGATTTTTCTTGTTTTCTATATGCAAAAATAAGCATTTAATCTTTCCCCTCTTTCGTGAAAAAATTACCCTATTTTTCGACTTGGGAGCTCCTTTAGTGCTGTGATCCCTGAAATAAGCAAGTTTTGTGTTTTTAAAAGAAGATTTCCAAATCATCTTAATTGACTGCAAATTGATATAAAGTTTAATTGTTATCAGACAAATGCACACGCAAACATTTTCCTTGATTAAAGATGTGGAAAATAACAGTACTTGAATTTGTATCAAATTTTAATCCTAAAATATTAACTGAATAATTTGTATAAGATGCATTTTATTTTATATTTTGTAAGTTTCTATTTTCAATATTTTTTTTACTTAAAAAAAAGATTTTACATAGGTTGTTCCTTTTACACTTTCATTTTTCAATTTATATATCAATTTCATTTGTAAAAAATAGCCTTTGATGCCAGAATAATTCATGATTGTTTTAATCTTTTTACAGGTTATTATCACGGTTTAAAACAAGCGAAAAGTGTCCAGGAGAAACGAAAAAAATGAAGTATCCTCACTGTGTTAGACCCTGCAAGAAATGTAACAAATCGACTGTTTACTTACAAAATACATTTTATTTCTATTCAAGATCAATTACTTACAATCTCTTAAAGGAAATCCCTGAAAGGAGAGTCTAAATAATTTCTCGAGTTGTAAATAAGATCATCATCTTTATCTACTAGTTCGCATTGTTTATTTTTCTGTGAGGTTGCATTTGTTACTAAAGTGTTCTGCGAATCCTGTTTATCAATTTTGTTCCATTCCTTGTATCTTATTTCAAGATTCACGGAAACCGGTCTAATAATTTTCATCGCTTCTTTGAGGTACTTAATTTTGTTGATGAAACTATCGCATTCCACGTCATTTATCTTGACGTTGTTGCTTTCTAGATACTTCCAAATTGGACGTAATTGTTTCATCCATGCTTCTTTGCATAATAATTTGACATCAGCGCAAGAAAATCCGCTTGTTTGTTTTAGTAGGTCTGAAAATTCTAAAGTAGAAATCACACTTTCAGAAACATAAGTTGCAAGAATTTTCATTCGAGTGTTCTCGTCAGGAAGGCCTACGTGGATGTGCTTTTCTAATCTTCGGAGCAAGGCTGCGTCCAAATCCCTAGAGATGATCATTCGAATTTAAAACTGTTTTGAAACGTGTTTTCAAACTTAAAATATTGATAAATACAATTTTTTGTTAATAATCAGAGGATTTAAAATTCTTAAAAGAATTGAAATGCATACCATGGAATGTTTGTGGCTGCTAGCAATAATATATTTGCATTTTCCATTGTTAATAATCCATCCAGTCTTGCAAGTAATTCAGCTCTGAATCTTCTACTTGGCTCAGATTTTGACATTGCAGAATCATCATTACTTATCGCTGTCCAATCGATTTCGTCAATAAAAATGATCGAAGGAGCATAGTGTTTTGCAAGATCCAAAAGAACCTGAATTAAAGATGGAAATCAAAAATTCATTCAAATAGCTGTCTTGAAAATGAGATAACACATTTAATTAATATTGGATACTCAGTACTTACTCTAATGTATTTTTCAGTTTCTCCTCTCCATTTGCTGACAATCGAGCTTGAGGTTACATTAAAAAATGTTGCTTCGCATTCTGTTGCGACTGCCTTTGCGAGCATAGTTTTTCCTATCAAATAAAATTTGAATCATTCAATGTTTTACTGTATAAAATTTAAAGTGAAAACAATATTAATTCACAAGTTCTCTATTTAAAATGCTTGAAGTGAAAATTTGGTCAAGTTTGAGTTATTTAAGTTTAAGACTGTTAAACTTTTAATATTTTGGATTTGAAACTGGTCTTTAATTTTGAAGATTCTCAATTTAAAGTCCATTAATTTTCAATGCAAAATTAAAATTACTTATTATTGATTAATATTAATGATACATTAATTTAACCTGTTCCTGGAGGTCCATAAAGTAAAATTCCCCTCCAGGGTTTAATTTTTCCACAAAAAAGGGAAGGATACTTTAAAGGATAAACTGTAGCTTCTTTCAGTTGAACTTTACACTCGTCCAAACCTTTTACATCACTCCAATGAACATTTAAATTCGTTAATACAATTTCCTGAAAATTAATTTTATACAATTAAAATATTCAAGAAGGAATAAAGTTTCAAATTTATTTGTAACTATTACTTTGGAAATAATTTCGGCAATTTCTCTCCAGTCCGATCCAACTGGGTACAAATCTCCAATTGGTTTCAGGACCTTTTCTTTTATATAATTACTCTCCCTGTTTAGGTTCTTATTTTGATTTCGAGTATTGTTTCCTTCATGAGGAATTGCAAAAATAGGAGTTACTGTTATTTCTAGATTTGGTTCGTTGGTTAAAATATTAGTCTCCTTAGAAGCTGTTCCTTTGACTAGATCATTTTCATCTGCAGATTTTCTGATATTCTTGTTTGTCTTTTCCTTCTTTCCTCTATAAAGATGTTTTAAAAAATTATTATAAATTTTGTGGACTTCAGAAATTAAAATGATATTGAAATTTTAATATGTTTTACATTCTTTTTTTAGTTTGATTCAAATAAAAGACAATTTTCTAATGAATTGCGAGAAAAAGTTTTACTATGGGTGTCTAATTTTATTATTGTTATAATTGTATTTTAAAAAAAGTGGCATTTACACATTCAAATTTTTTTGACATTACGACAGTGTGTTGTAATGTTGCTTGAAATTTTCGTAGCTTGAAAGTTTGTACCATTTTGAAAACTACAAATTACAAATTTGTAACTTCATAACTCTTTTTATGTAGTTTTGTTTAACTTTTCAATTGAAATTTTTTATTTTCTTAGTTGAAGTTTTTTTCATATTTGATCCGTTTTTCAATTCTTCCCTTTTCTATACTTTCAATTCGAAATTGTTCATTTTTTCAGGCTTAAATATTCAATTTCAAATATACCCATTAAAAAAATATTCAGTTTTATGATACAATATATTTTTCCATTTTATTACGAGTTAAATTTGAAACTGCTCAATTTCGAAAGCTTAAAATTGAATTGGTTTAGTTTTGAAAGGGGTAAGATAGAATTCAAATTTTGAAAATTTTTGGAACATTCGGTTTAAACGTTTAAAAATATTAAAAGGCTTTCGTTTAAACAGCTAATGCTTCTTAAAGAAGTAATCATCAGAAAAAAATTATCGACGCTTTATAGGTAAAAAATTCCTCTGCTTCAATTGAAATTTCTCATACAAATCATTTTTATAAAATGTTGGAAATTTAGTAAATGTTTTTTCTTAAGTAATAAAATGTGAATTTGCTTACGAATTTTGCAGAGAGAGATTTTTCAATGAAGGTTCACACTTTTTGCAAATTTTAGGGTACTTGTTGAATTTAGCAAAGTAATAATCAGAATATTCAAGCAGAATTGTGTCAAGGTCGACATTATCACAAACTTCAAAATCTCCAGACAATCGAGCTTCATTTGCTAAAGTTTGTGCTGTATTTGTATACCTGAAATGTGAAAGCAATAATTTAATTGATTATATAAAAAATAATATTATACTTTATATAATATTCCAATTCCAATTCAGGACATTGGAAAACAAGACGCTTCGGAAGAGATTCTTTTTTATGATACCAATTTCAAATACTTCTCAAACAATTTATTTGTTAATTTTGTTTGAAACAGGGCCTTAAATGTTTTAAATTTCGGACATCATGCCTTTTGGGGGGGGGGGGGGGGGGG